>OX411308.1:122292780-122692780 GCA_948150685.1 Rhaphigaster nebulosa | reverse complement strand
AGGGAGAAGTTAATTCCTTTAAGTCAAAAAAAATAATTTTCTCCTAAAATTTTTGTAAGTTATTCTCTTTTTTTTTTTAATTTAGTTATTTAGCCTCTAAATAAGGTTTTACAATAAACATATTTTTTTTTTAATTTAGAATTATTGAGTCTAATAAATAATTATTTCATTAATATAGTTAATGAATAAATTGAAATTTAAGTTATTTGAAAACGTTCATTATATTCATTTTTTTAGATTAATTAATTCATTATTACTATTTATTTATTTTTTAATAATACTTAATTTTTTTTTATTATTTTGAATTATATTTTTTAAATGCATAAAACCTGGCAGTATTTTTCAATAAGCACGATACCAATATCATATTGAATGTCTTGAGTTTTGGTTAGAAGGAAAAAACTATTAATTGCTATAGTAATTTTAAATTGTCATATTCGTGAGATTGTATGTGCTAGACATTACTACTTTTAACTGTTGAAAATAATTAGTAACCAGCAATATGAGGTAATCTTAATTAATTTCAGTAGAAGAGAAGGTCAACATGCTCAGTATGAAATAAAAGCAGCTATCCTGTAATACAAATTTTTACTACCACTGATATTAAACTCTCCTAAATAATGATACAAGTCTATTTCACATTTTGACATATCTTTAGATTGAAACAATAAATAAAGCTCTATGATCAATAAGCTTTAATGTAAGTATAAAAGCAAGCAATAATTTTGCAGAAAATCAATTATTTCAAAAGCAGTGAATATTAAAACAAATATAACCATGCTAAATATACTTTCTATTTCATGCAATGTGTTATAATTTCTCATGCAAATCAAGTTGAGGATTTAACATTGATGATAAATTGGGACATTGCTCGACAGCAAAAGCTCTACTTAATATTAACTGACCAGAACTGTAAAAAGAGACATTTCTCTGGTCTTCTTTGAAGAGACTGATCCACTGTGTCGGAAACCATTTTCAGCTGCTGAAGTTGATGACGATGGTAACTCCTTTTTCCCACAGAATCGTTTATCAACAATCACAACACAACTCACAATTAACACGATCGATCATGTAGCACATTTTATTAAAATTAAAAAAGCTGGTACGCACAATATAGAATAGCTCCACGGCTGAGCTAAGTAGTATTATAATGGATCCTTATACATGCTTTCATAATACTTTCATAAAATATTGATTATGCATTACCAAAGAAAGGCTAGAAATACTTCATATAAATAAATACACCACTTAATTTTTAATATAAATGATAATCCAGTCAAATGGTAATTCAAAATACCTGAAGGAGAGGAGTTTTGATATATACATATATTTTGGGTGGAGAGGAGAGAGGTGAGAAGGGTGAACAAAAATGTCTAAGGATAGCCACATATCAGAAAAAAAGTTTATAAAAAAAAAAAAATGTTTAAACTTTCTATTCATATATCCAAAAAAATGTTATTTGTATGCAACAAGTTCATTTAGAGAAATTTGATTAACATAGAGATTTTAATCAAAGTTGAAGGCCACTAAAAAAACTTCTAGTACATAGAATTTTTTTTTCAGTATGCCATTGTTCATTAGCGACAAATATATGTAGGTAAAATCAATTACGGATGAATCTTTAGGATTGGAAGAATTTATTTAAGTTTTAAGAAACTAATTGAAGACATATGTACATTCAATTTTGATAATAAAATAGTAAAAATAATGCTTAATAACAATTAATTATGTTGTGTATATAAAAATAAACAAGATTAACTTTTTTAATTTTCCCACTTAAATTCCTCCTCCCCCAAGTGAGGATATTACAAGCATAACATCTCGATCATACACACACAGGAAACAATCATCCATCACCTCTAGATTATATATTTCAACCGTCTTTTTTTTTCTTTTTTTTTTTACATTATTTTAAATATAAATTTATTCTGCAGAAAATTTATAAGTGACAATATTCAAATTCACGCACAGTGACCCAAAAAACATAAGTCAAATATCAAGAGACCAATAAAAATTTTCCCTATAAACTGGATTAGAATTTTCTAATCACATAATAAATTTTTGTAAGAAAAAAATATATAAACAAATAAAATAAGGTAATGAAGTTCATTCTAACATTCATTTTATAGAATAAATTTGAGAGAGTTAAGTTTAGCTTTGGAACAGCCTATTGACTAGGGATCACAGAAATTATCACTAATTTCATTACAAAAAAAGAACTTGAAATTTTTGTTGAAACAATGAAAGATTTCTGTTCAAGGACCATTCCATGCCAATCATCCAGGGGCTGTCACCCACCTGTCACAGATTTTAATGCAAATTTGTATATATTAAGTGAATACCAAAATAAGAAAAAATATCTAATTTCAGCCAATGACAAAAAGTAATTTCAGAATTACAATTATGGTTGTTTGAAGTTTAAAAAGATTTGAAATTCAAATTTTATGTAAAATCAATATTTATTGAGCTTGAGGCTTCGAAATTTATTCATTTGCCCTAAATTATATGAGTAATAGGATGATACCAAAAGTATTGGCATTATGAGTTTTCATCATGGATAAAATTATTTTTTATATAAAAAAATAAATATGCATGTAAAGTTATTACTTTTATAAAAAAAAATAACTGTGGCTAAAATCTTTTTCCAGCAGATACCCTTATACAACCATATATTACTGAAAAGAGCATTAAATTTCCTCTCAAATGATGCAAATAATATTGGCAGGGTATTGAATTTAAAGATATTTATAATAATATAAATCTAATAGTTTTTTACATGATACGGAAATGGTATGTGCAAGATAAAGTTTTTATTAAAAAAAATTGGAGAGTGAAGTTCTTAAATATAGTACTGTAGAGCTAAAATATATTGAAAATAAAACTTATAAAGTGAAATATTTTCAAAGAAAATCTCTAAATTAAAATTATTATTACTAATAGACATAGGTGTCCACAATTAGTTATACCACTTCCTCTTCAACCAGTAATGGACACCATTAATATAAATTAAATAATAAATGAGATAATAATAAGAAACCATCAATACTTCAGTATATGCACATGTCTTTAAAATTATAAAATTAATACTCAGCCAAAAGTAATACTCTTAAGAAATTAATTATTATTATTAAATATTCAAAAAAGCTGCTACTAAGGGTTTGCTCTGTCTTCTCTCAACAATGTTGACTGATGAGACGAATCACTGTACTGAGATGTAGATTGGAGAGAAATACCAATGGCTGCAATCCTTGGCCATTTTGAAAGCTGGGGAGAAGGAGGGGCCAGCCACACATTCTTATTATTAAAAATAAAAGTGTGTGAACGTGACTTTTTCCAAAACAGCCCTGTATCATCCATATTGAAAATCCGACTAGAGAGATAGCTTCAGTTGTTCAAATACAAAGGGCACTAGGAAAGTTTTGCAATACAACTTTAATTTATACAATTTTTCTAAATAGTTTCCACTGCACAAAATACACTTCTCCATACTCCTAAACCAGTCTTCAAAGTAACCCTGCCACGTTTCTTCTGCGACAGCACTCAATGTTTCAAGCACTCAAAAGTTTCTCATAACTCATGAAATGCCTTTCTTTCAGCCTGTTTTTCACTTGAGGGAAAAGCGCGAAGTCCCAGGGAGCTAGATCTGGGCTGTAGGGAGGGTGATCTAATAGTGTTATTCCATTGCTGATCAAATATTCTGTACAAAGGAATGATGCGCTGGAGCATTATCATGGTAAAGAAACCATGAGCCCATTGTTGAGTTTCAGCTAAGTTTCTGGGAGCTTGCACCACTTCAGGGAGACATTCCTCGGTGTACCACTTGCCTGTGACAGTTTTCTGCATTTCGAGCACCACTCGCTCTAAAACGGCCCTCACACTAAAAAATACCACCACCATTCTCTTCTTAATAGATCTGAATTTCCGGACAGTCACGGGGATATCCTCATCTTCAAACACCCAGACTCTGAGTCTTAGTTGGGACATTACAGTAGTAAAGCCAAGTTTCATCACCTGTCACTATACTGTTTACATTGGAGGCTTTTGCATTTTAGAACTTCTTCAGCATTTCACTGCACCACGAGACACGTTTCACCATCTGAGCTTCAGTCAAGGTAGGGGAACCCAAATAGTACAAAGCTTCCGGACTTGAAGATGATCATGCAGAATGCTATGAACTACAAATGTATAAATGTA
The DNA here is from genome assembly GCA_948150685.1 of Rhaphigaster nebulosa. Taxonomy (NCBI): domain Eukaryota; kingdom Metazoa; phylum Arthropoda; class Insecta; order Hemiptera; family Pentatomidae; genus Rhaphigaster; species Rhaphigaster nebulosa. The sequence continues at coordinate 122,688,586 of OX411308.1, read as the reverse complement.
TTAATGCCCAAGAACTCCTTTATCTGGTAGTAGGTCACTCTCCTGTCTGCCTCAAGCAATTTCCAAACAGCATTAATGTTTTCTTCAGTCGCCGATCTTCAGCTGGACGACCTGATCTTGAAACTCCTCAAACTCAAAATTTCTTCTTGAAAAGTCCCTTATCACCCTATTACCGTCGTAGGGTGTGGACAATCCTCTCCAGGCCCAGGCAGCATTTCCTCTAAACACTGAACACCCACAATTAGCCCACATGCAGAGTTGTAATAAAATCGCTCTGTATTTAACTTTAGACCACCAGCATGACATCTCCAAAACCTTTCACTAGCACAGTCAGAAGGGAAATAACCCTAGCCAAGTGACTCAGCCAGCTATTGCGCAGGCTGGGACAGGTCTACGCATACACCAACCAGTCCCCTCCTCGCGTGATTCCATCTCTCATATTGCAAAACTATCCTAGTGCCCTTTGTACTTAAATGTAGAGGGATACTCATCAGCTACTTCCATATCAGAACTGGCTGATTTTGCTTAAAGTCGAAAGCTATGAAGATTTTAACGATGTTTGAATTGATCAAACCAACCTCGATTTGCATTGTATTCAGCGGTTGAGAACTTTCTTCCTCGTTTTGTTTGATGTCCTCAAACAGGGACTTAGCATTAAACATAACCTGGATTAAAGATATTCGCCATTGGTTCATATTTTCAATCCAAATTGACAGTAGGTGTTCATTTTTTCCATAACAGAGGATCTAAATCGATTTACTTCTATAGCAGCAGTAAATATTCTCAGGGAATGGCTGGATTGCACAATTTATTCTTTGTTTTTGATTTGTTATATTAAGTACAGTTGACTCTGACAGGTAAAACTCACGACAGACTTCTGTGGCACAAACACTCATCTCTAAATGGTTTAAAATTTTTATTTTAATGTCTAATGCTAATGATTAGAAGCATTTTAATTTAAATACTTTTTCACAATTCTAATCAGCTCACATTTTCACATTTTAACAAGACGGAGAAAGAGAAGTAAATCCTATTTTTTAAAAGAATCAATAGAATGGTAAACAATATCTATAAGTAGTTCCAGGAAATTCCTAAGCTTAGCAAACAAGTCCCAATAAAAAATTATGCATGCTGTTAATTATTGATATTTACGGATAATACGTATTACAAATATTTATAATAAAAAAAAGTTCACGTTATAGCGAATTTGATTAAAAAGGATTCGTGGAAAGCAGAATATGACTGTACTGAAAATAATAGAAAAATTCTAGTTATTCTGTTTGAATCTGGGTGAAGTATAACAGGAATTAGATGTTTTCATTACTTTGAGCCTGCAACATCTGAAGAAATACAGCAAAAAGAGTGAGCTCAGACTCTGATATCTGTTTGCACGAGTTCTAGAACCAAATCTCCACTCTTTCATGGCCTGTGTTTATGAATGCAATTGGTGGATTGGAATAGTTCAGTGTATAAATGAGACAGAAGGTGATTATGATGTCCCATTTATGCACCCGTATGATCCAGCTGAAACTTTGTTTGTGCTCAAAAAGAAGACAAATATCCTGTACCACCAGCTTGTCTACTTTCTTTAATAAAACCTCCAGAGGTAACTTTTTGATTTGGTAGATCATACAATATTGATTCTGATTCACGGAAAGAAATAAACAAAGCTTGGAACAACTTTAAAAGATCATTGTAGACAACCATTAATTTTTAAATAGAAAATTTAATTATTCATTTATATCCTAGACTACTTTTGAAGTTAAATGATTTATTTGCTTTAAAAGACAAACACTTTGGACACTTAATATCCCCAATATATAAAAAGAAAAGCTAATGGTACCTTTATATGAACATCTAGCAAGGAAAATTTAACCATAAGTGTGACTTCTAGATATTATATGTTCACTATATTTTACATCCCATTTGCTAAATGTAAATAGCCTCAATATACTATCAACTATGAGAGTAAAACGTAGCACATGCCCCAGGCTGCTGAACATATTTTTTTCTTTATGTACAAAAAATGTATTAGATTTACATTGTAATAAAATTCAATCTAAGAAGTATTCATCATTTGAAAGGAATAATACCCATCATTCCCTTAGTTCTATGTTTGAAGTGTTGATCGTTTATTATTATTATTATCAAATTTATTATTTAATTTATATTAATGTGTATATTATTGGTTGTAGAGGAAGTGGTATAACTATTTATGAACACCTTTGTCCATTAATAATAATTATTTTAATTTAGATGTTTCCTTTGGAAATATTTCATCTAATAAGTTTTATTTTCAATATATTTTAACTCTACAGTGCTACATTTAAGAACTTCTTCACTTTCCAATTACTTTTAATAGAAACTCTTTCTTTGTTGAACATACTATTTCCATTTCATGCAAAAAAATATTCGATTAACATTGTAATAAATCTCTTTAAACTCAGTACCCCACGAATATTATTATATCATTTGATAGGAAATTTAATGCTCTTTTCAGTAATATATGGTTATATTAGGGTATCGGTTATAGGGAGTGAGATTTTAGCACAGATATTTTTTTTATATAAAAGTAACAACTTTAATAGCATATTTATTTTTTTATTTAAAAAATAATTTTATCCATGATGAAAAGTCATAATGCTAATACTTTTGGTCTTCATCTTATTCCCCATAAAATTTAAGACAAATGAATAAATTTTGAAGCCTCTGGCTAAATAAATATTGATTTTACATAGAAATCCCAAATACTTACAAAGTTGGTTTACAGCTCAAATTGTCCTATAATGTTCAAATATCTTCAAACTTCAAATGACCATAATTCTGAAATTACTAGTTAGAATTGGTAGAAATTTGGCATTTTTTCTTATTTTGGTATATACTTAATATACACAAATTTGTATTACAATCTGTGATTTGTGGGTAACAAATTGAACTTTAGCTGGATGATTTGGCATGGAATGACCCTCAACAGAACATCTTCAAAATTACTAAAGCAATCTGGTATAAAGTAAACAAACAAATTTTTCATAATTAAAACCCATTTGAAGCAGAAGGTGCAAAAAGGGCACTCAAGTAAAAAATGGAGGGAGTTATTGTTGACCGTATATTTATATTTAAAGGGAGAAATTGGTCGGGGGGTGCGGTCAAAGAAGGAATTCTGTTTTTTATCATTTATCATTTTTACTGTTACTGGTACTGCCTCTTTCTCTTTTTTCATTGTTGTTATTTTGTTTTCCTTTTTAGCCCTGAAGATGGCCTAAAACTTAGGCCGAAACGTAGGCACAATTATATAAGTTCACATTATAGTTAGTAGTCTATTTCTTTGACCGCACCCCCCGACCAACTTCTCCCATTCAAGTAAAAAATGTATTTTGAGAAAAACGCATTTGAAAATGTTAGTTCATTGCCATTTTTGTCATTTTGAGATGTGCTTAATAGTGCTAGCAAAAAGATAATCTTGAACTATCTAGAAACAGCCTGTTGCTTTAATCTGAGATTTCACTGTTGAAAAGAAATTTAATAAAAATGATTTAGGGTGCCTTTTAGCCAAGAACGATTGTTAATAAATGGAACAGAGATATTTATTCTAGGGCAAATTGAATATTTAATGTTATATAAAAATAGGTAAAATGTTCTAAAAAAAAAATTAAAAAGCTAAAATGTTCTAAAAAACTAAATTAAATTTTTATCTTTGCTTTTCTCCTCGCCTGAGTACCACATCCAAGTTCTTTGAATTACTGAGCAGAACTGTGGTCTCCTCAAAAACCTGTTCAATCCAGTGTTTACTGCCTGCATCCACATTAGTACATGAGGTCCTGCTGCAAGTCTTTCTTTATAGCAATCCAGGATGAGTGATTTTCGATAGTCAATACTATTTTTCCTTCATTGGAGCTTATAGGTTTCCAGAACTTGAATCTAGAGATCTGAGGAGTACAAGTTTTGCAGCACCAGCTGTCTTCATTAATAGTTCATATCTCATCATTAATATTTTTAAATGGCAAACTTATCACCTTTTCAAAGAGGTTTAAGTTTATTCCATTGACCCTAGGTAGGTGGCGACCCCAGCACCCGGTCATGATACCGCAGATAGCCACTGGCCCTCCAGGTTAGGAGAACAGTACATTGATACTCACATATTCATACTAAAAACATCAAATCATACTCTCCCCCACATTACAATCAAAAGTCACTTACAGTGCATACTCTAGGATCACCTTCCCTAGGTAGCCGTCCGGGCGGGAGAGCGTGCTCTGAGGAGACAGCTCCTCCACCTGACTCAGGGGCAGTGGGCTGGTAACCCACTCCCTTTAAACTTTTCTAATCATAAATGCCTCACAGATGAAATGCCGGTCTGATAAACTTGGCAACAAGCAACGGCGAGGAATAGGACTTAAGATTGAATTCCAGAATGTAAGAAGTTTGTTCACAGCTGGAGCGAGCCGAAACCTAGAGATAATGTTAGCCAGCTTAAGCATTGTAGCCTTTCAGGAGATACCATGGAGGGACTCAGACTTCATTATGCTCAAAGATTATATCCTAATTAACAGTTGGGATAGAACCAATAGATTGGGGACTGTTTTCATGATCACAAAGAAGTGGAATGGAAGTATCCTGAAGTATGAAAATGTCAGTAATAGGATATGCTATCTGAGGATCAAAGGACGGTTTTCTAACATGTCCCTGATTGCATTAAACGCTCTTACAGAGGAAAGTGAGGATGACGACAAGGATGATTTTTTTGGTAAAATTTATGATAGCCTGCTCAGATATGATGTCAAGATGGTCTTAGGAGACTTGAATGTGAAGGTGGGCTTTAAGGAAGAATTTAAACCGGCAGTAGGTAGGAACAGCAGACACCAAGAATCCAAAGAGGACGGTCGAAGACTTGTTGATTTTGCATTAGGAAGAGGTCTATTAATTACCACCACACATTTCCCACACAAGAATATACATAAGGAAGCATGGGTCTCTCTGGACAGAAAAATAAAGAACCATAGTGACCAGGTACTAGTGGATTCGAGACATGTAACACAAATTAGAGACGTCAGAGTGTATGGAGGAGCCGATTGCAACTCCGACCACTTCCTTAGGATCATCAAGTACAAACAGAAAATCGTGCACACCAGTAGAGAAACCGGAAAAATGATTATTCAGTACAGCATCAGTAAACTCAAGAATGAAGAAGTTAAGGCAGGCATATGGTGATATCATCAACAAGAAACTAATACTAACTATAATTCTAAGATCATTTGCTGAGGAGGTTCTTGGTTACCAGCAGAAGAAAAGAAAAGCAGAGTGGTTCGATGAGGACTGCATTAGATTGATGCAGGAAAGGAACGGTGCCAGAATTGACTATCTGAAGAAGAACACGAGGCAGGCTTACCATATTTTAAAAAAAAAGAGGAAAGCGGCTAGTGGTCTCTGGCAGCTTAAAAGAAGAAAACACGAATAAGAAAGTACTAACTCATCAAACGCCAATACGAAGATAATAATGTATGAGGTTTCTTTGGAGGAATACGACAGATCAGACAGAGATACAAATCACGACAGAACTTCATGAAGGACGAAAAAGGCAATCTTCTGACGATGTCATGAGTAGATGGACACGGCATTTCCAGAGATTATTGAACAAGGAGGAAGAGCATAGTGAAGACATAATACAGCAGAACTTCGATCTGGATCTGACTCTAGAAAATGACGATGTGGAAACTCCACCTGAAAAGGAGGAAATTAGGGAAGTGCTCCACAGGATGAAAAATTATAAAACTCTTGGGGTCGACTGTATAGTAGCAGAACTATAGAAGGACGGTGGAGAGGCACTGCTCAATGAACTGTACGAAATAATTCTCGATGTGTGGATAAATGATAAGATGCCATCAAATTGGACAACAGCTCTTTTATAGCCCATCCACAAGAAAGAAGACAAACTGGAATGCAAAAATTACAGAGGTATAACTCTACTTAACGAAGCCTGCAAAGTACTATTGTCTTTGATTTGTGGGAGACTGAAGGTGTACCTGGAGAGAATTGCTGGTGATTACCAAAAAGGATTTCAAGGAAGGTCGACACCTGACTGCATTTATGCGCTAAGACAGCTGTTGGAAAAGACCCAGGAATTTGACACCACGCTAAACCATCGCATCGTAGATTTCCAGCAGGCATATGACCATATTGATAGTGTCAACCTCATGCGCGATTTACGGAGATTTGGAGTCCCCAAGCAGATCCCCTCCTGCGCATGGTTCGTTTGACGATGACCAATTCTAAATGCCGGGTCAAATCACAAGCAGTCCTTTTGTAACAACATAGCAATGGTGGCATAAGGTATAGGAGGATGGATCCAGAATTAAGCTGGAGAAGCTACAGAGATTGGCCTATTTAATTATAACAGGCGCAATGAGAACTACTCCAACGGCTGCTATGGAGGTAATGCTTGACTTAGTACCACTACACATGGAGATTAAACCACAGGCCAACAAAACTACTTATAGGCTGATAAAACAAAAAACAACTTCTACTGTTCTGACACAGGTTGGGCACTAGGATCTGGCACAGCAGATGGAAAGTGAGAGAGTGCTTACCATCCACTCTGATTTTCAAATATGAAAGCATATTGACTCTGATTACAGAGTCTTTATTGACAAAACAAAACATCATAGACCCAACAATGGTGGTGACTGTTACACAGATGGCTCTCTCACAGCCTATGGGTCTAGAGCGGATATCTGGAGAAAAGACAAGCTACTAGATGGAGTCTCAATTCCATTAGGCATCCATACCACAGTATTCTAATCTGAAGTACTAGCTAATAGCCATGGTGCCTCCAGGCTGCTAGAAGAGGGGCTTAGGGGCAAGAAAATCACATTCTGTAAAAACAGCCAGGCGGCCATTGAGCACTGAATAACCATACAACAAAGTCAAGGGTGGTATGGGACTGTAACTCAGCCCTGAACAACCTTGTAAAACATAACAGCCTAAGTGTTGAGTGGGTACCGTGTCAATACCAGGCAATGAAGAAGCTGGCAAATTGGCCAGATCAAGTTCGGATTGTACTCCCATTACACCAGAACGTGTCCGCGGCATAAGCATGAGTATCATCAAAAATAAAATCAAGGCGAAATATGACATCAGAGCCAGGCAACATTGGCTAAGGAAAAAGCAGTACTATTCAAAGCTGTTCTTGGATTGTCCCTGCTCCAAAAGAAGTGAGCAACTACTGAAAATGGACAGGGTCTCACTCAAAACAATTACACCGATCTATACTGGACACTGTAAATTGAACAGTCACATGTTCAAACTTAAGCTGACAGGATCACCCTAGTGTTGATTCTATCATAATGAGGATGAAACAGCTTACCACATTATCTGCTTGTGTAGCAGGTTCTCAAGATTGATATTTCTGCTGTTCTGTTTGGACCTCTTTACAGACCCAAAGCAGTGTAAGCTAATCAATCCAACAAATCTACTTAGATTTGTGGAGCAATCAAAGGTGGCGTTCTGAAATAAGCGGCATTGGAGTACAATAACTCTGAATAGGTCGTGGTGCAATTATGCCATAATAAAAAAAAAAAAAAACATAGCTCATATTTTAGTAAAAAAAACGAACTCAAATACAGCAAAACTCCTCAGGACTGGGACCCAGGCCAGTTAATCCAAGGTGCAGTTATTTCAAAGAAAAGTATTAACAGAAATGTAGAATAACACTGTTTTATAGCCTACGTACAGATTTGATTATGCATTTGATAACATAGAGAAATACAAAGTAAATGAACAAATCAACAATGATAGGAAAGTTCATTTTTGAAAAAGTCTTTTATTTTTCAACATTTACAGAATTTTGTAATTTAAAGTAAGATAACGTGTCTTCACTCTCCAAACATTGCAAAATTTCGGAAAAACATTTACAATTCAGCCCTTGATCCCATGAGTTGGACTAAGCTTGTTACATTAGGCTAAGAAAAATCATTTTTATGCCAGCTCTATCGCTTATTATCAGGATGGATAGGTGCATTGTCCAAGACCGGAAGTGCTTTGATATCCAAGTTTAAGCTCTATAAATGTCTTTTCACCTTTGGAATACGCTCAAACTACTCTCTGAACTCATCCAGGCCGATTTTGGCCTAGATGGGGCGGGACGATCGGCTTAGACTCTTGAAGGCATGTTGTTTAGCCGATATACTGATGACGAGAAATGGTAGTTTGTGAGACCCCTCTGCATTTGTACAAACAAACAGCCAGTGTGATAAGATCTTTGTTTTTCATAAAACCAACACTTTATTTTTCTTGATAGCTCAAAAAGCCACAGTTCATGGTTCTTAATTTTTTTATGAAAAATAAAAAATAGTACGTAGTAGCGCTTAAAAAAAAAAATAATAATAAGTTTTCGATAATTGATATCGAACAACAATATCTTTGTGGAAAAAATTAAGAACCACAAAATATGGCTTTTTGAGCTATCAAGAAAAATGAGGTGTTGGTTTTATGAAAAACAAAGATCTTATCACACTGGCTGTTTGTACAAATGCAGTGGACACAGTGGGACAAAAAAACTTTTCGGCGCTTTTATCATTTTTTTTTTTCAACAGGTTGTAACATACCGATTTTTTCTAAAAACATATACAATTGGTTTCTACTATTTTTCTTCTAATTATCAGGTCAAGAAAGTTCATTCAAGATTTATTTTAAAAAATAAACTGAAGTGTCTGGACTAGTTGAAGAAATATAGAGAATAAATATGAAAAAGTTTACTCAAATGCAATCCAACGAGAGATGCGACAGCAATATAAAGTTCTAGTAACAAACAACAGATTTTTCCATCGTTAGCCTTCACGGAATCAGTTTTAGAAGGGAAAAGAACGCAGCCCGCATATATTTGGCCAGAGCGGTTAAAGGATTAAGAAGCCAATATTGCTGTGAAATGTTACATATAATTACAGTAATTTACTTAGATAAAAGTCAAACAGATGTACTATTAGTATAAGTTACTTTGGTATTAATCTTGTCTTTTGTAGATGCAGGCTATATGATGCTTAAAATACATATATCGTGCAATAAATTAGCAAATTAGAAGATTAACACATTCATTAAAGCTTTAGTTTTCATAGATTACTTTCTGTGTGATTTCCAGATTTTATTTTATTTTTAATTTATTTCTAAATAAATTATTTGTTTAGACAATATTATTAGTTTAGATAAATAAATATTTTAATTTTCATAAAATAATGACAAAACAAAATCAAATTGAATAATTAACAAGGGAGAATTGAGATTGTGGTGAGAAGGGACAAGGGAGTGATGGGTGGCAAGATATAGACAATGTTCTAGCCCACCTTACAACTTTCAAGTGGCATGATGCACAGACACTACAGATGTGTGAAAATTATTAGAAATTTCTTTATTACTCAGTAATGTCTGAATTCAATTTTATTTTTAGATGTGTTCCAGTCAAATGAATGACTCTTATCCTTGATATCCTTTATTACAATACTAAAGATAATGTTATCATATAAGAATATGAGCATTTTGTGGCTAAGGATCCTTGTTTTTAGGGGTTTGAAGAGGTTATGAGTGGTTTTCTCTCCAAATTACAGCTGATCCCTCCTTTTCTATCAGCTGTTTTCTCCCTTCTAACATGTTTCTGCCATCTTGTTTTTTCATATAAACTTAGTTTGTGACACGTTTTAGTGGTCCTAATACGTTTTTCAACTTTCCTCAGAGTTTTTTTTACAGTTTTACTAACATCTTCAAATTTTTTCCAATTTCAGTGGTTTCCTCATTTTTTTACAAAATGGGTAAACTAAGTGACCTCTCTCCAAGAAAGCGAGCCCTAATCAAGTGTTACTTGGAAAACAGTGAGTTCTCACAATAGGATATCGCTAAAAAGTTGAAAATTTCACCGGCTTCAGAAACCCATGCCAGCAGGCAGCGATTATTCAGTCTCAAGAACTGATAAATGTGGAAGGAAGAAGAAACTGAATTCAAGAATAGAAAGAAAACTTGTCAGCCTTACTAAAGAAAATCGGGGGACCACAAGGAGAAACCTGAAAATGAAATTAGAAGACTAGGAAGTAAATGTTATTGACTCAACAGTCTGCAGAAAACTTATCGCTGCTGGTATGGCTGCTCGTCGTCCAAGGATAAAGGCAAAAAAAACTTCCTCCATGGCCAAGAAGCGTTTGGAATGGGCCAAACAAATGTCTATCGAGTTTAAGAACGACTGGACAAAGGTTAGTAAAAATTGTTGACAATATTTTGGGAATAAATTGAGGACAATTTCACTCAGTCACCATATCATATTGTTCAAGCAATGAAACTGCTGTTTTACAAATGCCTGAAAGCTTTCCAAACATGTTTTTAATTGTTGCAGGTGTGTTTCAAATCAAATCAAATCAATCTTTCAGGTGTCAGAAGAAAGCAGCCAGTACGTCAGGAGAACATCTAAAGAAGAATTTGCTCCGCAATGTGTTGTGCAAACTTTGAAGCACCCTACTCAGGTTATGGTCTTAGCATTGTAGAGGGAATGATGAACTAGGTCCAATACAAAAAAGTTCTTAAAGAAAGATCTCTACCACAACTCAGGGACTGGTTCCCAAGCAATGACGCAGTTTTCATGCATAATGGAGTCTGCTGTCACAAAGCCAAATCCATCACTCAATTTTTGGCTGAAAAGAACATAAGAACACTCCCTTGGCCTGGGAAGAGACCAGACATGAAACCTATTGAACATTTGTGGGTCATTGTAAAGAGGAAATTGAAGAAAGAGAAGATAACAACGAAGGAGGACCTCATCGCCGCACTTATCAGAAATTGACATCATGACCCAAACTTTAAAAATGCATGCAAAAGCCTGATGCAAAACATGTCTAGGCAGGTTGAAGCATTGATTAAGATTAAGGGTATGTATACCAAATACTAAAATACAGAAATTTAGTCTTTTTTGTCATAAACCTTAAAATTTCTAATAATCTTCACACCTCTGTAGGTAGAAAAGTCAGACAAGGGATGGAACAATAAAAAATCAATTGAGAATTACTTTTGAAATTAAGAATTATCCATAAAGTATTATATGTACACACTCGATACGTAGAAATATGTAGAAAAATTTAGTAAATTTTTGTTTACCATTGTAGAGGATTACTGTGAAGTAATAAACTGTTTTAATTTTTTAAAAAAGACATTAAAATAATTTTTTCAACGAAAACACTCAACATTTTGCTTAATATTTTGAAAGATCCATCAATTCTAAGCATTTTTAATTAAAAAAAAAAAAAATCCTTCACCGATATACAATCCAAAATTTATAATCTAAACTTTATACATTTCAGGTACTCCTTCAATCAGTTGAGATTGTGGTTAACAAAAACATTATTTTATACTAATATTTTAACTTTTATAAAGTTTCTTTTTCATTGTCTGTATAAATTATAAAATCTTCTAAAACACGATGCAATGAAAAATAACATATGCTCTGGGAAAAACTATCTTCTTTGAATTAAATAATTGAAAATATAATACCTAATTTATAACTGTAGTTCTGCAAAGAAAATAATAAATGCAGACACTAAGTATTCACATTTATAAAGAAGACTACGATTTGAGGAGATAAATAAGGATGTTTGAACAAAAATAAGTCTTTATAGATAGGATAGAAGTAAGTTAGGAATTCAAAAAGCGCAAATGAATGAAAAAGGTTTTATGCCAGGAAAGTAGAGAGATTAATAGGTTGAGTACTGGTAATTAAGAAGTAGGCAGGAAAGAGTACAAGTAAAGAAGTTCAATCATATAAGGGAAACTTGTTGGTTCTAATGGAATACACCACAACAGAATTGCTATTGAAGAGGATACAGCTACAACTTATTTTTGAAGTTAGCCACTTAACACCAAACTTTATCGCTTCAGAAACCTAAAGATAAATGAGGATTTATAAACTCATTTTGAAAATATGGGTGAAGGAATAAATGCCTGAAGAAGGGCCATATTGGAACATCCAGGAATGGCGGAAGAATACTATTTACAGATTGCTACCTATTCTATTATTAAAAAGATTAATGATTATATTTCATATAATGTAGGCATAGCCTGATGAATCGATACTACCGCATGCTACAGTTCCCTAACCACTTTAATTATAGTTCTTGACTGGAATCGTCAAAAGTGTACACTGTCCCAGAACTAACCCCTTCAAAGTACAGAAATCAAACTAATAATTAAAATTCAGTGAAGGACAATTTCAAGTGTGTTTTAAAAACATTCTTTTCAATAAATACCTACAATATAACATAAACAATAAAAAATTCCAAGCACCCTCAAACAACAGAACATATAATCGCTATCTATTTAAATCCTTACACTTACTTGTACCTCATTAATTTTTGTTAGCTATGGAAAGGAAACAATTAAAATATAAATATTTGTACTTTTCTTTTCTATAATACAGATTTAAATGTATATATGTTTCATCTGCCACAAATTATTACTACTTCCTAAAGGAACTATTGTATTTATTTGGTTTTAACAATATTGAGATTTTTATAACTTCATACTTCTAAATAGCACCTAATCAAACTAACTTGAACAACCAGAATGAGCAGTAGTTCTTTGTCAATACTCTTTTTTATTAAATAAATTAAAAACACAAACATGCCTATAAAAACGCGACCTAACATGTTTACAATTAATAAAATATTAACAAAGTACATAAAATAGCATTAATAAGGTTTAGTAAAACTTAAAAATTGTTAATTTTTGTTAAATGAATAATTTTTAGAGAGATAAAATTTTTGTGATTAGGAATCTTTTTCAGCAATAATTCTCAAATCTTAATCACAACTAGAGGAGTACCTGAGAATACAATTTAAAATATTAAAAAAATCATTGCTTCATGTATATGACAAACAAACTAACAACTTGTCTGTGAATTCACAATTATTTCTAGCGATAACATCCAAATCATAAACTTAGTTACTATTATCTCAACGAAAAGCACATTAATAACATACCCCAACTTTTCTCAATAAATCCCCAACAATATTCATTGCTGAAATCCTGTTTGGCTGATTCAAGAGGCAGTTAGTAGAGTTCATATCTGAAAATCAGACAAAGAAATTAATGATTTGTAAAAATAAATAAGAGTTATAAAGGTGGATGAGGCTCGAGCTCTATTCTTAGATGCTAAATAGAGCATGTAAAGATGGAGAGTACAGAAAAACTGTTGCAAATAATTACACAATGGTTTATTATTTCCAAATAGTTATACAGTCAGTACCCGACTTACGACCACCTCGAATCAAAACCATTCGGACTTACAACAAACAAACAAAAATTAAAATAAAAACATTCTTGTTTTTGTGATCAATTGCTAGCTCCTGGCGTAAAACAAGATGATACAATCGATTTGGTCTGACATATGGATGATGTCATCAATTTTCTCAGCTAATGTCTAGTCAGTTACCCATTATATACATTTGAGAGTGATTGTCAAGAAGATATTAGTAGCATAGAAGATGAAAATATCCTAAAATAAATGTTATTTCCAAATATAATATATTTTTACATAAACACTTTGGTGACATTTTTTTTGTCTAAGTTATGACCATTTCGACTTACAACCGAGGTTGAAGAATGGAACTCTGTCATAACTCGAGAACTGAGTGTATATCAAAAATATCTTGTGTGGTTACTCACGCAACTTTCCTTTTATCACTTTGGATGAAAGCTCAATACCAAAAGTGGTAGCTATATTAGTCGATTTTGCTAATATTTGCCAATAAAGTTTGTTTTTTTAGCTTTGTAAATAATTAAACTATCAAGCACCAACAAAGATGAACCGGTTTTCTTAGGAACATATGTAGAATAAATTATAAAACATGCCTACTAAGTTCATTAAAGGTCCGATTCCAAAACACTCTACATTTTTCCCTATCTTCATACGATAAATGGCCAAGATATGGTCATATAAATTCTTTAATCAGCCAACATTTTGAAACAAAATGGAGAATGGTAATGTCGAGTTTCAAGGATTATCCTGGGGTGATCTATAACTTTTGAATCAAATCTCAAAAATATCGGCCAAGTAGTCTCGAAAAAAAGCAGTAGACAGCATACGACAGAAAGACAGATTTTTTTCATTTGATTATTGGATTCTACTTATCTTGAAATGTAAAACCTCAAATTTTGAGAAGGGGTTAAACTTTTTTTTCCTTAGTCAATACAAAGGTTCATTATCGAAAAAAATAAACAAACCAAATTCGTAAAATTTTTGTATAAGTACTTTTTAGAGCTTATATGCATACACTTTTACTGACTAATTAAAATCTTATTTAGTTGTTTTCCATCAACTGGAAATAAAAATAAACTATAGATTTAATATACATGAGATAATTTAGCTATTTTCTATGAAACATATTAGAATTATTTTAAGCCGTGGTGGCAGAGTCAGATTAATTTCAACCCTTTTTCCTCTGGCTAGTGTAGTTTGGTAACCTATAGGATTCCTTCTGTAGTGACATTAAACCCCTATAAACAACAAATTAATCGTTTTAAATGTTTTATTTTATTTTGATAAATTTGTTTTGGAAAATGTTTAATTTACTTATACTGCATATTCGGAATGAAAGAGGCACAACTCAAAATTTCTAACATCAGAAATTTTAATAGTTGGACCCCTCCCATCCAAAAGAGCAGCCAGTCCTCAAACATCAGACCAAAACAATAGACACAATAGGTTTTCTAATTAACCACCAACACGTGTTAGCGGGAAAACCCTGGGGGCTTTTATGTAGAACTTAACCTGTTTCAAATATTTGCTCTAACAAATACACATTTTTAGAGCTGTGCCCATTATGTCATATATGTTAAAGAATAAACTGGCCCTTGCACCAGACTATGTCAATATCAATGTTACGGTTTTAAAAAATGAATATATCCCGAATGTAAGTACAAGCATGAAGAAAAAAGTCACTTCTATTTAACCAAATTTTTGTACTAATAAATGCTTCACAGTATTCTATTTTTTTTTAAAATAATAAAGAATACAACTTTATTTATCACTGCTAATGCTTTATCTTAGCAAAAAGGAGAACAAAAAAAAACTTACTCTTTGTAGGAGTATTGTTGAGACAATTTGAGTTAACAATCAAATCATTAGATTCCATCTTGTTTGAATCTACAATTAGTGCTTTGTCGTTAGTTGTTTGTTTTTCTCTCACTTGTATTTCCTGTTTTAAATCTGAAATCAACAAATTAATCATACTAAAATGATGAAACAATTAGTCAATAAATAAATGTAGAGATGTTTTTAAATAATGTTTTACAGTTTGATCACTTTGTTTTACTGAACTGTTTTTAAGTAATTCTTAAAATCATTAATTCATCAGGCACTATTGTCAAGGATACTAATGATTATTTAAAATTCACAATAGTAAATGCCTAACCTTCCATTACAGCCCTTATTACAGAAAAAGAGGAAAATAAATACTGATAATAGTAATAACTAATAAAATAATATATTTCTATTTTTATTTTATTTTTTGTCCACCCTACCCTGCCTATAAGGCAATATGGGTGTTTGCAGGAGTGTGATGTTATGCATTTCACAACACACTGCTGCAAGTAAATCAAAGATTACAAATCTCAGTAGCTGTGCACACAGCCTGCTCTTCCGTACATCAATTTGGCCACCATCTTCATCTTCTTCCCCTCCTGCGAGACCAAGTAGTCCGGGAGGATCCATGTCGTTTCCAGTCGTCAACCGACGGTGGGAAAGTACTTCCTCAAGGTAGTAGTCCCTTTAGTGGTAGTCACCCACCGCTGATTCCATTCTTCCCAGAGTTCCATACTCCCAGAGGATTCTCTTCCAACTGCTAGGGTCTGCATTGATCCTCACTCAGTAGTCCAAGTTGAAGTTTCTTCCAATCCTTACTCCAAGATAGGTAACTACCTCACCCGGGCGAATTCTCGATCCTTGTATGACCATACCATAGTTATCAGGCGTACCTCTTAAGAGGATGGCCTGAGTCTTGGAACCCGCCATCTTGAACTTCTTCCGCTCGCACCATTCTCCTATCAGGCTGGCACACCGTTCAGCTTCATCTTTCAGTCTGGCCCCGCTATTCAAGGCCACAACAGCAGCCAGGACATAAGCAGTAGCGGGGAACCGCTCCTCCTCTAGCACTCCCAGCAACTCGTCGAAGACCAATTTCCACAGGGCAGGACCAAGGACAGAGCCCTGCGGACATCCCCTCTCCACAGTGTCTTCTACTTCGTAGAAGCTACCACAACAAATCTTTATTGTTCTGTCCTGGAGGTAACTTCTGACCAGGCCATACAAGTTGCTGGGAGCCTCATACTTGTGCAGCTGCTGGAGCACGCTTGGCCACCAAACACTATCAAAGGCGGAGGTTATGTCAAACAAGAGGAGCATAATATACTTCTCTATCCTCTCCTCGACATCACGGCGCACTCTCAGCAAGGTATCTGCGGTTCCCCTACCTTTGCAAGATGGGTCCCAGAGTGCCCGGTTCGGAACGTTGTGGGTTCGATTCCCACCTGAGCCAGTTAATATTTATTTCGTGGCGATCCCGCGAAATGAATCTTGACACTCCCACTCTGGTTAGTATGCGCCGGTGACGTAAAAGTAGCCGTCAGGGGTTGGCAAAAAGGACCATAAGGCCCACTTGCCGGACTAGTTCCCCCACCATTACCAGTACCAGTACCAGTACCTTTGCAAGATCCGTAAAATAATATATAACAAAATAATATATTGTTACTTGTCCTAAGTCTGTTGCAACCATAAGAACTCTTGAAAAAAAAGGAAATTCTGTTAAAGAAATGGGGTTTCATTTCCCTTTCAGAAAATAGCGCCCCCTCAGATTGAGAAAGTTTCATTAATTTTTTTAATTTAAGTATTATAAAATAATTCACCATTTTAATTTATTTATTTTTTATAATGTTTCTTGCTAATGTAAAAGTATTAATCCCAGTAAATAAAACTCCTAGCACATATAAGCATACCAGCAGCCATATTCAACCTCAGAGTTAGTAAAATTATGTTGTTATTTAATAATTGCAAAAAAAAAAAAAAAAATTACTTTTTGATATTGTACTATTATATTGGTTATTTTCCCAACAGGTACAAATTTATGTCCCAAGGAGATTGTGTGTAAAATTTCTTGTATGCCGACTATTACCAGTGTGTAAAAGGTACTTTTAGCTCAGAGCTTAAATATTTTGATGTCAGGTATTAATTTGTCTTCATAGTTAATCTTGAATTCTAACCATCATCATCTAGTTCCCTCACATGTCCCATAGCACGAGTGGGTAACTTTGACGGCGAATAACTTTTCTATTTCTGCAATTATTAATTTTTTTCATTTACTTACTTATTTACAATTACTAACTATTTATTATTGAATTTAAAGAGGAATAACGGTAACAGCTGTTTAAAAAAAAAAAACTATGACCCATAATTCCTCTGCATAATTTGAATCTATTTCCCTCCGACGTTTTAAAAAGGGCTGCCAAAGCTTTGCCGAGCATTATTTTTTATGGTGGACAAACTGCAGAAGATCCATACTTAACTGAGAAGAATCTGAATTAATCCAATCTTAAAATTGATTAAATTGAGTTAGTGTTTGTGTGAGCAATTTGTGTCTCGTCATTTGTAATTCTATTACCCTCACACAGTGATTTTTCCAATCATGTTACATTGAATGCTCCATTTTATTTTTTAGGAGTTAATTAATCTTAATTAAGCTTCGAATTTCTATTTCCTCTTTACTTTCCTTTTTTTAGAGGAATTGGAATCTCAAAATTCATCCAAAATGGGAAAATGAACCATATAGGAGAAGGTGGGGAAAATACACGCAGGTGGGTAATCACACGCAGACTGAATTAGGCAGTTAGAATGGCACAGGCTTAGCATGGTTGGTGCAGGCCCACAAACTAACAACAGAGTAATATATCAGTTGACATGGTATAGAAGGATCAATCTAATTAGGAATTGATAAATTATTTGCCACTTCTATAAATTTTTTTTATAGAAAACTGGTTTCGTATGTTATACATTCATCTGCAGTTCAAGGTTAGTATCAGTACAATGCGAGGAGGAACCAGTACAAACTTTTCGGTTTGATATAATCTATTTAAACCTTGAACTGAAGATGAATGTATAACATTCGAAACTAGTTTTCAATAAAACAAATTTATAGAAGTGGCAAATAATTTATCAATCCCTAATCAGTGGAATATGTTATTAAATAAATATTTTTAACTATCGTAATTTTGTTTTCACTAAAAAGAGGTGCCGGAACGCCGTTCCAGTTTGTTAATAAGCTCTGCTTAATCTTGTCATGTAATACTACATTTTTAATACTATATCTTTAATTCTTTATTTTTAACAAAATATTTATAGATAGAAAAGACAAATATTTCTTACCCCTTGCTTCATCTTTTAGCCTCTGAACCATTGTTTTCAATGATTCTTTTTCATCAAGTTCAGATTCCAAGAGAACGTTGCGTTCAAGAGCGTAGTTAAGTTTCGTTTCGAACTCCCCCAAGGAGGTATACATGGCCCTGAAAAAAAAATAACACATCATTATATTATTTTATTTTATATTTCTAAACTTTAAGAGGTAGTTAATTTGATTTAATTTGTTCTGGAGTAAACTTAACCTAACAAGGAGAGACAACAGATGTGGCATCACAAATATCAATGAAACCTCTTTTTGTGATACTAGGTCGAAAAAATATTAGATGTCTGAGGGTTTTTGCAAATGCGCCATAGGAGCCGAGAAAAAAATTATTTTATATATTTTCAACGATTTTTTATATTATTGTTTTCTGCATTTGCTCTGCATTAATTTAAGAAAAGAGCAAGTTTTTACGGTCTACTGGCTGTACTTAACAGCCATTAGACCTATGGTATCTTATACAGCTCTGACATGGTGGCATAAGGCACAGGTGGGTAGATCCAGAATACCAGACAATGAAGAAGCTGACAAATTGGGCAGGTTAGGTTCGGATTGTATTCCCATTTTACCGGAACTTGTCTGTGGCATAAGTTTGAGTTTCGCCAAAAGGAAAATTTAGGAAAAATATGACATCAGAAACAGTGCCATTCAAAGCTGTTCTTGGATGGTCCCTGTGCCAGCAGAAGTAAGCAGTTACTGGAAATGGACAGGGTTTCACTCAAAATAATTACAGCGATTTATACTGGGCACTGTAAATTAAATAGACATATGCTCAAACCCAAGTTGATGGGAACACCCTTGTGCAGATTCTGCCATTACAAAGATAAAACAGCTTATCACATTATCTGCTTGTGCAGCAGGCTCTCAAGACAGATTCCTGTTGTTCAGTCTAGACCACTTAACAGACCCAAAGCAGTGTGAGCTAATTAATTAAACAAATCTTCTGAGATTTGTGGAGCCATTAAACGTCATGTTCTGACTGAAAACTGAGCAGCAATGGCACACAATAGACCGGTTTAGATTATGGTGCAATTATGCAAAATACAAAAAAAAAAAATTCACATCCGCTTTTAGCCTCCTTTAAAACACTGAAATATGAATTTTCATAGAAATAAAAAAAATAGAAATTTTTGGCTAGATTTTTCTGCAGGAATTTTTTTTCCTGCCAATGTCGGGTATTCACTCAAGCATTCACAACTCCTCAGGGTTTTACCAAAATTCAATGTTAGTACAATCGTTAGAAGCTGAATTTCAGATCTCTAGCCTGTACCAATCAATAATTTTTCTATTTATCCCTATATAAAGGAGAAAAAGTAGTGTGAACGAAATAAAAAATCTTCAAACGTTTTATTTTATATCTCTGATTCTGATTTGTTAGCAAAGGTCATGATTGTTCTATTTCATGTAATTCATAGGGCCCTAAACCACTCTCAAGATGAAAGTGAAAGTGGTAGGTAAAAATTTGGAGTGGTAGGTAAGGTGAAAATTTGGAGCAAAAAAAGTGAAAAAAGAAAAAAATAATAGCACTTTTCTTAATTGAATTTTTTAAATAAATTAATTACTTTTTTATAAAAATAAGTTAAATATAATTATTATTAATAAATTCTTAAATAAAATATATAAAATTATTATTTAACTGTATAAAAGTAAGTTAAATACAAATATATTATCCATCATTATTATAAATGATTAAATTCATAAGTAAAATCCATAAAATTATCTATTTACTATCATGAATACTAATAGATGAAAGCATGAATCTAACGAAATTAAATCAAAATTGGTGCCACAATTTCGAATAACAAGTAAGACAGGATTTTTCACACCATGATGGGAGAATCACTGTCTGAAGTAACAAAGTGGGATAACATATTTTTTACACCTCAACAAACCCTCAAGGCTGAACCTCACTGTTTTACATAATTTTATGGCCACCATGTCGCAATTCAAAATTAGGAAAATTTGCAACTAAATTTTCTTTGAAACGGCAATATTAAAAAAGAAAAAAGGGCTTTATATTTTGAATTAAAAAAAAATAAAGTGTTAAACAGCTTTAGGGATAGATGCAAAGATTATTTTGGTAAAATAAAATTTTCTAGCCAAAGGATTGAACGGATGGTGAGCGTTTAGCTAAAAAAGTAAGGGCAGGTAATGGTTGGGAGAAACATTTTGGCTGTAATACATCGCCACCAAGGAGGTTGCTACAAAAATTTATTGAAAGGGGCAGAAACTAAATTTTCTCCACAATTTTGAACGGATTTTCCAACTATATTAAATATTTTAATTTACCCAACTATATTGTGAACTATTGTAATTTTCCCCAACTCTTTTGAATTTGAACTTTTCACTTAACTATTGCTAATATTGGCACTTGACAAACAAATTTTTTTTTTATTCAAATACAATATTTTATCGATAGAATGTCTTACAGAAAACGTATAAATAAATCTATACATTACAACACCTTTAACTTCAACATATAATGTACTTAAGCATGGCATGTGCAGCCAAAACTTTGTAAAATAATAAAATAAAGTTGGTGAAGTAAATTACAGCTCATTATTTTTAATCATATTAAATATTTTTTCATCTAAATCATAAGAAAAATGTATTAGTATTGGTTTTAAATTTTATGAAGGAATGAGATGGTCCGGGAGGTGGTCAAAAAATGGAACACAAATAGTAAAAAACAATTTTTCCAAATTTCCCTCCCCCCACCCCTCCAACTCCTCATTCAAAAAAATGATTCCAGAAATGCTTACTGATCTAGAATATATCCACAATGACCCCCTGTTCCACCGCTCTAATGATAGTAAGGAGTTGTCATGAGTTTCCATTACCAATATTCTTTCTAATTACCTCCTACACCCACCCTCAAATTCTTCCAATTTTTCAAAGACCTCTCTTTCACCCGATCCTTCCTAAAATTCCATGACAACATTATCATTACAAAAACAGACAAAGGCAACAAAACAGTCATAATGGACCGTTCTGAATATTATGATAAAATGACTTTACTCCTATCAGACCGAACCACATATATCCCCATAACCCATGACACTACTCCTTCACTAAAAACCCAATTCAATCAGCATCTCAAAAACCTTTTAAATTTAAAACTAATCACTTACCCTACCTACAGAAACCTTATATCCTATAATTCCATAGCTCCACGTTTTTATGGACTCCCCAAAATTCACAAACCTGGCATCCCCCTCCGTCCCATCACTTCCAATATTAATTCTCCCTCGGTCAAACTCAGCAAATTCTTACTCCCCTCCTTACAAATCCTTAGCCACAACAACCCTTATGACGTCCAAAATTCCTTTCACCTACGCGAACAATTATTATCCTTTACGATTCCTGACCACTACATACTTACCTCCTTCGACGTCGAAAGTTTATTCACCAACATTCCCATAGATAAAGCCCTCCGTATAATTGAAGACAACTGGACATCCATTGAACCCCATACTCCCCTTAACCGTTCCTCATACCTAGAATCCCTACAGCTTTGTTGTAAATCCGGTTACCTTACTTTCCATGGACAGTTCTTTAATCAAATTTCAGGACTTGCCATGGGAAATCCTCTTGCTCCTGACATTGCTAACATTGTCCTTAATGACCTACTTAATTCCCTAACTCCCCTATTCCCAAATGACATTATCTTCATTAAAAAATATGTAGACGACCTTCTCCTCATCCTCAATCCTGATAAAATTCCTGATATCCTATCAGCCTTCAACTCTTACCATCCCCGCCGTTGAACCGGCGGAATTTTACCGTTGAACGAGAATTACAAAGTTCCCTTCCTTTCCTTGATCTCCTCACTATAAGAAACCCTGACAACTCTATATACACAAACTTCTTCACCACCCACTACCACTCCCTTCTATAGATCTCTTCCATACATCCCCGCCCTTTCTGAAAACATACAGAAATCCTTACGCTCCTCAATTCCCAATCTGCGAATCGCTTTCAAATCCCACAACAAACTTTCCAACCTCTACACACGTGTAAAAGATCCCATTCCTCTTAAACACCGTTCCCATGTCGTATACCGCATCCTCTCCCAACTGTAACTCTACCTATATCGGCGAAACTAAAAACCTCCTTAAAGATCGCATCACCCAACATAAATATTCCATCTCTTCCCGTAACCAGACTGCCTCTAAACTCTCAGAACACGCTTTATCCTTAAACCATACTTTTGATTTTGACAGTACTTCAATCCTCGCCACAGTCCCTAACCATGACAAACGACTCCTCTCAGAAAGCATTTTCATCCAATTAGAATCCCTCCCCGTCAATCAAAAAACTGATATACAAAACCTTTCTCTAACCTACTCCCAAGTATTCAATTTATTAAAAAAAACATAACTTTTCATTACCTTTTTTTTTTTCTTTTTTTTTTTTTTTCCTCCCCGTGACAACTCCTTATACAAAGTATTTATTTAAAAAAAAAATTTCCGTTGTAAATTAAACCCCTATTGTTATTATTTAACTTATACTTATTGTTTACTTAACTTTAATTTTATTATTATATTATTTTTTTAACTCGTCACCCGCAACGACTCCTTATACAAAGTATTTATTTATTTTTTTATTTATTTATTATTTTATTTTTTTATTTATTTATTATTTTATTTATTTATTTATTTTTTCCTTAGTAAATTTAACCCGTAATATTATTTAACTTATACTTACATTTAACTTAACTTTAATTTTATTATTATATTTTTTAACTCGTAACCTGTATTTATTTCCATTGCCATTTTTTGCACCAGTTGGAGTGAACGGTTTTTTTTTTTTTTCCAAATTTAATTTTTTAACATTAATTTTTTTATATATATAGTTTTCTAAATATACTTATATCAATATGTTTTTACAGTTTTCAAATCAATTGTTATGTCTTTTGATCACACAGCATTTAAATTTAGTGTTAGTTTTATTTCAAATCAGTGAGTTGGTAACATTGTTTTAACGGTTTTCCTAATTCCCGGTAATCCATTATTAATATTCAGTTGGCGCTTGACCACACGCCTCGCTGGTATGTAATTATCACGTTTTCTTTATATTTCCTCCTCCTCATTGTTTTCTATCCTTCTTCTTTCTTCACCACATAGGATTTTTATCTATTTTTGTTTTTGGGGCTTACATTATTTTATATTTTACTCCTTCATCTCATAATTACAAAAATCAATTACAACAATGTCAACTTCTTTAACATCATAGTCATCTTTTGCATAACTTACAACTATATCTGTATGCTTTTATATACTGTATGTATTTATGCTTTATGCTTTGCTATGCATGTATGCTTTACACATTACCAAACCTTCATATTATTTGTCTTTTTAATTAATAGATTTCATATATTTCACTATTCCCTGTGTAAATATCGCATTGTTTTTAATTTTTAATTTTTACATTGTTATTTCATTTATTTTATTTTATTTTATTTTTTCAATTGTCTTTTGTATTATGTAATTTAGTGTTATCTTTTTCTTTTTATTCTTAATACTTTTTTATCTTACTTGTATTTTCTGTTTTTTATCATTTATCATTTTTACTGGTACTGCCTCTTTCTCTTTTTTCATTGTTGTTATTTTGTTTTCCTTTTAGCCCTGAAGATGACCTAAAACTTAGGCCGAAACGTAGGCACAATTATATAAGTTCACACTTATAGTAGTCTATTTCTTTGACCGCACCCCCGATCAACTTCTCCCTTTAAATATAAATATACGGTCAACAATAACTCCCTCCATTAGTAAAAAACTATTTATTAATGATCCGATGTTTCGACCCACTTTGCAGGTCTTCTTCAGGGCTGAATAAACAGGGAGTTATAAACATTCTAATCACCTCCAATATCCTCCTTCCTGTTCTTATAAACATTCTAATCACCTCCAATATCCTCCTTCCTGTTCTTCTCTTCTTTCACCCTTACTTTTTAAAGATATATCTCTTACCCGATACTTCCTGAAATCTAATGACCACCTTATTGTTACCAAAGCTGATAAAGGTAATTTAACTGTAGTTATGGACAAGATTGAATATACTGACAAAATTTACCAACTCCTTTCTGACCAAAACACCTATATACCTTCTACACGTGATCCCACCCGCTCTCTTATGTCCAGATTCAACCATCACCTACAGAACCTTCTGGAGACTAAACAAATTAACCGCCCCACGTACTACAAACTCACATCTTATAATTCCTTACCTCCTCGCTTATATGGACTGCCTAAAATTCATAAATCTGGTATTCCTCCCCCTCCTCTAACCTCAGTAAATATCTTCTTCCTTCCCTCCAGATACTTAGCCACAATAATCCCTATGATATTAACAATTCCTTTCATCTACGAGAACAATTACTATCCTTTCGCATTCCTGACCACTTTATCTTAACTTCCTTTGATTATCTTTATCTTAACTTCCTGAAAGCCTTTTTACTAACATCCCTATTGACAAAGCCCTCCATATTGTTCAAAAAAACTTTGAACCACCATTGAACCACATACCACCCAGAACCTGCCCTCCTACCTTGAATCACTTGAACTATATTGTAAATCCGGATATCTCACTTTCCAAGGAAAATTATTTCATCAGAACTCTGGACTCGCTATGGAAAATTCTCTTGCCCCAGACATTTCCAATATCGTCCTCAATGACTTACTTGATTCAATTATCCCCCTTTTTCCTCATGATATTATTTTCATCAAGAAATATGTTGATGACCTCCTTCTTATTCTTAATCCAGAAAGAATTCCCGAAATTTTATCTTCCTTTAACTCCTACTGTTCTTGCCTAAGATTCACAGTTGAAAAAGAAATTAACCTTTCTCTTCCTTTTCTCGACCTCCTCATCATAAGAAATACTCATGGCTCATTATCCTCTGATTGGTATACGAAATCAACTTATTCCAGTAGACTCCTTAACTCCTTTTCTCAGCATCCTTACCACCTTAAAATTAATGTTGCTAGAAACGTAATCCATCGGTGTCTTTCCTTATCAGATCCTTAATATCATCAAACCAACATTCAACGCATCAAAGAAATTTTACTTTCCAATAGCTTCCCATCCATCATTCAAAAACTTGTTGACTCTTATAACAACCCTACTACCTTAACCCTTCCTTCCCTTAATTCTTCACAATCTACTTCCAAACTTTTTCTTTACAGATCTCTTCCTTATTTCCCTATTCTCACCCATAATATTAAAAAATTCCTACAATCTACCATACCTACCTTACGTTTTGGCCTTAAGTCCCATAATAAACTTTTTTACCTTTTTACCAACTTAAAAGATCCTATCCCTCTCAAACACCGCTCTAATGTAGTTTACCGGATTCCATGTTCCACACCCAATTGTAATTCTTCTTATATAGGCGAAACCAAAAACCATCTAAAATCTCGCATTTCCCAACATCCATCACCTCCCGCAACCAGTCTGCCTCCAAACTATCAGAACACGCCTTGACCCTCAACCATTCCTTCAACTTCGATCAATCCTCTATCCTAGCTACCTGAAAAAGACCTGCAAAATGGGTTGAAACGTCGGATCATTAATAAATAGTTTTTTACTATTTGTGTTCCATTTTTTGACCACCTCCCGGACCATCTCATTCCTTCATAAGTTCTACGGTCAACCATTGATTATTCAACAGTTTTAAATTTTAGTTTAGAGAATAGTGTATTTCCTTAATACCTTATTGCAGAAAATGAATCAAATATTCCTCACGTTAGGAGTCCATTTTATCCTATACTAACAAAAACCTACGGTGAGACCGATTTAAAATAGATATAAATGAGGCACTCAGTCGTAAAACATGGTATTGAAGTTTTTGGGGTCAATAAGGAAAATTGTTTTGTTTTTTTAAAAGAATTATGTTGGTAGTAAGTTATCTTAAGTTAATGATGGTTGAAGATAAAACATTGTAATTAACAAACATTTCCACATTATAGAATTTTTTATTTTTTCAGTTACCATGTATTTAGAAATAAAGTTTTATCTTAATTAGAGCAAAAGATTTTGATAATTTCGTAAAAAATTTGATCTAGGAAAAACAATTTTCATTGTATTTTGTTATTATATATGTATTGTATTAGTTTTCTACATCCTCAATTTGCATTGTATATTGTATAATTTTATATGAAATACAGGATTTGTTAAATGCAATTTTTTAAAAATATTTACTACGATTAAATATGTCTGCTAGCTGTATATAAATTATATCAATATTTAAATATGCGTTGGGTTTAGTTATTAAAATAATTAGTTATAGATACCTAATGATTTTACATTTTGTTTTTAGTTAATTTTCAATAATAGACCTTTGGAAATGACCAACGAAAAAATGTTTGTAACCCCCTCAAAATTTAAGTTTTTACATTTCAAGATACGTAGAATCCAGATATCGAATAAAAAAAAATCTGTCCGTCCGCCCTCCGCAGCTTTTCTCTGAGACTACTGGACCAATTTTCTTGAGATTCAGTATCAATGTCACAGGTCACCCCAAGATGATCCTCGCAATTCGATATTACCCTCAGTCTGTTTGTTTCAAAATGGCAGCCAATTAGAGATCTCATAAGCCCATAACTCGGCCATTTATAAAGATAGAGGGGAAATGTAAGGTGTTTTACAATCAGTATAACAAGATATTAAAAAAAAAAAAAAAATTAAAACCAAAAAATCTATATAATTGCCAATTAATGATATTATAAGCCTATAACTCGGCCATTTATAAAAATAGGGGAGGAAATGTAAAGTGTTTTGGAATCAGCATAACAAAGCATTAAAATAAAATAAAAAATACGAATAAAAAAAAATGAAAAAAAAATCCTTATCTATAAATGCTTTTGGTTTATTATTTTCAATAACAGACCTTTGGAAACAAACAAGGAAAATTTTTTTGTAACCACCCTCAAAATTTGGTTTCACATTTCAAGATACGTAGAATCCAAATATTGAATAAAAAGAAAAATCCGTTCGTCCGCGGCTTTTCTCCAAGACTACTGGACCGATTTTCTTGAGATCCAGTACCAATGTCACAGGTCCAGGATGATCCTCAGAACTCGACATTGCCATCTGTCTGTTTGTTTCAAAATGACGGACGATTAGAGATCTCATAAGCCCATAAATCGGCCATTACAAAGATGTTTGCTGTTTTTATTATATTTAATTGAAAGCTGATGAAATTCTCTACGAAAGGAAAAAAAATCATTTAAATCGGACCAGTATTAGCTGAGATATGGCGTAATGAACTTTGTAGACTAATTCCTTGGCGTAGCTGGCCATCGTGGCCCTAGGCCTCCTTATATATTGACTTATCTATTGGACTTCTGACTTCCTCGCATCTCTCTGCTTTATCCTTCCTTGGATTATTTCTGCACTTCCTTTAGCTTCCTTAATCTTTCCTTCTTTTCACACTTTTCCTACTGAAGTGCACATCCAATATTTCTTCTGTATCATTTTGCCCTCTGATTGCATGTCCTAACCATCACAGCCTACTTGCATTGTCAGTTTTTTCTTAACACTACCAGCTTGGCATACAGGGATCATCTTGGGACAAGCTTCAAATATCTTTTCCTTTGGTGCCTACTGCTTAATTTCTTTAACTTGGACAGAATAGATATTTTTGAAATATTACTAAGTGGAAATAATAAAACAGTGTTTAATTATTTGCAGCGTTTTAAGGTTTAAAACTAATTGGTGTACCACTATTACAATTGAAAAAAAATATAACATTTTGGTTATTTATCCTTTTAGGACAAAATTAATTTTAAGGATAAATCTCAAAATATTTCTCATGCAAATCTCGATGAAGAATTTGGAAATTCATGTGTTTTTTAAATAATTATTTCCATTACTTTTAACTCCTAATAAGAGACTGAGGTTTGAAATGCAAAAGGAATATAAATCAAATTAGAATATTATTGAAGATAGTCATTGTAATAGTATAATCTGATAATCAGCGTGAGTCCACTTTGAGCAATGTTTACAAATTATTATACTCCAATTTTCACTGTAAATTATACAAAGTTATTAATGAAAACCACTCAATACATTTTTTCAAAATTTTATATTTTTGCTGTTTCTTTTTCTCTTTTTGTATAATTAACTTCAACTTAAACAAGCCACTGGATCACCAAAAACTAACTCTGCTGATATTAACTGTTCCACAGCCTATGATAACTCCTAAAACGAATTAGTTAAGGTCTCAGTTTCTAAATTAATTTATTTATCAAAATCAAACTGCAGTTAAAGTTTATTGAATTGCCTTCCAATATTTGTCTTTTAAAATATCAATATAATTTCTTGACTGGAGTAAGTTTGGATGACCGTAGATATAATTAAGGAAGAATTTGGTCGGGGACCGACTCTAATAAGTATGACATTTATTTATTAAGTTGATAAATTAAATTAACTTAATTTAATTATTAAATTAATTAATAAATTAAACTAATTTAATTATTAAATTAATAAATAAGCCATGCTTATTAGTGGTTAGTCTTGGACCACACCTCCCAACCAACTTCTTCCTTAATAATTTCTTGATGTATATACAAGTATAACATAACTATTTTTTCACATTTATTAACTACGTTATACATTCTATTTAATTATTATTAAAATAATTGCTTGATTAATTAATTTAAAATGTTATTTATAATTAATGAAATATCACAACAGATAGTTTATTTCACTTTTACATAATTTTGCCAAATTAAAATTCTTTTTAATGATAAATAATGATAATATCAATGGAGTCTGGAGGTATGGCTTCATCTCAAATTTTGGATAATCTATGTAAGATTTCCAATAATAAAATTTAATTAGATAGATTACATTTTGAAATGATTTGGGAGCTAAAACAATGAAATCGATAAAATTAGTTTTGGCCAGATTCCTTCAAAAATAGACCACGCCACTGTGCACTATCTTAGTCGTGCATTCCCTCCACTAGGTACTCCCAGATAGCTGTGCATCCCCTCCACTAGGTACTCTCAGGTAGTCAAGTTCCCCTACCTGTTTTGCGAAAAATCACATGGCCTTGAATCAACTATTTTACTTTTTAAGGTAAATTTTTAAATGATCAAAAATTGAAACTTTTTTGTTATATCCTTAATAAATAGAAGATTTACCATAATTGTATAAGACTTTTTAAATATATGCTGTGTTCACTAACACACTTTTCCTTACCACTTTGGGTGCAAAGTCTATTACAAAAATTGTTTGCTCACTAATATTCACTAATTTGCTAATATTAGTCTGATTAACTTTTTTATTTTCTATTTGGTGTCTTTAAGTTTAGCTTTATAAATACCATAACTATCATTCAAATGAGCACCTGAAATGTCCTGGGAGATCTATATTTTTAAGTTATTCGAAAAACTAAAAAAAAGTAAATGGGTTTTCATGGGAACATGCAGAGATTATAACAACAAACAGATCATGTCGAGGTCAATGTCAAAGCTGAGGCCATGGTTGCCCACTGTTGAGGTGTCCCCTTAGCATTTTGCAATTCAAATCTGGCCTGGGTGGTTGAAATTTGGTACAACTTTCCCAGACCAGCGCCTTATCAGTAGTCACAACACTAGCGATCTCTTGCCATTCCTCCTAACTATGTGACCCCATTTTTGAAGTTTATTTTAAACTAGATTATGACCCTTGTCCTCTGATTATTGCTAAAAAGTGTTTTATAGCTTCAAAATTAATTCTCCTAACTCTGTCCCACACAAAGAAATAAAGGTACATTTCCCCAGACCACCACCTTATTAGCAGCTGTCGCCGCACTAGGGAGTGCTCTAGCACAATTTTTGCTAACTGCTTTGTATTCAATTATAAAATTCGTATTCATTTGAATTATAAAAATAATTACTGTAAAATATATTTTACAGCTTCCAAATTGATTCTTATTTTAATTCCAAATAAGAGGGGAATAAAAAAATGCAGATAAAGTGAATGATTTACATAATAAGAGTGAAAATTGATCAAATTAATGCAATAATAACTAAAAGTACGATAAGGGCCCAACCTAAACTAGTTATCACGAATGGTGTAAGAGAGTGCTAGTGGCAGCTACTGATAAGGTAGTCTGGGCGAAGTTGTACCTGAAATTGATTTTGTGACAGACCAACTGAATAAATCTCAACTTTCCCAGTCTGGTTCAAATTGGTTACTAACATGTAGGATAGTCTGCTTTCATTGGAGTTGGTAAGGACATTAAACCCTCCAAAAAACTTTAAAAAACACACAGACCAATGGCTGAAAATATCTTTTTTTGGCACAAGGGGCTCTAAACATATGGATCTGTTGACAATCAGATATAAAAATTTTGGCCTAATTGTAATACCTTCCTTACACTAGCTGCCTACGGCAGTGATAAAGAAAGTAAAAAAAAAAAAAATAAATGGACTTGCAACACAATTTAATCTTTTAACTTTTAAGACTTTTAACATAATTTAAATTTAATAAATTTAATGTTACTTTATAGGCAGCGAAGTAGAGTGGAAATGTGTTGTAAGAGTACTAGCATCCAAAGCTGAACGATTTGGAACACTAAACTTTCTCTTAAAAGAACATTTATTATAAAAAGAGATTTGTTTGGGAGGAAACCATGGTTTGACATAGACTTTCAGAAGTTCACTCAATCTAAAATGAGTATCTGACATTAGTCAGAGGATCAGAGATTGATTAGAACACAGAGCTGACCAATCCACTTACCTGCCACTTAGCCCTTTTTTCAGGAGCTGTTGTAAATTTAATTACCCCTAATTTATTTAGTTGTTAATTTATGGACCCTAAGCTTTACAATGAAGCAAACGCACATAATAATAATCTTTGCTAATTTTGAGATGTTACACTTTTGCACTAAGACAATTCTAATATAAATTTTGACTCACCTCTGAGATCGCTCAAGATCATCATTTTTCTGTTCCAATTCTCGGATATACTTGACATATTCCTCTTCTCTCTTATGTCGCTGGTTTGCTTCCTCTTCCATCTCTGAGATCTGTGTCTCAGTTGCCCTTTGCAGAACATCATATTTGTCCTTAAAAAAAATTTAAAAAAAACAAATAACTATCGCAACAATAATTAACAGTAAAAGGAAAAACACCTCTATACCCTTTACTCAAAGACTTCTGTTTTGATGGATAAGGAAGAGAAAGAGTCTAACAGATTCTTTCTAATTCATCTTTAATCTGTAATAATGAAATGTTTGGTACATGGTAATATTGAAAAGACATCACTCACATACAACAGATTATGGCCATACAGCCATTTGATTGAATGGATTACAGGAGGGGAAATAAATACAGCTCCCCAGAAATCTTTGCTACACCTAAACCATTATTTGAAATGCAATAAGCGTTATTGGCCCTCATTTAATGAGAAATAGGAATCAGTGCGATACTCCGGCAATTACTAAATTCTAACCTTCAAAACAAGTGTTAACTATCTGATTAATGATAAACATAGTGAGATAGTCCTGAAATCTGTGTGTTGTCAAAGGAGAATGCCAGCTACTCAAAACGAGATTTAACTATTTTTTTTATAATGAAAAATGGGGACAATCACATTTTCAAGTGGTTATGAATAACATTCGGATAAAAAAAATTAGTACAACATTGCAATCGGGTAGCATCATCTGTGCCTTTAGCCAAAGTTATCCGAAGGTCCCCACACTACCAATTTCTAATTGCTTTGTACTCATATGTACCATTCATATTCATTGGAATGATTAAAAATATTACTACTTTAATTAGACATCATTTAAAATTATTAGTGTTGTCGATTTCCACACTGCATTCGCTCCAGAGATAAACAAAACTCCATTGTATCCTTTTCAGTTGAGTCCAAGGCCTTACTGTATTTTCAATTATTACTGCTTTAATTAGATCACAGCTATCAACTTCTACTCATCTCGCTCGAGAGATGTGCAAATCCCCAAAACATCCTTTTCAGTTTAGGTCAGGCCCTTACCATAATTTAAATTATTACTGCTTTATGTACAACTTCCCCAGATCACCATAAGTCAACAGCACTAATAATTTTTAAAAATATGTAATTAATTATAGCAGTAATAATTTTTACAATTCCAATGAAAGTGCTAGTGCAGTAATCTTTGGGTAACTTCGGCTGCAGGCTAATATGACCTGATTGTATTGTACCAGAGATTTAATTAACATTTTACTTACTTCCTTGTACGAAAATTTTCGGTTTTCAAATTTCAACGGAAATATCCATTTTGACTAGTTTCGTGATGACGTCTGGACGTAGGTTCGTATGTATCTCACATAACTCAAAAACAGTTAGCCGTAGAAGATTAAAATTTAGTATTTAGGATTGCTGAAAAATCTAGTTGTGAACCTCCCTTTTTGGTCATTACATAATTACCGGAAGTGGTACTTTACTTGAACGTCATTATTGATTTGCATCAAAAATGATTGCAAAATATAATGTAAAACAACTCAAATTTGGAAAATAGGACTTCTACATCAAATATGAATGTATTTACTAGATTTTGGTTAAAATCGTGAGGCGAAAAGGGTACTATACTTGAAGGTCATAATAAACTTACATAAAAAATTATATTAAAATTAAATACAGAAATCATATGGTTCGGTAATAAAGGTTACAAAAGCGATTTTGTTTCCACTCCAATTAAACATTTTTATTGCTTGTTTTAAGTGTTAAAATTGAGCATAAAATACTGGTTTTCCTTCCCATTTGTGGGATGAACAAGTCTGCACAGGAGAATAATATATAAGTTAAGTGGGTTCTTCCGCTTAAAATGTCGAAACTGTTGATTTTCAATGCTTTATCTAGCGATATGGGCAGTTTTAATGTTGTCAAGGAACACGAAGAAATCTCTTGGAAACTAGTTACCTACTGAAAGAAAACGATATATAATAACGGAATGAGACCTCCAGAAACAACTATGTGTGTATGTCAATAGTTGGATGTCGCGACGCCGAATGCCATTTTTGATACTGCAATCTTCGGAAACAATTAAACAAATTTAAGCTACCGATTTACAGTTTAATAGGCGTACAACGTACAAGGAATCATATCAATTTTAAATATGAAGTAATAATATGAAATACGAATGTTGCACGAATTCATTTAGAAATATTATAGTTAGTGGAGAGGGAGATGTCATCAATGAAGAACACATTAATGAGTGGAATATATTTTGTGTGCCAAGGTGTAGAGCCAAGTGCCAACTAAATAATTTATTTAATTGGCGCTTGACTCTATACCTCTCTGCGCTCATTATGACCTAAAACTTAGACCCAAACGTCAGCACACAATAAAAAATAAGTTCCATTAATTAGTGTGTACTCCATTGACCGCATCCTCCACTCCTCTAACTTTGAAGAAATATTTTATATAGGACTACACTATATATAAGAAATAAAAAATGGTTAAGGCTGAAAGGTATTAATGAAGATTTCAGAAATCATTATGTGTGAGATAAAGGTCTTTCAACCTACAAACTAAAATCAATTTAAATTATAAAATGATAAGAACTGACTTAGGAATAATACAAAAGGTGTTTTTTAGTACAATCTATCTTCAGTTCCAAACAAATGATAGTCAATCGAAAGAATAAAAATCAATATCCCAAACTAACAAAACAAAAGAAATGTCAAAATTGGTTCAAAAGTTTTAATCAACAATATTAAATTAATTCAGATTGTACAACACCAAAAAAAGTATTTTTTAAGATAAAAAATAAATGAGACAAAATGTAATTGCAAAAAACCAAAGAATTCTGCTGTGTTATATGGCATAAAACCAGAAAGAGCCATTAATCAATAAAACGTTAAAACATTAATTTACAATAAAACAAACAAAAGTATCAATTTTATAAACTTGAAGTAAAGTTGAGACAGCATTATCTCTAGATAACTGAATAAAAATTATGATCCAAATAATAACCAACATTTCCAACAATTCTGTATGCTTATAAAACTATTAACTTCCGGTATTTTAGCTTGAGTATCATAAATAAAAAAGTGCGTAACAAATTTTGGAGAAATATAAGAAAAAAGGTAATGACAAAAAAGTAAAGAAAAGTAGTAAGTAATGGTCAAATTAAAACTGTACAACTAAAAAATAAAAAAACAGGCACACCAATGAAATCATAGAATTACTATAAGATTTAATCAAATATTTAGCACTGAAAGTGATAAAATAAATACTGGTAGGTAAATAATAATAATATGATATAAACATAAATTACCCTACAAATATAAATATGAACATTAAAAATAATGGATAGGCAAAGAGATCTCTTACCTTCAAAGCTTCATTTTCAAGTTGTAAACTGTTGTTTTTCAACCTCAATTCTCTTATTGTTCTTTCAGCTTGTTCAAGAGAAGTTTCTAATTCTTTTTCCAACATCTGAGAGCTATCTCTGAAATCTTCGAATTCCCTTTCGAATTCTTCAGCTTTATTTCTCCAATATGAAGCATCCTCAATGATTTTGGGATCTGCCATTTAACAAAACACTACAAAAGAGAACAATCTTCTCAAATATTGTCCTTCAAACCAATAAGGCAGGATGATTTTTTAAATAATCCTCAGATAAAGGTAAAATCGTAGTTTAAAATAATAATTTAATCATGGCACAAATCTGCTACTATATAAACAAAATGTTTGGAATAGATAAAAATCAATTAATTTTTCAAAACTGAAAAACGTTTAACTATAAAACGATATTGCAAACAACAGCAGATAAAATAAACAGCGTTAAAATTGTTAAAGTACATTATGAACACCTACCTATATCTTATTTACACAATATCTAAAAAGAACATTTAAATACAAAGGATAATAACAACCTAAAACAATATCTGCTCCCCAATATGTCGGAATTGGAATCTGACAGTTGTGAAGGAGTTTCCCTGACTCAGTTAATCGATATAACTGGCGCTGGATACAAATAAATTATAATCACATAAAAATCAAATTTATGTTAAATTTCATTCATACGTGCATATAAAAATAAATACCGTCATTTTACGTTTTAATATTCTGACTTCAAATCTTAACTGACAACAGCAACTATTTATTTTAATTATTTGCTTACCCCACCCCTAAAAAATGTACTCGATAATTCAGTATTAGCATATGTTAAAACTACAAATTCTTTCTAACTTAAGTTAAAAAAAATAATGTATCATGAAATAACTCACACAGCAATAAAAGTACTTTTAAGTTTAATTAGCTTTAGTTGAAACACTGTAGACTACAAACTATTCCGTAACTTATGGCGACTTCTTTATTTTTAGCTAAATATTCAATTAATAAAGATCTTGGGATGATATTTCCTTGTAATAATAAAGTTTCAATATAAGAAAGAGCATAAACATTTAATTCGAAGTCTATTAAGAAGTGGTTTTATTAATATTTGGATTGAACATTTTGAGCGACCACTTGTTAATAAGATGTATATTTTATTCATAACTTAATTGAATTTTGAGGACATGACGGCCGAGTACGTTGGGGCGAGGGTCTCAGAGTGCCCGATTCGAAACGTTGTGGATTCGATTCCCACCTGGGTTGGTTAATATTTATTTCGTGGCGATCTCGCGAAATGAATCTTGACATTCCCACTCTGGTTAGTACGCGGCGGTGACGAAAAAGTATCCGTCAGGGGTTGGCAAGAGGACCATAAGGCCCACTTGCCGGACTAGTTCCCCCCACCAATACCAGTACCAAAAATTGAATTTTACCAAATAATATAATCATTACTTTTTTGGATCCGTTGATATATTTTTTTAACTCCTCTCTCAATTATTACCAAATTTATTTTATCACAAATTTGGCGTTCTAAAATGGTTCAATAGATTATATCATGTATTGTATTGCATCACCAATGTATTGTATCATCATAGAGATTGTGTTTTTTTTAGATGAGATCTTAAACAACAAGAGTTCAGGAGGTATGAAATATCTCCCAAGAGGAAGTTGAAGTCCGGGGGCTCCCTAAAACTATAAATTCGTCTGTAATTTACAAGTCATTCATTTGATTCTTCTATCGCACGGGGTCCTGGACGGTCGCTCCCTTCCCCTCCTCCGGTTTATCGGAAAGTAATCGCATACTTTCTGCGTAAACTTTAGGTTCAAGCACACAGAATGCAATCTGCAGAAACGACCTGCGATCTCTTTAGATCGCTCTAGCTGTATAGAAATGGATTGCTACCAGGCTCGATCAAGACTGGCTTGCTTCCATAGATCGCCTTCTGTGTGACATGCATAGTGCAGTTAGCAGTAATGCATTAGATCGCCAGCTCGCTGCGGGCTGACATTGTAGATCGCGCTCTGGGTGCCTGAGCTTCAAATCGGAGTCGTATCCGACTCCAATATTTATCGGGCGGTGTGAATACGCAGTGAATCTGATTTAAGAGTAGAGATGTACGGTACCAATGGATACAAGGAAAATATCGATAATCTCATTTCGAAACCAAGTAGTTTTTGTATCTATCACTGCTCAATTCAAAATATAGAATTTGAATGATAGTGCAAGGAAAGAAAAATAAAGTGGATTTTGGAAAAAAAAAAATTATGGTGGATTTTCAAGTCATGAGGAGGTGTAGGGCATTAGTTTATTGGTTAAATTCGGAATTTGCGTCTGGAAAACCTAATAAACGATCTCTGTAAGCAAGAATCCTCTAGAAGTACTAATTAATTGAAATTCTTGGAAATTCAATATTAGCATCTTCGAAAACCTAGTGAACGATCAATATATCGATGATCGTTCACATCAACCTAATCTCTCTCAATCTAAAAATCCTTAAACTCGATAATATTTTTAAAAACCGCGCCTTCGATAAGGGTATCAGGGAATATCGAAGAAATCCGAAACGTTAAAATAAATCGATACGTATGCACATAATCTTAAAATTTATGGTATTTTAAAAAGATGTGCCTCCGATATTCCAATAATGGACCTTTTTAACAATCAAATTCGAAAAGTAAAAATAAATATATAAGCGATCGCGATATCTTAATATCGATGGTATTTAAAAAAAAAAATGCGCCTCTCGTGAACCGAAATTTCAAAGAAATCTGAAAATAAAACTATACCAGAGCGAGTGGATAATCAAAAGAACAAAAATTATTAACAATATTCATGTCCAGGAATGAGCTATATCATTTTCCGCTGGAACATATTGGTCCAGCGTTTTAAAGCTCTAAAACCTTCCGTTTCCGAGATGACGCAGGATATAGATCCGCACGGGCCCTATGTCATCTTGTGTACGTGCTGTTGTCATGGCAACTTTATATTAATTTGAGTCTGTTTACAAACACTTTTAATGAGTGGGAAATTATATTTTGTTTCCCATGTCCAACCCTAAAGGGCACTGCTAAATATGAATACTAAACATAGAAAATGATGTAGCTGGATCTAATTGCCTAACTGCTAAATTGAAGAGATGTTTTCCAGAGAGGCAAACTAATTACTTATTAAGTATGAACTGTAACTTCAACATAGTCGTCACAAACTATGTAGCTTCACCAAATCTGTATGTTAAATAAACTTGTTTGATAATATTATATTGTTCCTCTAATATCGCTTACACCTCGAATGTATTAGAGATTAGAATAAGCATTGATATCTAATGCGAGAGTTCTCGCTTGGGAATACTAGTTAATTATTTAAAGCCGATTTCGTTAAAAACTAATTTTCTATATTATTATTTTACAATTCTTTTAATTATTATTTTACTAAGTGTATAGAACACGCGCTCCACAAATATGGACTGATTATTGATTCGGAGTATCCGCTCACATTTCTAAGTGAATAAAACTTTAGAATGCACGCTACGTGAGTAGGCACTCAGTAAAATGCCGATCTACTGTTTCGTAGACTCTCCATTTTATTGAGTACTGGCATAGCATGCAT
Organism: Rhaphigaster nebulosa; assembly: GCA_948150685.1. Lineage (NCBI taxonomy): Eukaryota > Metazoa > Arthropoda > Insecta > Hemiptera > Pentatomidae > Rhaphigaster > Rhaphigaster nebulosa. Next base: position 122,650,189 of record OX411308.1, on the reverse strand, counting down.
TCTCAAATTTTATTCAGGTAGGAAGGTGAACAGTCACTCCGAATCAATAATCAGTCCATATTTGTGGAGTATGGGTTCCATACACTTAGTAAAATAATAATTAAAAGAATTGTAAAATAATAAATAATTTTGAACGTTAAATAATTAATAATAGAGTATGTAAGTATTTCATTGTGTAACTTCTATTTATTCCCATTGAACCAGAGCATTTTCTCAGTTTTTTTAAGAATGAATATGTGTTCAGTTGTACTCACTTCACATATTATTTCAAGGTATATTGAAAGAACTCACTTTTAAAAACGCTGCAAATTATTACACAATGGTTTATTATTTCCACTTATTTATTCCACTTGTTTATAATTCCACAAAAATATCTATTCTGTCAAAGTAAAAAATATGAAGCAGTAGGTACCAAAGGAAAAGAAATTTGAAGCTTGTCACAAGATGTTCGCCGTGAGAGTGCCGAACTGTGTTAATTAAAAAAACTGCGTCGATGCAAGTATGCTGTGATGTAAAATGATACAGAGGAAATATTTGATGTGCACTTCACTAGGAAAAAATAAAAACGAAGTTCATAAAGCTATATCTCAGCTAATAATGGTCCGATTTAGGTTATTTCTAGTTCGTATTGTAGGGATTTTCGTTAGCTTTCGTTTAAATACAATAAAAGCACCAAACAAAAAATTCTACGTATCTTGAAACGTAAAACCTCATATTTTGAGGGGGGGTTACAAAAAAATTTTCTTTGGTCGATTCCAAAGGTCTATAATTGAAAATAATAAACCAAAAGCATTTACAGATAGAGATTTTTTTATTTTTCGTTTTTTTTATTTTTTATTTTTTGTTATTTTAATGCCTTGTTATGCTGATTCCAAAACACTTTACATTTCTCCTCTATGTTTATAAATGACCAAGTTATGGGTATATAAGATCTTTAATCGGCAATTATTATAGATTTTTTGTTTTTCAATTTTTTTATTTATTTATTTTTTTTTTTTTGGTTTCTCGTTATGCTGATTCCAAAACACCTTACATTTTCTCTCTATCTTTATAAATGACCGAGTTATGGGCTTATTAGATATTTAATCGGTAATTAAAGAGATTTTTTGTTTTTCAATTTTTTTTTTCTTTATGTCTCGTTATGCTGATTCCAAAACACCTTACATTTTCTCTCTATCTTTATAAATGACCGAGTTATGGACTTATGAGATCTCTAATCGGCCGCCATCTCAAGAAAATCGGTCCAGTAGTCTCGGAGAAAAGCCGCGGACGGCGTACGGCGGACGGCGGACGGACGGATTTTTTTTTATTCGATATTTGGATTCTACGTATCTTGAAACGTAAAACCTCAAATTTTGAGGGGGGTTACAAAAAAATTTTCTTTGGTCGATTCCAAAGGTCTATTATTGAAAATAATAAACCAAAAAATTGAGGAAAGTTAATATTTCGAAAACATGATTTATTTTTTTAATAAATCGAGAAGGTGGTCAATCCGGGTGGCGGTCAATAATAACACATAAACGCTGCAAATTAATACACAATGGTTTATGGTTTCCAAATAGTAATATTTCAAAAATATCTGATCTGTCTTTTCACAGGACTTTTAGTATTGCTTTGGTTTACAGTTTAGATAATTAGATTATCTTTCAAATGTGCAATTGGAGTGCTTCAGGAAAGGGACATGTGCAGAATACTTTATAAATGATGTCCACCAAGGTCAGCAAAGAAATGAAGCAGTAGGCACCTATGGAGCAGAAATTTGAAGCTTGTCCCAAGAAGATCGCCGTGAGAGTGCCGAACTAGGAGTGTTAATAAGTAAGTAAGTTGGCTTAGATGGTTAGGACATAATCAGAAAGTGAAATGGTACAGAGAAAAATATTGGAAGTGCACTTCAGAGGGAAAAGAACAAGAAGCTGAAGTAAGTGCAGAAATAATCCAAGGAAGAGTAAAGTTGAGAGATGAAGGGAGTCAGAAGCCCGTAATTGATAAGTAAGGAGTCCTAGGGCCACGCGCTCAGCTCGCGATTACCCTCCTTGTGGCAATGAGCTTCGCCGTAGTCGGGTAAATAGTGGCAACTAATTATTAAATGTCGACGTTTCGACTCACATTGTAGATTTTCATCAGGGCTAAAAAGAAAGATACAAAGAAGGAGTATAGTAGTAGTATAAAGAAGAATTATATAAATACAAAAATAAATAAAAACAGAGAAAATATAAATGATAAGAATGTTAAAGATGAAAACAGTAGTAACTGATATATTAATGAATTAAAATAACAGCTAATAATACAATGTATAATAAACAATTGGAGTAATAACAAATATAATAAAACAAAATAATTAAAAATATAATGCAAACGGTAAAAGGAAAATCATCTCAGCATTATCATTCGTGGCACTACAACTCTTGAAGAGTCAAGGCCTCCTGCAGTTTGGTCTGCCAGTCCTTTTTCTCGAGTTTTTTCTATCAGCCCTCTCTATTGTTTGCTTCCACTCTTCTGTTATGGATTCCCAAGATAGACCTTGCATCCGCTGCCACTCCATCGGTCCATCCGTGCTCGCCATCCTTCTCGTGCCATAAACCCTTTCATCTAGGATTCTCCTTGGAATCTGGTCTGAGATTATTTTAACTATATGCCTTTCCCATCGAAGACATTCTACCTTATCACCATTACGATATCTGGGTTTCTGTAGAATTCTGTAATTTCAGTATTCGAGCGAATCCTCCAGGTTCCATTGATGCAAACTAGGCCGATAATGCTCCTCAGTATTCGTTTTTTTTAAATCTTAGAAAAAGAGACTCCTATGTAGCAGATAATGTCCAACAATCAGAGGCATAAGTAAATAGTGCAACCTGTTACGTAATAAAGAACAAAAGTACAATTACAAGTTAGTTTATGACTTACTACGCCTATGACTTATACAGTGAAATTTTGAAACTAAAATAGTTATATTAAAACCAATAAATTAAAAAATAAATATTATTATCTAATGACGATAAGTAACTTATAACCTCTAAAAACGGACACTTCATCTTGTACTTTCTCCACTCCTACTTGTACTTTTATACTTTATTATGGAATATGGTTCTGGTCTTATCAGGGTCTTACATATTTTCTCTTTTTTGATCCGAGAAATAGTCCTGATTATTAAATGGATTTGTAGCCCAACATAACATTTATTTTGATGTTATATTGATTCCCCGTTGTATCTGGGCTAGTACATCATTGTTCGAGTTTACTTTCTTACTGCGCTTTCGAGGGCCAAATTGAACAGTAGACATGCAAGGCAATCTCCCTGTTTCATCTCTTTGTGGAATTTTTTGTTTTACAAAGGATCTGGGAGAACACCACAAGGCAAGAGGGATTTACCCTGATAATTATGGGCCAAGCACTTCCCCCTTCTTGTAAATTAGGCAGATAACTGCATTGAACCATTTTGAAGGAATTTCTTCAGTCTACCAAATATTCATTATAATATTATAAAGGACTTTAGCTAATTCATCTCCTCCGTACTTGAACAATTATGCAGAGAGTCCATGTGATCTCGATGCGTTATTATTTTTCAGCTGCTTCACTGATTCATAGACGTCTTCCAAATCAGGTGATTCCGGTTCCACTAAGACCATCTTTATTTTCTGTCTCTCTCCTTCCTCTGCACCATTTAGGAGGATATCGTAGAAGTTCTGCTATAGTTCTATTGTTCTATTCATTTTCATATTCCTAATTTCCTAAGCTACAAATTATCCAACTCCATGTTGAAGTCTAAAAAAGCATTGTTAAATTTAAAAATTAGAGAAATTATTCAACACAATCATGGTTTTGTGGACTGATTAACCGATCCACACTAATTGGGGTTCAGCGAGCAGTTGCGAGGTACTAAACGGATGCCAAATGTGTAGACGCGGCTTAAAAGTTTACTATTATTATAAAAAAAAAAAAAAATGTCGACTTTTCATAGCGATTTCAAAATTGTTTTTTTGTTTACATAAGAAACAGTATATTAACCAATTATCAACAGATCATTATAGTTTATTGATTTCGTTATAAGCATATAAAAATAAAGAAATGAGATAGGATGATTTTAAAAATTAATATACCAATAAGGAATGAAATTATATAAGTAGTTTTCATAAGTTAAATTACCCCCCACCCTTTCTCCTTTATAGGAAGTTATTTCTAAGCTGGAGCATTTTATTTATCTAAATACTTCATAAATATCAAAATAAAATTAAGACAGGGGGGAAAATGAAAATATTGATTGAAGTTTTCAGGATATCATACAAAATATATTTTTGAATAATTTTAATCTTTAATATGTTTTTTCAAAAAGAAAATTTTCAATTCATTTATATGTGGATAAAACCACTGTATTTATTGGTGACAGATAATTGAAAATTGTTAAGATATTCGTGATCTAGATCATCACAAATATATCTTATTAATTATCTACATAGAAACCGTTTCTGGTTAAACTTTTGCTAGCATTGATTAACAGCTGTTTGGTGAAGAAGGTGCATCCGTGGAAACAGAGGCACTAAGCAGTTGTGGTTTTATAGTAATGTCACACATTAAAAATATTGTAAGCATTTACCTAATTTAATTGGGAAATTAAATCCTAACTTGTTTAATTGGTTACATTCCGTTTATTTCTTTGTTTGATAGGACATAGGATGTAGCCTAACCTTCCTAAACATCCTCTTATTGCTTTGTCATTATTTAATAATTTTTTTTATTGTTTATAATTTACTGAAATATTTTGCTCTACTATTTTGTCCATTAAAGATTACCTATATATGAGGTCCTACACTATTCTTTATTTAATTTCTAGGTGTTAAGAATTCAATCTCCAGAAGGAACCAGAAGAATAAACATTGGCTCTGATGACAATATATGTGGGCTTTATGAGAAGGTAATAATCTTAAGAATTTATTTTTCATTTGTGGAATTGTTCTGTTGAACTTATGTTATATTTTTTATTCATTTGTAGGTGCGGGATGCTTTTTCGCTATCTAGTTTTGCATTCAGTTTATGCCGAAGTCGTAACCTGAAAGAAGAACTACCTTCTTCTAAATCCAAAAGTATTTTGAGCATTGGTTTAAAGCATGGAGATATGTTATTCCTTATTCCCCATGAAGGAGCAGATCTATGGCATGCTAACAATCAAGTTGATGTACCCATAAGCACTCCAGGCACAAGTTCTTCATCCACATCAGACAGTACTCCATCAGGTATGTATCAATTTTAGAATTTTTGTCTAAATTTAGTTTATTAATTTGAGGTTTCAACCTCAAGTTGTTAAAGGAAAATGTGAACTTTTTTAGATCATAGTTTCTTCATTATGTTTAGATTACCCTTATAAATGTTTTTGCTGATTACTTCTTAATTTTTTTTTTTCCTGTGGAAGTATATTAAAATGTCGATGCTAACTTATAGGACTATAGAATTCCTTTCTCTGATCATCATCATTGTTTTTCTAGTAATTCATTTTTTTTATTATTTTTTTTTAATATTTGCTATTTTTCATATCTTGTTCCAAAGGTGGACTTTAGCTCATTATTTTCATTTCATCTGTTTGATTCTGGTTTATTATGGCTTTGTAGGTTGTGATTGTATTTGACAATCATAATGTTATTTATGTGATAATCATTTTAATGAACTTGAAAATAAAAAGTTAGGAATGCCTATCCAAATTGTATTATTAGGTTTGTTAAGCTTAAATTTTGAATTGCTACATTAATCTCTTCTTAATATATATATTTTTTTTTATGACTTACTTTACTTATTTTACATTAAAATTACATTTGGTTAGTGGAACTGACAGATTATATGATAATCCTGCTGATTAAGACTTTAGTGCCTGTAACGTTCAACATTATCTTGCTATAATAAAAAAAAAACCCAATGAATATAATTAAACAATATAGTTGGTGTTCAAACACAGTAGAGAAGGATTGCTTGTGTTATGAAATTTTTAGGTTTTTTAAATATATTCAATTTTGTTTCCCTGGTTAGGCTGAAGAACAATATTCAGAGTGCCCAGCAGCCTTGAATTCTTCAAAGGCCGTGAATACTGCTTGAATTTTTCTTGTCAGGAAAAACTGGAAATTATGTTTGAAAAACTGCCATTCATCAGAAATGTTTACTCTAATAATTCCATTTTTCTATCAGTACCAGGCAACAAGTGTATAAAATATTGAGAAAAAGGTTGATATAGTTGTTCCCCTTATCATCTATTATTCTAAGAAAGTTAGAAAAAGCCTCCTTCCTGTAACTTTGATTATTATTCCCTCTCTTACAAACACGTATTCATTCTATATTCTGTCTCACCTTACAGGATTGCTCTGCTATTCGCTAAGTGGACTAGGTAGGGATATTTTTTCACGGTAAAATAATGTGTCAGCAATTTTTCATAGCAACAATTTTTCATTATTAACCAGGAATAAAATCTTTATAATTATTCTAATTCATTCTCAAATCCAAATTGTACATTTTATCATAAGCTGACCAAAAACAACATTTTATGGTTTGAATTAAATTAAAAATTTAATCCAATAAATTGACGAAAAGTGCCTTAAATTTTACGGTTCACAACCTTGAAATCCTTGAATTATGCTTGAATTTTGTCATGCTAGATCGCTGGATACCCTGAATTTGTTCGTTTTCCTGGAAATAGTAAGCTGTCATTTCTAGTATTGCAGATTATATTATAATTACAAAATAATCTATTGGTACAAAAAAAAGTTAATTTGTTGTTTTTTAATTTCAATTTTCCTGAGTGAGATGCAACAAATTATTATCTTGAATTACCATCACAGTAAACTATCAATTACTTCTACTTTTCAGTATGGAATTTGTTAAAATAGATCTGCATTCTTATATTACAGTATCTTCATTATCCACTTACTATTGTGAGTATAGCCCTATCTTTAGTCTCTTTACACAATCAGGTCTATGCCAAAAGGAAAAAAAAAAAATTCTTTTGGTTATAGGTACAGTTTGCCTGGTTTAAGTGTTAAAATTTAGTTTTGTTAGTATTTTTAAATTAGTTGATTTTTCTTCGGCCCCAGCTGTTTATGAAATAGAAAAGTAAGTTAATTTTCTGATTGATGGAGAATCATTTATAATGCTTGATAGCATATTCATTAAAATCATCATATTTCAATTTACCACAAAGAAGTTTCACTTCTAATGCTCGTAATAGTCAGTATACACATCATTTTTTTTTAATCTCTACCTGACATTCTGTTAATTCCTGGGCTGGAGTTAGAGTCTGGCAGTGGCAGATAATTTATTAATTCTGCTAGTAACCTGTGGTGGTTGGCTCTCGAGACCCTCCTTGGGTACACCCAACCACTATAAAGTGGTTGTACCCTGGCTATTGAGCGTGAATGCTGACCACATCACCTCAATGTACAACCTTAGGTCAAGAAACAGTACTTTTTTACCAAATATTGAACCCAAAACCCTTTGTGGGTTGCAATGGTACGTGTTCTTTTATTTGATATATTATTTTCACTCTATAGATTCTTTATATTGATGTATGCCTCCCTGCCTTTATGACATGCTATCTATCAGGTTGTAGATTCATTACAAAATTTGTGAAAACAGATTTTTCATATTATTTTTAGGAGTTTTTATTTGTTTCATTATAGTATATTAAGTATTTTATTTATTATTGAAAGTAATACTTGTCATAAGTCTATTACTTATTGATGGGAGTAGTATTTTTACTATCCATGGTTATTTATTGAACACTTGATAGAAATGAATTGGTTTATGTTCTCTATTGTTTTCTAGGAGAAACTAATGGTTTACGAGAAACCCCGAACCCTACATCATTGCCTCCTGTTGCAGAAGATGAAGTTGATCAAATTTTGTCTGGTATCGAAGGGAAATTGCATAGAAAACAGGATGAGAAATTGTAAGTTTTAAAAGTATTTAAAAAGGCTTAAATTATTTGATTATTGTCTTATCATTGGATGGATAGAAATGTTTATTAGATATGGATTAAATAAATTTTTAATATAGATATAGTTGATAGTTGATGAAATCAAGGAGATAATGGTTGGGGATGCAGTCAGAAATAAAACACACGAATATGTAATATATAGTTTAATGCATGCCGAAGTTTTGGACTACGTTGTAGGCCTTCAACAGGGCTATGAAAAACTAGGTATGTGAATAATAAAAAGGAGAAGAATAAATATAGTAGGATTACATGAAAAGAAAAATTAAAAATTTTAAATTCACCGAATGCCACCTATATTGCCTTGAAGGAGATGAGGAAATCAGGTCGCTGTAGCCGGATGACGTTATATCCATTAGTAGATAAATGAGGCAAGATTTCTCGGAAAAATAATAAAACCATTCTGTTATATGAAAACTAACTAGGCATTGGCTCTTCCCTGTAAATTGGGGCTGAAAAGGAGTATATTCTTGTTGTTGTTGCATAGTTCAACAACCCGCTTACGAGTCATGACATGCCAAACAGCCAGTCATCAGGAGTACCTGTTCTGTACGGCAACCATTCAGTTTTGAATCCCAATATTTTTCGCACCATTGGCCACGCAGTGCCGCCATCTCAGTCTTAGCCTTCAGCTTGACGTCTTCTATGTATGCTTTTGTCAGTAGTTTCTTTGGTATCATGTCATCACTCATTCTCGTCACATGACCAGCCCATTTCAACTTTCCCAGTTTCGTGAGACTCTCAGAACATCTTGTATATTTCCTGATTGATTCTTCGTCTCCAGACCCCTGCTGAACATACAAGTCCATATGTATACCTGCGGACTTTTCTTTTACACATTTGGAGTTATCTTTCCTCAGTTTTAGTAGTTGTCCAGGTTTCTGATCCATGTATAAGAACTGGGCAAATAATGTCTTATATATGATATTATATATAATATTATATATATTTGATATATAAATGATATATTTGACATATATATGATATTATATATAATGCCTTATATATGGTCCTTCGAGAAACAAGTCTGGTTGGTATGTGTTTTTGCAGCACAAAGTGTTTGCGCTCAGCAGCAGTCTCAAGAGCCAAGCATGCCTCCGACAGAGCTAATTTTGAGCGCCCCACAATGTCATCAGCATATGCAAGCAATTGGACCGTTTTGTTGAAAGTTGTACTTGTGGTCTTTACTCCTGAATTTCTGATTGCTCTTTCAGGGACAAGATTGAACAAGAGGCCTGACTGAGCATTTCCTTGTCTTACACCACTTCTTGATGGGAATGATTCAGATATTTTACCATTCACCCTCACAACACACTCCACCTCAGACATTGTTAGCCTAATTAAGTTTACTAGTTTCTAATGAAAACTTAGTTCTTACAGGGTTTTGTACAACTTTTCTCTATCAATGCTGTCATGTGCTAATTTGAAGTCGATAAATAGGTGATGTATTTTGATTCTATATTCTCTTTCCATTTCCATGATGGTCTTGCAGTTTAAAGATTTGATCTGTCACAGACTTCCCTTACATAAATCCAGATTGGATAATGCCAATCTCACGTTCAACAATCGGGAGGAGTCGATGAAACAGAATGTTTGAGAATATTTTGTATGCACAGATCAGTAAGGATATTCCACATTAGTTTGTGCACTTCAGCTGATCACCTTTTTTATGAACTGGGCAAATGATGGTTTTTCTTCAGGTGGCTGGAATAGTTTCCTCACACCAAATTGTGAGAATGATGTTTTGGAGGGTTTTGAAAAGTTCATTTCCACTATGTTTGTAGAGTTCTGCAGGCAACCCATCCATCCCAGGAGCTTTATGGTTCTTCACCTGATTGACTACTTTAGATATTTCATCTTCATTTGGTGATTCTAGATCCTCTCTATATTCATTCACAACCCGGATGCTCTGCTCTATTGTTGTAGAATTTTTCGAAGCGCCTTTTCCCTTCTGCCATCATGGGAGAGTGCCAGCATGACTCATACATATGGATGGTGTTTGCTTGAATGGCTTTCTATTTCTGTTTGCTATATGGAAGAATGTTCTTGCATCGTTTCATTTCTCCATTTCTTCCAATTCTAAATTTTTAGATCTTTTTTTCTTCCTTCGGTGTATTTTCTTTTCCTCTCTTCTGCTACTTCTATACTGTTCCGCACGTTCGGTCTGACGATTATTCTCTTATAAGCATTCTCTTTTTATCAGCGGTAGCAGTAATGTACTCCATATCAAACCTGAGGTATCTGACCTCCTTTTCAAAAGTCCCTAAAATTTCCTCAGCAGCTTGTTCTATTGCTATACTACAATTAGTCCATGCCATATCAAAGCCATCATTCAGAGCTAACTGTGTTTGTAGTTTCAGATCAAGTGTTTCTTCATATTTTTTAAATAACTTGGGGGTCTCTAATAACTTGGATACTCCTTGAGTTGTTCTGGAAGATCTGCATGCTATCCTTGCTCGAATGCTAGCTATGCTGAAATACTGGTTGCTATCACGTTAGCTTCCCTGAAGATACGGACATCCGTTTGTTTTACTGCTGATGTGTTTGCTGTCTACGAGAATGTGGTCGATCTGGTTGACAGTTCATATGTCAGTGAGAGGTAAAATAGGAGAAATGAAATGAAGGAGTATACTTATTATGTATCTTGATAAAGACCTACAACTTGAGCTGAAATGTCAACATCCGTTAGACATTATATTATTTTACTGTGTTTTGTATTTATAATGCAACCCTCAACTGTCATCTTTTGAAGTAAATTTTTAATTCACAGAAATTAATTTTTATTTAATCCTTTTAGATGGTATAAAAACATTTTTTTAAGCATTATTCAGGGTGTCCAGCAGTCTTGAATTTCTTGAAGACCAGGAATTCTGCTTGAAGTTTTGCGCTGGGAAAAAATCGGTATTATGCTTAAAAGACAACCAATCATCGGTAATTTTTAATATTTAGTCTATTAATTCCATTTTTCCATCAGTACTAAGCAAAAAGTATATACATTATTAAGAAGAAGGTTGATGTACTTTACCAGAAAGCTAAAAAAAGCCTCCTACTAACTTTGTTCATCAGTTCCTTTTTCTGAAACATGTACTCATTCTTTTTTCTGTCTCATCTTACCAGGTTGCTCTATTTTTTGCTGAATGAACTAATGATGTTATGGAACAATAAAATAATGTATGATCTCCAAACAGCTCCGAGTTTCAATTTCAACTCGTCTTTTTATACTAAGTTCGCTGGTTCGCTTTGCTGAGGTGGTTTATGAATTTTATTTGAATATTGAATGAATTATAGCGTGGATTTTATATATTTGCTCTTGAAATAATTTTTTTAATGCATTTTCTAGTTGTTTTTGTTTTTGACAAAAACAAAAACCAATAAATTGACGAACAGTTCCTTGAATCTTACAGTTCACAGCCTTGAAATTCTTGAATTTTTTCTATTTTTTATATTGCTGTTGTTACTTAATGTCCTTAATTTGGACAGGTTGTAATATTTGAAAATATAAACAGTGTTTTTCTCAATTTAAAAATAATTAATCCTCTGAAATGATGTACTTAAAAAATATATATATACAAATATATTCAAACTAGCATTAATCAAATAACATTACTAAAATTTATTAACTGGAGTTTGGGGTTTATACATGACCCAATGATAAAACTTATCAGGCATGGATAACAGGACTTATCATAAACTATTCAAAACAAAACAAACCAACTACTTTCCAAATAAGATATAGACTTTTAGGCAACGAACTAGGTGCTGACAAAGCAGAAAAATCAGCTTTGATTGATTCTGTAATTCGAATCATCTGTTCTATGTTATCTATCAAACAATTTCATCTCAATATACACAATTACTAGCAGCAGTAGTTTTACAAGACCTAGTAGTAAAGGGCTGCACCAAAAAAACATTTCAGTTGTTCCAAACACTGAAAATCACATATGGGAGAAGAGGGTCTTGAAGATTTATAATCCAATTCATTGCAGTTAAGAAATTGGAATTATCTGTCTGTTCAAATCTAGAAGATAAAAAATCCTGTCCCTAAGATTTTAAGCCTTTGCTCAATGACTATTCATTACCTAGTTCATGGTCTGTAGAATGTTAATCAGGACGATGAGCTGGTCTTCTTATCTGGGTCTATGCATCATAGCTTTTAGGACTAAATGTCTGATTTTTGTTTATCATCTTTTCGATATACTGGGATGTTTTGGATGCAAAGGTCCTCCTGAGTTGTTCGGATGTCAACTCTATAAGCAGGTCATGGCTTAATAAATTTATAAAAATTTTGTTGCTGGTTTAGAAGACTTTATCTACTTATGAAGTAGATCAATTGCTGTCTTCATATAGTTACACTGTGGGTAGATAGTGGTTTTGTAACAATTGCAAAAATCAAAAACTTTTTAGGTTGGATTGTAAATGTTATGTTTTATAAAATATATCGGCTTGTTAAGTGTTTCTTACTGATTAGATTATCTAATTAATATAAAACTACAAGTTTATTATCTATGCATGATGAATTTTGGTTCCTTTTACTTAAGAATTTAATTTCTAAAAGTTAATAAACCTAATTATACAGGTTTCATAAAAGTTTTGGTAAACACTTGTTTTAATTATTTAGACATTTATAATGCTTTTTATTTATTTTATTGTTATTAGGTGTCACCATGGGACAAATGCCTGCTGTGTACATTGCTCTCCGATAGAACCATATGATGAAGCATACCTCCGTGAACAGAATATTAAGCATTTATCATTTCATTCCTATCTTCGCAAACTTAGAGGAGGTGCTGATAGGTAAGGAGGTTGATGAAATTATGAATATTGTGCCCTTTTTATTTTTAAAAATTTTAAATTTGCTTTTTAAATAGGTTTTAACCATTATTGAAAAATAGTGTTTTTTAATGGTTGTATTGTCTCCATTCTTTTTTATCATTGATACTTATTTGTGATGGCATATAATCAGAGTCCGAAATTCATAATATTGTATTGTGTTTGTCTGTTGTTCTTTTTTCACAGTTCTCTAAGTACTCTCCACAGTATTTGCATTTGTAGTGCATTTTGATCCAATTAAACTAATTTGTATTTTGGGAATAAATGTTTTGTAGAAATATTAAATAAAATATTAAATAATTATTATGAAGGATAAGATGGCCCAGGTGGCGGTGAATGCCAACCTATAACATTAGTGAAATATTAAAATATTTTGATTTAAAAAAAAAAATTATTTATCAAGTTAATTTTTATTAAAAACATTTTAATTTTGAGATCTAATGGCTTGGTATAAAAACCAAAGCTATTTGTAAATTATGAATTCTTAAAAAAGGTTTGTTGACATTTGTTTCCTGTTCACTCATTTATCATATATCCATCTTAAGTTTAATTTGTGATTTATGTTTGAAAACATCTCTTTTTTTTTAAATGTTATTTCGTTATTTATCATCTTTTACGAAGGTTAGAACCTACCTGTATATGTTATCAAAATATGTTTGGTAATTAAATCATTGAATGTTAGAAGGACTGTTCTCCAATTTTCTGGAATGTTTGAGTTATCTTCATTATCATGTTCTGTTTGATATTTCGCTTCATTTTATGCAGAAAGAGACGTTCTCTGGGAGGTTTGAGGGTATTAAAGAGCAGTCTGAACTTAGCTGTTTCGGAGCTATTTCAGGGCATGCTAAAAGGGCCGATCTCCGGAGTATCTCTCTTTTATCATGCAGTGAGCCGGCGCTCGTGCCAAACTTGTTTATGAATCTCAACTCTAATGAACTTCCCTCTTGCTAAGTATAATATTTCAAAATGTTTACCAAATATTACCTTTAGAAATTTAAAATTGATTTAATTAAGCTGAAGTTGGTTTGGTGGTGATCAGGAAAGAAAAACACAGATAAGTATAAACTTATTAATAATAAATTTATAACTCTCATTACTATGTGAGCCAACTTTCCGCCTAAGTTGCAGGGCTTCACCAAGCAAAATGTTTTGGTATATAATATTTGATGAAATATTCGGATGAATGTGCTTTGTAAATAAGTTTCATATATTGATTTTTTCTTATGAATAAGGGAGTTATGTGCTTATCTCTACCTTGTAAGGGAGTTCTCAATGGTTAATAGAAAACTGAGGAAGTTGGACAGAATTGTTTCTCTTCTTGAGGTCAATGGTATAATAATAAATAGTAGCAATTCCCATTAATTTCCAGTGTTGGAGCTCCACGATTCTTTGACTTTTATTGTGGATTACAGTGGTTGTTGGTCAGCATATTTAAAAAAACAAAACATGCTTGTTGGAAACTGCAAGCCTGTCTAAAGCAAACTAAGTCTAATTTTCAGTCTCCGGATTTCAAAATTAGTATGTGATGCTCAACTCGAAGGAGTCATAGTTGCCTCACTATATGAAGACTACATTCATCATACTTTTTTACATTCATCATACTTTTTGTTTGCTTTAGAACTTAAGAATATCACAGTTAAACTTCTGGAATCATATGCATATTCATCTGGCAAAGTCCGATTGAATCAGAAGAAGATAGAGGATCTTAAAAAATCATGAAGTACGTTCCGAACAGAGACAATATTTTATATAAGGAAATAATCAATAATTCACCCACCACAGAAATCGACAGTGTTCTCTAAAATGATTTTTCTTTCCTTGTAAGCAGTTAAGAAAATATTGTAATCCTGAAAACTTTTGGTTTTCAGATTTCAACAGAAATATCCATCCCTGATATGATATCCATGCTTGACCATCCCTGAATCCATTTTGACTAGTTTCGTCGTGACTTATATAAAATATTGTCTCTGTTCGGAACGTACTTCATGATTTTTTAAGATCCTAAGTCGAAAATGTTGCTGTAACATCACATGCATGTGCTAACCTTAAATATGTACTTTCAGTATCGTACAGCTTTCCGTTTTTGAGCTAGATTGATCACATACACACAGACCATTTTGCGAGACTTGGTCATTTGGACTCAGGGGACCTTAAAACATGTATTTCCGTTGAAAACTCGAATTCGAAAATTTTCACGATCGCAATACTTCCCCTTACTATATACTTCGTATATAGGTAAGGGAAAGTAACAAGAGCTTGCCAATCATGGATATGAGGCAACCCATATAGTCAATGTTATCTCAAGGCTTGAAACATCTCTCCCTTGTACTTAGTAGAGGAAGTATTGTAATCGTTTTTTACAGTTACCTGAAACTTTTTGTTTTTTTTTATCACCCGCATTCTTAGAAGGGTTTCAACATTTTTATAATTATGTATATGTGTGTGTGTGTGTGTGTGTGTGTGTGTGTGTGTGTGTGTGTGTGTGTGTGTGTGAGTTATTAGATGGATGTCTTGATGCCGAATGTCGTTTTTGAGATACTGCTGTCTTTGGAAACTACTAACCAAATAACCAGATATTTTGCAGTGCTTTGCTTTAAGACCTTGTCATTTTTTATAATTTGTAATAGTTTAACTTAAAATATCTGTTTAAAAAATTGTTTGTTTTTACTTCCTTGTACAAAGTAAAGGAAGTATTGTAATCGCGAAAATTTTCGATTTTCAGATTTTGACGGAAATATCCATTTTGAACATCCCTGAATCTATTTTGACTAGTTTCGTCGTGGTGTCTGTACGTACGTACGTTCGTATCTCGCATAACTCAAAAACGATTAGCCGTAGAAAGTTGAAATTTTGTATTTAGGATTGCTATAAAATCTAGTTGTGAACCTCCCTTTTTGGTCACTAGTTGATCACCAGAAGTGGTACTTTACTTGAAGATCATAACTGATTTCCATCAAAAATTATATTAAAATACTATGTAAAACTTCTCAAATTTAGTTAGTATTTATAACTTATATATTGATTTAAAAAACTTACTAGATTTTCGTCTAAATTGGAAAATAGTACTTTACTTAAAGATCATAATAAACTTTCATCAAAAATGATATTAAAATATAATATAAAACATCTCAAATTTGGTAAATAGGACTTTTATATCGATATGAATGTATTTACAAGATTTTTGTTAAAATTGGTGAACCGAAAAGGGCACTTTACTTGAAGGTCATAATAAACTTACATCAAAAATTATATTAAAATTAAATTCAGAAATCATATGTTTCGGTAATAAAGGTTACAAATGCAATTTGGTTTCCAATCCAATTAAATAATGTTATTACTTGTTTTAAGTGTTAAAATTGAGTGTAAAATACTAGTTTTCCTCCCCATTTGTGAGATTAACAAGTCTGCAGCATGAGAATAAGATTTAAGTTAAATGTGTTCTTCCACTTAAAATGTCGAAACTGTCGATTTCCAATGCTTTATCTAGTGATATTGACAGTTTTAATGTTGTCACGGAACACGAAGAAATCTCTTGGAAACTAGTTACCTACTAGAAAGAAAACGATGCATGGTAAATAGATGAATGTCGCGACGCCGAGTATCGTTTTTGAACTACGACAATCTTCGGAACCTAGTAATCAAATTCAGGATCACTTTTTGATTCACCGATTTATAGTTTACTATATTAGTTTAATAGGCATATAAGGAAGTCATGTGTTGTCCACATCAGATATTTTTCTTTAAAGTTTATAATTTGTATTGCTGAAGATTTGTATTGACTTTTTTCCCCACTACAAATGTTTATTTTATTTTTTGGAACTTCAACACCCTCAATTTTATCACTTCAAGATGAAAAATAACCAAAGTTCTATTTAAAGATATCATGGCATGTTAAAAGGACCGAACTCCACCTATTATAAAAAAATGTCTAGGTCATGTGGATTGATTAAGATTAAATGATCCAAATTTATCATTTTCAATGGTATTCGACATAGCTGGAAAAGTACAATATTTTTAGTTTGCATATATGCTTTGCGGAAAAACGTTTAACAGATTTTTTAATTTCCCAAAAGTAGGGCCTAGTGAAGAAAGGCCCTTTTAACATTCAACGATTCAATTAATGTAAGCACAACTTCTTTAAAAAAGTTTTTTCTTTCATTTAATTATTTTTTAAATGTTTTTGTATTCCTTTTTGGTTCTATTAGTTTTGAAAAACTTATAGAATTTTTTATTTTTATTTTTTTGTAGAAATATTTTTGCTCAAATTAATAAACATATTTGTTTTTATTTTATTTTCTTGGACTTCTTTTCTCTATTGTTTTCTCCATACATCTCCATAAATCTTTATTATTCTGTGTCATTTTGATATATATGATCAACTTAATTTATCATGTTGATCAAATAGTATTCCAGTGAATATAATATACAAATATAAATATTAAACAACAGTTCTTAGTTTCTCATACAGAGTGATCTTGAAATGTAAATCAAAGACATGTGTTTTTGTTTCTCTGAATATTTTTCTTTCCTATGCTATGGATTGCCTGCCTGATAGCCTATCTGAAAGTGCAATGATCAATTTTTTTAAATATTTAATTTTGAATAAATATAATTTTTTATGTAAAGTGATGCAATAGATTTTAGACTGCATTGCTCTCAGAGATAGCAATAGATGACAGATGAAATTTATTAATAAAAGTGCAAAATAAAAAAAAAAAAAATTTTGTCCACCTTTTTCATGCCTTATCTTAGATATTTTTCAAGGGGTTTTGCATTTCTAAAACATTTTCCATATTTTATTTTAATTATTTCTTGGTTCTAGTTGAGTGTTGTTATTTCTTCTTTCCTTGTTTAAAAGTTTTCTTGCATTTCAGGGGTAAGTTCATTGCTCTTGAGGATACTAGTTGCCGTATCAAACCTGGGTGTAAAGATCATCCTCCGTGGCCTAAAGGCATCTGCTCCAAGTGCCAGCCATCGGCAATAACCCTCAACAGACAGGTAAGTGCCAGTATAACATGCCGAAAATTTGTAAGAGGAACATTAACAATATTAAGATGGATTTACTCTTCTTCTTTTGAAAGCTTCAATAGTGCATTTCTCTGTCAATAATCATTAATTTTATTACAGGCTAATAAAGGCATATTCATATGCCTATGACTTAGGCAAGTCATAACACTACATAAAACCTGTATGACTTAGGCATATTAGCTTGTAATAAAATTAGTGATTATTGACAGAGAAATGTACTTACTGTTGAAGGTATTTAAGGTATATCCTTGATAATGGCCTAAGGGGCCTAAACGTTGGAAGTGGATATTAAATAAATAAATCAGTTGAGATTAAATGGATCATTGAAGTTTTATTAATTAAGAATCACAAATCTCAAACAAAAATATAAATGTATATAAAAATTGAATAAATTATTAGATTAAAGTATTAAAGAAAATTTAAAGCATAAGATAAGAGACAAATAAAAAAGAATCATATTGCATTCAGTGGTCTCACATAGTTTTTTTTTTTTTTAATTAATAATAAATATTCTTTTCATGTTGATTTTTAGGTATACAGGCATGTAGACAACGTCATGTTTGAAAATGCTGAAATTGTGGAAAGGTTTCTGGACTACTGGCGAACTTCAGGTCACCAAAGGCTCGGGTATCTTTACGGAAAATATGAAGTTCATGGTGATGTACCACTTGGCATCAGGGCGATAGTTGCAGCCATCTATGAACCTCCACAAGTATGTCTTCCTTTTTACTGAAAAATAAATTAATATATATAGGTAAGATTTATAAAGGGTAAATCTGCCAAGGACTGACCAAATTCTCACAATTTAATTTTATGTTAAAAGATTAAGAGGGTACGACACAGCTATGCATCATCTTTTTATAGACTTTTCAAAAAGGCTCTGCTAAATATTTAGATATGCTATAACTCGCTGAAGTCTTAAGATATACCTGCCAAATGACTAATTCTTTACCCCAGTACTTTTTGGGATTAAGGAGAGAATCCTATAATCCAGTTCAGCATTCATTCATGCATTCAGTTCAGCAGCTGTCATCCTAATGACAGATCTCCAGCATTCTGGCCCTTTGAAACTGATTCCTATAACAACAATGCCAAAGACATAACAAGTTTATGGCATTGCCTATCTTAAGAGTATACCTATCTCGTAATATTGGTCCTATAGCATCATGTCAAATGGGTAGCAGCCAAATAGGTTTACTGTTGCAGCTAAGTCAGTTTTCCTACTTTAGTGTTTAACTGGTGGGAGGTGAGAAGGCTCACCAATAAACATTTATGAAAGATAACCAGTACCCGTGGCTGGTTGTGTTATTTTAGCTGAGTTATGGGTTCACCAATTCAATATCCTACTCTATGTTTATCAAGATAGAAGACACAGAGATTCAATAAAACTACCATAACATAATTATTGTCTGAGCAATAAAAGTTGAAAGATTATGCTGGGCAGGACACATTGCTAGAATAACTGAAGATTAGATACAATGTTTATTGTTATTTATCTCTTTATCATTCTACTTCTACAACAGCAGTAGTATCCTAGTCTATACAATTTGGTGTGAATTATTAAGGGATTAGATCTTAAGGATACTCTATTTATCAAGTAAATGTATCCCAATAAGTTCCTTTATTGAGTTAAGTAATTAGTTTAACCTTTCCATTTGTTATATTAATATACTGGGTAATTATTTTTTAACTTTTCTTTTAATCATATTCAGGAAACTTCGCGTGAAAGGATAACTCTATTGCCTGATGAAAAGGAAGCACTGGTTGATGAGATAGCCCATGATCTAGGTTTAAAGAAAGTTGGTTGGATATTTACTGATTTAATAGCAGAAGATATGCAGAAAGGAACAGTAAGTATATCAGATTGTTCATAAAAATTATTGTTTTTATGCTTGTTTAAAAACAAAAATAATAATAAAATAAATAAAAATTTTAATCTTTTATTAATAAATATGCTTAGTTGCTTGCTAATGCTACATCAATGATTTTTGGTGATATTCAAATATGAGCATTTTTTCAATCCATGAGCAAAGTTTCTATCCATACTACCTGCAAAATAATGGAGAATTGGGGAGGGCTCGCCACATGCCATATGACTGGAAGCTTTTTTCTTGTATGTCAAAAAAGAGTTAATACAATAATATTTGTGAGTGAAATAAATTATGCCATCTCATATTAATTAGGAACTACATTTTTTCAACAACTGGAATCCCTGAAGGTGCAATAATGCTATTGGGTTAGTTCGTTTGATTAATTATTTAATTTAATTGATGAAGAGGGGGAAGGTATTAGTGTTCAGTTAGTGCTTATCTGTTTTAAGTCGCGCTGCCGTGTGCTTAACATGTGCTTCCTTATAGTCAACATGTTTTGCACTACCAGCTTGAGTAAAACAACTCGCTAAATGAATCCGGAGCTCGCTATGTACAACTGTCCACAAGAAAAATATTTAGTGCTAAAATCTTTTTGCTATGCCTTGAGCTTAGATTGTGAATGTCAATGAATATTTCAAAGAAAACATTAACTGAAAATTGATGCCTTGAATTAAAACCAGAATGTTGGTTTCGGTATGATTTTTTGCTTGCTATGATTAGTAATGTAGGGGTACTCAAGTAAAGTTAGCCAGCATTATTTGAGACTTTGGGATGTCAACCATACCTTGGCTGGGTCTCCAGCAACCTGGAAAACGGATAAATCAGGAAATTTTTAATTCTGGAAAAATTAGGAAATCTTAGAAAAAAAAAACTGGAAAAACAGCTGCAGCGATAAAATTCCCGGTTAAAACTCAAAAATTGTCCTAATCTAAAGTTTCTTGGAATTTAGATTGTATATGACATCGAACTTTAAATATTTTAAGATTATTTAAAGATTCTAATTATTTTCAAACTTTAAGCTTTGGTATAATGATTTTAAAACACTTTAATTTTAAAAATAAATAGTGAGAAATTTTAACTTCAAATGCATATCGATATCGTTTTTTGAAAAAGGCTAGTGCCAAAAATTCAAAATTTAGCTTTCAATTTAGTATGGTACCTAACATCACCTCTATTTATTCCTGCTCACCATATACCGAAAAATAAAAATTGGAAATGGACTAAAAATCGACTTATGATGACAAGCAACAAATACTGACAACTCTCAGTTGTTATTCTGGCCTTAATCAGTGTTAGAAGAAATTATATGGCAGGAAGAAGATATAATGGAAAGATGGAGTATTTCAAGAAGCTGCTTGATGGGAGAGACATTAGTTTGGACACATAACCTTAAATGTCTGACATGGCTGCTTATTTCACTTACCGCTTAATCTGTGCCTGGATTCATTGCCGAGTAATGCTGAGGAAGTTAGTGCCCAGAACAGTTGTCTGTATCTGTCAGTGTAATTGAGTTTTATTTTACAGAGGAAATAAGAATGCACCTTATCAGATTACTTTGTAAAATCGTTAGTCATTTAAAAATAAACTTAAATGAAATTAAAACTAATTTAAATTATTTTTCTCACGGGCCAAAGGTCCCCTATGAGGCTCATGGCCTATAGGCAGTAGCCTGCGTTGCCTATATTGTTAATCTGCTCCCACTTTCAGAACTAAAACGGGGTGGGGTCAGGAAATAAATGTGCTTTAAGGTAAATTATACTGCCTTAATGGGTGCCGACGTTTCGGCCTAAGTTATAGGCATTCATCAGATTGAACCCACAACAAGCGAGAGATTGGTCAATCCTGAAGTGGTTACATTATTTCTTGGAAATTTTAATTTAAAAAAAAATTATGTTAATGTTACTATTTCAAATTTTAATATGAGATTCTTGATAAATTTCTCTCTTGTTTTACTTTGGCGAATAAGATATTGAAGATGGGATCTATAATTCACTGTCCCAGAACGAGCTGAAAGCTTTTACTCATCACGGCTTAAATTTATTGTAAATGAAACTGTTGTTTCTTCTCGTCAATGGGAGGTGAAACCATTCACGGGGTAAATTTGTTTAAAAATCTGTTTGATGAAATTAATTTTTGTAGCAGCCAGAATTTAAATATTTACTGTTCCTTAATTTAACAGACTCAATATCTCCTGTAATCGAGAGGAAAATTAGGTTCTTGGGACCTTGAATTGAATTTTTTTTAATGCTCTGTTTTATATTAAATCATAACATAGAAAAATAATATAAAAAAATAAAATCAATTTTGAGTTATTTGCATGGCTGAAATTATAAACTGTTGATACATCGCTACCTTGGTTTGACAAGGTTCTAACTGCTCTAACCTTAATTTAAAAACAAAATAGTTTGATAATTAAAGTACTAAAACGTTTTTCTTTATCAATTTTGTCAGAATTTCAAGTCTCACAGTTATTAGTGGTTTCTCCGTGCTAGTTGTTTTCCATACTAAATAGCATGTATGTACTTTGTTTTAAAACACTATTTTATTGATTTACTGTTAGCATAGCTCGCTTATAACCATATTCATGAAGATTAGTTTACTTAGTGTGTTTTTGTTTATTTTTCGGGTTAAATGGTGATTATAAATATAAAATTTGGGTCAATATTTACCATATTATAGAAAAAAAATCTTCGTCTCTCTCCCTCCATTTGGTTTTTTACTTTCTCTTATCTATATAGAAATATATTGTAAGAGGAAGTATTGTGATCATGAAAAATTTTGAATCCGAGTTTTTATTTCTTCAAATATAATGAGTAGAAAATATAATATTTCAACTTAGTAATTAACCGCATTAATTTAGTAGTAAATAACCGCAAGGGCTAGTGGATGCGTCCCACTAGTGGGGATTAACGATCCCCCGGTCTCCTGAGTTCAGTACACAGCGCAGTTACACATAACAGAACAGTACACTAGTCACAAACACTGACACTAAGGTCAAACACAGTACACACCCCAGGATCACCTCTCCTGGGAAGACTCAATGTTGGGAGTATAGCCGACAACCTGTTGTCCCTGGGCAAGGGGCCTCCACCACTGGACCAATCACCCGTATGGAGTATAAATGATTCAAAGGAACTTATGCAGCCTCAGATTTGGACAGTCTAACGGTTACGGACCAGGCAGGGACAAGGAACTACGATTTGCCACTTGGAACATAAGATTGCTCACGGGAAAGGAAAAGGAGTTAGTGGAGGAAATCAAAACACACAAAGTTGACATAATGGAGCTATGTGAAGTGAGGAAAAGAGGAAGTGGACATCAAACACTGCCTGATGCGCATAATATGGTGTACTGTGGTGTTGGTGTGAGAGATAGAGCAAAGGAGGGAGTAGTGTTTGTGATGGGGGACGAAATGTATTAGAGGGTAGAATCCTGGCAACCAATTTTGTCAAGGATCATTGCTATTGATGTAGAACTGTCAATCGGTAAAACTACTGTTATACAGGTATATGCCCCGGTAGAAGATGCAGCCGCATTTGACAAGGTTCAGTTCTATGAAGATCTCCAGAGGACAGTAGATGATGCTAAGAACAAAGGCAGAATGATAATGATAAGCGGGGATCTTAACGCTAGGACTGGAAACGATAAAGTTAATGCGCATTGAGTGATGGGTCTGTGGGGAGGAGAAAGTGTGCTTAATAGGAACTGCCAAAGACTCATAGAATTCTCCATAGAGAATAATATGCTCATAGGCAACTCTTGGTTTAAACACAAAACGACACAAGATCACCTTTGAGAGTAGAGGAGAACGAACTATGAGGAAGAGCATCATTGATTATTTTGTGATCGACCGGGACCTAAGAAGGCTCTTCACTGATATAAAGGTCATAAGGGGGGCAGAACTAAGCACAGACCACAAACTACTTATAGGGGATACAAAAATAAACAAACCAGGAAAGAGATTCAACAAATCATATGATCGGATTGATGTTAGTAAGCTGAAAATAGAAAATAAACAAGAAGAATATCGGTCACTGCTCGAAAGTCGCCTCCAAGAAGTAAATGGGGAGAATACGATGGATAATCTCTGGAATGAAATTAAGAACAACATACTCAATACAGCAAGTTAAGTATGTGGACAACAAAAAAATAAGGCCCTATACCAAGAAAACAAAATGGTGGAACGATGATGTCAAAAGAAGTGTCAAGATCAAGGAGTCCTGGAAAACTTATAATAGAACTAAGTTACCTATTCACTGGGATGAATATGTCAGGAACCGAAATGAGACTAAGAGAATAATCAAATTAGCTAAGACGAAGACTTGGGAGAAGTTTGGTCAAGAGCTTGAACAAAACTATAGAGAGAATATTAGGAAGTTCTGGCATATTACGAAAGCCTTGAAGGGTAAGAGGTCAAAACCGGTCAGGAACGTTAAAGACAAGCATGGGAAGTTGGCGACCGAAGAAAAGGAAGTGCTGGAGGTCTGGAGGCAGTTCTTTCAGAGGAAATTTAGGATGGAAGAACGTCTTCATCATAACTACAGGGACTGCAGAAGAAGAGGTAGAGAAGATGACACTCATTCTGAAGATATGAACGATGTGATTGGGGAAGATGAGGTGGAATTGGCAGTCGACAAAATCCAGCTGGAAAAAGCTCCAGGACCAGATGGCGTAGCTTCGGAATTTATAAAATATGGAGGCAATGAAATGATTAAATGCCTTCAAATGCTGTTCCAGAAGATTTGGGACCTTAAGTTGCTGCCACGAGAATGGGAAAACAACATCATAATCCCAATACACAAGAAAGGTAACCAAAGCGAATGTGGCAACTATAGACCAATTTGCCTATCCTCAGTAGCGTACAATATCTATACTAGGATATTAGAGCAGCGACTACGGGGTATTGTGGAAGAAGATATCGAAGAGGAGCAAGCGGCTTTCAGACATGGAAGACAGACTCAGGACCACATTTTTTCCTTAAGAATGATAGTAGAGAAAGCGTGGGACAGAGGAAAGGCAGTCTATTTGGCATTCCTGGATCTGAGGGCGGTTTTTGACTCACTCCAGAGGCAGGAGATATGGGACACACTAACTACAAGAAGAGTGCCAGCAAACTTGGTGAGTGCAATAAAATCAGTGTACCAAGACCCAAAGGGCATTGTAAGACTTAATGGTCAGACATCGCGGCCTTTCCACTTTTATGAGGGAGTAAAGCAGGGAGACAGCCTAAGCCCACTACTATTTGTCCTCCTTATGGATGAGATATGGAAAATGTGTAAAAGGAGATGCCCAAGAGCACTAGTAGGTTTTTGGAACCTAACTCCAGTACTGGCTCAAGCGATGATATATGCGGATGATATCGTACTCATAGCTGACTCTGAAGAGGATCTCCAGGCATCCTTGGAGGAATGGAATGAGGAGCTGAAGATTAGGGGTTTACAAATAAACCGTAACAAAAGTAAAATCATGTATGTCGGAAGAGAAAATGCAGAGCCTAGGATTGTGTGTAATGGTAAACCCCTTGAACTTACGAATACTTATACGTAACTAGGAACCATAATAAGTAAAGATGGTAAAATAGACCAGGAGGTTCTGAATCGAGTGAAGAAGGCCAATGGAGTGTACCATCAGATCTCCAAAACTGTTATAGGCAAGCAAGAAGTAAGTAGAGATGCCAAAATACGAATTTTTAAATCCGTGTTCCTCCTGGTTCTCCTGTATGGATCAGAAAGTTGGAAGGCCCTCGACAAACACGTAAGTGGGATAACATCTGCAGAAATGAGATTCCTCCGTAGAATAGTTGGCAAGAGCAGGAGAGATTGTGTCAGAAATGAAAGATTTCGGGAGAATCTGGGTGATAGATCAGTGCACGACACCATGCAAGAGCAGCAACTAAAATGGTATGGACACGTCTGTAGAATGGACGATACCAGAAAAGCCAGGTGGTATTTGGAAGTTAGGCCGGAAGGAAGACGGCCTCGTGGCAGACCCAGAGGCATTTATTCTGATTACATTGAAAAACTGGGGGCAGCTAGAGGACGCAACATCCCGGAGATGAGAAGATTAGCCAGGGACAGGGACCAGTGGGCTAGATGGACCGAGACTGCAACTCCACGCTTCACAGGCACAAAGGAGGTAGAGGAAGAAGAAGAAGAACTTAGTAATTTTTCTATGGCATTTTCTTATAGATTCTATTGAAACTGTCCAGAACTTCATGAGGAGAGAATTACTTGATATCCTGAAAGAATTCAGAGGGATAAAATAGATAAATTATTCTATTCTACTCAGTCGGCTTGGCGCTACAACTCAATGTCGAGTCTTGGTCTCCTGCACCAGGTTTACTGCCATCCAGCAATTCTTCATACACAATATAGACCTAGTGTCACCAGCCACACTGTCACTCCATTGGAGCCGAGATCTTTCTCTGCATCTTGATCCATGAAGTATCTCTATCATTATTTTCTTTGATAGATCATTTCGCGGGCTTGACCCACCTCATCCTACTGAGTCTCATAGACTGGACCACGTCTGGTTCCTTATATAAATGCTTGAGCTCCAGGTTTGTCCAATGTCTCCATACCTGATCAACCTTCACAGCTCTTAAGATTTTATACAGAATCTTCCTCTCTAAGATCACCTGTTTTGAAGATAGACCACGTTTCCGCATCATAAAGGGGAATTGGCTGAATAATTGTTCTGTACAAATGAATTTTTGTGTCCTTAAGGGCCGTTTAGATGGGCCATATTTTCCGACAATATTTTCAGCGTTGTAGCCCGGCTATATTTTCGGCCATACATAGCCCGGCCATAAGTTATGCAACATTGCTGGAAATATTTCTGAAAACATTTCTCTGCAATGTTTATGGCTATAGATTGCCGGAAAATAGTGTTTAGACGGGCCACATATACAGACAGTGACGATCTT
Organism: Rhaphigaster nebulosa; assembly: GCA_948150685.1. NCBI lineage: Eukaryota > Metazoa > Arthropoda > Insecta > Hemiptera > Pentatomidae > Rhaphigaster > Rhaphigaster nebulosa. The sequence goes on along the minus strand of OX411308.1, from coordinate 122,623,569 downwards.
CGTTTCTATTGGCTGAGGCGAGCGTAGCCTTCCTTTTCTGAGCTTATGCTGCCTGGACTGTTTGTTTTCCTATGTTTTAGAGATATTTCAGTTTAGAAATTTCATTGTGTTGTTTAAGTAGTAGGTTTTGTTATAGTAATGATAGGTTTCATTCAAAAGTGATATGTGTGATTTCGTCTTAATGTATAATATAATGTAATGTGTAAAGTGATGTACTAACCTTTAAATAGTTTATTTTGACTTTTTTGTGTCATATAATGGTTAACTTGTTAGTTAGTGATTAATTAATCAGTTAGTTTGTTTCACTTAGTATGTATTTGTATTTATTCAGTAAGCATTTGTTGGGAATTTCCATTTTTACTTTTTGTAACAATTAGTAATGTACCATTTTTGAGTATGAAATATATTTTTTACTTACTTCTGTTGTGTTTTCGCTATCAATTCCTGCTTCAGGAATGTCTCAAGACAAAATGAAACTCATAGCATCATATGCGAACCATGTAGCAGCTGTTGTACCGCTAGCACTTCCACTTCTTTTTAACATTTTTTTTGCCTCACTTTTCGCGTATGTCCTCAGACTTCTGAACTTTTTATATGCTTCGTCGAGTGTTATTTCATGTTCATCAGCAAAAGCTTGCCAGCTTTTTCTCTTTTTTCCGTAAACGATCCTTGTAAAGATTTGATTCTATGTCCCATAGCACGGGTCTTAAATGTACTGCATTTATAAAGCTCATTATTTTTTCGTTTGTCCATTTTTCCATCGTAATAAGATAAACCTAAGAAAATAGAGGGTAACGAAACAAACACTACCGAAGCGTGGGAGAGACTGAAGAAATAGAGGTAGGAGTGACCCTGCCAAAAACTCCAGTTCTAGATTCAAAACAAACTAACTAAATATTATATTGAAGTTCTCATCGTGATGAAAAAATATTCATTAAAGATGCTATTCAAGTGAAAATGAACGTAAATGTAAATTAAATTAGGATGGTAAATTCAAAGATATTGCATCGCCTTCATTTCTTCTTTAATTAAAAAATGCATCAGCATCACCTATGAAATGTGTTAGCATAGAGCATTTCCCATTTTCCATGAAACTTAATGAGTAGTTGCATGTTAATAGCTATTGAAAAGAATTCTAAACATTTTAGCTTTACTAAAGAGGGCTTCTAATTAGATAAAAATACTTATTGAAAATAAAAATAAAACAGAAAATTTCTAGACTGTGCAACAAGTTGTGTTTGATTATGTCAACCAGTTATTTCAGTTATTTATTTAAAACTAGTACTGAAAATTTATAGCAAAGAGGGCCATGCTATTCTTATTTGGTTAATGAAATATCATAACTTCTTATTAAGTGAATATGCTTTTGACTTGGAATGAACGTTTGTTCCTCTATTAAAACATAGCTAACAGTTGATATTTGAAATAAAGAAAATTACATTATTAAAAAACTATTACCTATACCTAATAATAAATTTGTTCAAATAAACAAATAAAACCTTGAATTGAATAAAATAAATGAATAAAACTAGGCCTTTCAATTGTAGCAATTAGTTTAAATTTAAGTGAAGGCTTCTGATGTCACTATATAAATTTTTACAAAGCAACTGAAAAGTAGTTGAGGAAATATTGCAAGTGATCAGATTTATTTGGTATAATTGTTAACACATATACATTTACATGTTAAAAATTATATATCAATACAAATAGGATCTTCCTTCTGTCATTAATCAGCTCATCCTCTGAACTAATATATACTGGGCCAGAGGGCTGGTACCTCCACAGGAATATAAAGATACAAAAGCAGTCTAAAAAAAACTTCATTTATTTCTTGATTGGAATGATATGTTGTAGGGATATTGTTGATATTAATATTAAAGTTATTAAAGCATTTGCTGCAAAAAGGACACATGGACTTATTAAGCGCTGATTGCATCTAAAGCCTCAACTGAACATTAAAATATATGGACGTATTTACTCCATAAAATAATTTGAATAAGATAAGATAAATATATATAAATAATATAGAAAAGAGTAACACTGTATTTATAAGATAAAATTATTGCTATTTCTATATTTGGCTGCATTTGCTGATAAAATAATGTTATCCGCATTTATGTGTTTTTTTTTAAATTATCCAACTTAATAGTATATATTAAAAGAGGTTCATTAATATGTATTGAAAGAGGTAATACGGATTAATATATATTGAAGAGACTTGTATTATTAAAAGAGCTTCTTGAAGCGTTAACTTATAGCTAATAGGATAATTTTAGGAGCCAAAATTTAAATTTGTAATAATATATAATAAATATGCACTAAAAGAGGTAACATGGATTAATATGTATTAATAGAGGTTCATTGATATGTATTAACAGAGTCAATATGTGATTCAAATGTTAAGTATTTCAAATGTTTGGTTTATTAATTATTGTCGTTATACAATACTAGATAATAATACTATATAATACTATTAATATTAACCTATTGTATGCTTTATTTGAAATAATGTGAGTGGATAATAATTCACTAGTGAAATTATTTTTACAATATAAATAATAACAAAATAATCTTTAAAATAGCCATTTATATAAAATAATATTAAAAATCAATTGAAAAATAATCTTTATTAATAAATAATCATCACTAAATGCAAAAGGGAGACACAAAAATTGAGTGAGAGGTTAGGAATTACAGAGTCAGAGTCGGGTATGGCCCTGCAATATGAAATATTCTCCAACTCCTCTGGACAACACCTGCAACACCTCGGCCATACCCTACAACTAGGTAATGTGGCCGTTAATAGGGCCATACGTAGATATTTGGGCAAAATTGCAGTGTATTGCAGCAACACTGCCGACAACACTATTGCAGCCACACATAGCCGGAAAATATGGCCCGTCTAAACAGCCCTTTAGACAAGGCAACGCATTTTTGTGACAAGGCATTGCTCCTAAATTAGAGACAGAGATCATAATATTAGTGATTAGCACGTAACATTCTTTGTTTAATTTTGGAATTCACAACATTGTCTTAGGTTATGAGAGATCCGAGATAGACAAACTCTGGGACTTTTTCAAAGGTATATCCTCTGATAATGATTTAACACTGGGCCTAAGGATTTTTTCTGTGACCACGTATTTGATCTTTGCTGATATTACTTTAAACTCCATTTTTCTTGCAATTTTAAAAATCCATCAGAGTGAGCCTGGTAGTAGCGCCCAGCAATGTCGATATCAGCGAAAGCAAGAAGTTATACTGATAGGCTGAATAATGTTCCACCCGCTTGAATACCAGAATCTAATGGCCTTTTCAAGAGCTAAATCAAAGAGGAGACATGTCAATGTATCCCCTTGCCTCAATTCTTTTCCTTAGATGAATTTCTCAAATCTTGCTCCCCTAATCTGCATCATGCATCTCACTTCTATCATGGAGGGTCATACCATTCTAATTAGCTTCTCAGGGATTTAGAGTTCTCTTATTCCTTTGTAAAGCTGTTCCCTATGAATGCGGTCATTAGCTTCTTTAAAAATGTGTTTTAAGCTTATATTCACGTCCTTATGTATGATGCGTAAGCAAAATATTTGGCCAATTGTGGACTGTCCTTTCTGAAAACCACACTGGTACGGACCAAAGCTTTTTTCTGCAAAGGGAGATAGGCGCTGAAGGAGGATGTTGGGCAACACTTTGTATGCCCCTGAGAGTAAGGAGATGCCCCTATAATTGCCACAGACCAGCCCATGATTACCTTTTTTATGGATTGTACAGATTATGGACTTATTCCAAGTTTCTGGTAACACTTCATCTATCCAAATCCAAATGACAAGATTCTGGAGGTTCACTTCCTCCTAGTGATGTAAAAATATCGATAGTTTTAAATAGTGTTGCCAGATTGGTTTTCCCCACCAGGCTTAGACTCTTTTTTTACCTCTTGAGTTTTTTTTTTAGAATGAGAAAATTTTGGTGTTTTTTTTTCGGGGTCTATCTACTGCTAAATGCGTTCACTTAGATTAGAAACTCTATAATTAGAATGATTAGAATAAAAAAAGTTTGAACACACCCCTTGAGTTTTTATTAATTTATTTTACACATACTTGCTTAATGTTCAGAGTAATAAGCTAATAAAAAGATGTTCCCATGGCCAAGTATCCCTTTTTGAGGCGCCATTATGACGTTACCAGGTATGTAAATATGAAACCAGAATTTGCCAATAGAAAGCGCTTGCTGTAAATTTAGCTACCGTGAAGTCCCACTGGGGGCACCATTTTGTTTTATTATCATCTGTGAAGGTGTTTCAACTCACAATTCAGTTGTCATACAACAGTGTATTTTGTGAAACAACAGTAAACGTGTCGAATTTTGTACCTGGAAACTACGATTTGCGGACAGCATTGATTTTTTGCTACCATTTAAAGAAAACAGCAGCAGAATCCCATAGAATGCTTGTTGAAGCTTACGGTGAGTATGCTCTTGGGAAATCACAGTGTTTTGAGTGGTTCAAAAAATTTAAAAGTGTTGATTTTGACATCAAAAACGAGACACGTGGAAGACCACCGAAAAAATTTGAAGGCAGTGAATTGCAAGAATTGTTGGATGAGGATGACACTCAAACTCAACAACAACTCGCAGATCAGTTAAGTGTGACACGAGAGGCCATTTCCATTCGATTGAAAGCCATGGGAAAGGTTCAAAAGATTGGCAAATAGGTTCCACATGAGTTGAACGAAAGGCAGCAGGAAAATCGCAAAACCATTTGCGAAATGTTGCTCGCCAGATACAAGAAAAAGTTTGATTTCCCAAGAGTATACTCACCGTAAGCTTCAACAAGCATTCTATGGGATTCTGCTGCTGTTTTCTTTAAATGGTAACAAAAAATCAATGCTGTCCGCAAATTGTAGTTTCCAGGCACAAAATTCGACATGTTTACTGTTGTTTCACAAAATACACTGTTGTATGACAACTGAATTGTGAGTTGAAACACCTTCACAGATGATAACAAAACAAAATGGTGCCCCCAGCGGGACTTCATGGTAACTAAATTTACAGCTAGTGCTTTCTATTGGCAAATTCCGGTTTCATATTTACATACTTGGTACAGTTGTACATTCTAATCTTGAGACTGAAATATTCAATAAATACATAAATAATCTCTTTCTCTCTACCGCTTAAACAGTGTGAGGAGCCCGCTTATAGAGCTTGATCCAATTTTTCACTCTAAAACAAACAACCTTCTCCTCGTCCAGCCCAAGTCTCTCCTGACAAATACCTCTTTAACACTTTTCCCAGGTTCTCCTAGGTCTTCCCCGAGATCTTCTACATTGGTCTCGTATGTAGCTCTGGCCATATGATTCTCAGCCATATGGGAAACATGCTCAAACCATCTCACCCTGTGTTCCTCAATGATGTCTGCTGCTGGTCGTATGCCGGATTAGCTCTTATAGTCACGTTCCTTACCCGATCACTTCTTGTTTTCCCCTCATCTTTTCTGGGATATCTCATTTCTATAGCCTGAGTTGACTCTTATTGCTGGTGAGGGTCTAAGATTCATTTAAGTATGTTAGGATTCGGTGGTTTTATAGACTGTCTTCTTTGTATCCTCTCTCTTTCCAATAAAGCCTTGTTAAAGGGCGTTGAAGCACCTTCCTGGACATTTTAAATGTTCTTGGATTGCTCAATCTATCCATCCGTACTCATTTAAATGGGCACTGAGATATTTTAAATCTGTGACTTGTTCCAGAGGAACACCATTTAAACGGACTATTCTATCTCCTCGTTCTGCTCTCCTTCCTATTCTCATAATTTTAGTTTTATCAAAATTTATTTTCATGCTGATTTTCCTTGATTCCTCCTGTAGGACTCTGAGGTTAAACTGGAGGTTGCTACATTTATTATCGAATATAACGAGATCATTGGCAAAAGCCAACAGCATGGAGAATGTGGGCCCGAGGTTTCTGTAGCCCAGGTGGTAACGCCTCATTTTCATCAGTGCGTTTCTAAGGGTAGAATCCAATACTATTATGAAAAGCAATGCGTGTTCTGACAACATTTCTCTGTTCCCTATACAGACTCAAAATTGCTTTTCTCAGTCCTATTCGAATTCCTTTTTCTTCTAGAGCATTTGTTAGGTCTTGCTTTTTAATTCTATCAAATGCTTTTATTAAGTCCATGAAGCAAGTATAGACTTCCTTATCCTTCTCTATTACCTTCTTGAATATCTGCCTCATTATGAAAATGAGGAAAATGATGGTATTCAATAAATAATGTGATTTAACCTGAATGGTGGCAACTTTGAACTAATCATTTTGGATAAGTTAAAATATTAAAAAGTATACATAGTTAATATTACAGATATCTTCCTGTTGACATTAATGATGTTGATTTCACAGCTTCTCTGAACAATTGAGTTGATGACATTTAAATGTAGGTGACATTTTGACTGTTTGGCGACTCATGGGAAAGTTAAGGTGTTGACCAAACGACGTCTCGGGCTGCTAGTGCATGTTGACTGGACGACGTCTCGCAAACTAGTGTGGTGCTCCTTTCCCTACTTCTCCAAACCTAATACATTTTACTAATACATTTTATCCGGACACATTCGGCACTAAATTTGACTTTGACTTTAAAATTATATAAAATATTTCATAGAAATAATATTATAAGATTTGTTAATTTCATTAAGATCAATCCAATAGGTACTGATATTAGAGCAAACAAATTTTGACTTTTTTGTAGCAATTCTTAATGAAAAAAATGCGTGAGAAAAACTTTTTTCTAATCTAATTTTATTATTTCATCTTCTAATTAAGATATTAAAATATTTATGTGAATATATCATCCATACGCGTGTGCATATACAATCTTTAGTTTATAAAATTTAGTTGATTTTCGCCAGGTGTTAACAGAATAAATTTAACTAAATATTTCATTTTTTCTGCTTTTGTCCTTTCATTTATTTTTGTTTGATACAGAACTTCAAAAACAGAGTAGATCCTGTTTTATTTTATAGATTGCACATGAGGTGTCTACTATCTAAAAGGGATAACTCCATTTTTTACGGAAATTTGATTGCTGTTTTTATTCAAAGTTCTAAAATAAATATTTATTGAAAATTCAATCTGCACTGCAGCTGCAAAGAAGGCAGACTGATTTGTAAGAGATTTATTTTATCGATGGTGTACTTTTTACAGTTTTTGTACAACATTTTAGAATTTGGAGTTATCCCTTTTAGGTTAACTGTGCATTATAATAATTTTGTTTTGAATAAATGAAAACCAATGACTATTGAAACTTTTCAACTTGAAGTTTTTAAATGGAAGTTCTAAGTCTGTTTTAACTTGGATAGCAATAAATTTATTGCTTTAATTTATTAGTAAATTGATTATTTGATTAAATTTTCTATTGAATCATATTTAATTATTTCAGCATTAATTAAACTTTTTCCATTGTTTTTTTTAGGTCAAACACATTAGAAACATTGACACACACTTCTTATCTGCCCAAGAGTGTATTACTGCTGGGTATTTCCAAAACTTACATCCAAACCCTTGTAAGTTTTCTCCTACTGGTTACTTTGGCTCAAAGTTCACAACAGTGTGTGTCACAGGTATGTCTCTGATTATTTTATTTCATATGCTTTTTTATTTTAAAACAATATCTCACTTTAAAAAATTCCTAAGTAATGACTATCTTATTAAAATTTCTTGGTATATAATTACTTTTCATGTAAACTACTTTTTTTTAAGTTTCTCCAATATTCATTGTTTCTCCAAGTATACTAAATTCTCTCCATATCTCATAATCTCCCTATCCATAAGGTACCTAGGTATCTTTCGTAAAGTTTTTCTTCTTCTGCATTAATTTATGATTATTTTTGGGTAACCTCTATCTCTCCTTTTTGGAGGCTTCCAATTCATAATGAATTTTAGTTTTTTCAAATCTTAAGAGGTGACCTAGGATTTTAGCAGTCTTATGATTTTTTAATGGATTTTGTTGTCTATTCCTATAATTTCTTTATTATGTATTAAGGATGCTGAAACCGAAATCAACGGTTCTCTGATTATACTCCAGGTTTTTATAAAAGTGAACTCACATTCATTTTGAACATTCTCAGGCAAAATATCTTGATTGGAAATTTTGTTGAATATTACCAATATTCATTTCATACCATTCAGATGTTAGTTAGCTCTTCATTTCTTGTTAATCAATGTTATTTATTTATTATTATTTTTCTCTAGTATCTCTATTATTCTATATACTTCTATATTTTCACTTCACTTTCACTTATCTTGTTTTTTGTAACCCTGAAGAAAGCCTGTAATGTTAGGCGAAACATCAGCATTCAATAAATAGTTGTTATAATTTTTTTGGTGTTGATCTTGACTGCCACCCGACCACCTTCTTATTTTGATTATTATTAAGGTTAATTGTTTAATTTATAATGAAATCTTTTGTTGCTTTGTTCATATGCTTTTTATCCTTGACATTTGGATTGTCTCCAAAAATCCATTTCCATAGGTAATAACTCATTCGTTTGCTGAGAGTTCACGTCTCTTATCCATGTAGCACTTTTCTTAAAGGCAGTATTAATTTTAATTGTTAAAGAAAAAAAATAATAAATTAAAATATGACAATTTTTTATTACCAATTACTTAGCTTTAATTTTCATTTTATTTATTTGTTTTTAGTTTTATGTGAGAAGAAATATTTGTATTAGTTAATATGGAGAGGATATTTTTCCCTAGATAAATTATTTCTTCCCCCCTCCCCTTTTCTTTGTTATGTTTCTATGATTTGTCTAATGTGATGAGGTAAGAGTTCTAATGTAAAACTAGTCCAGACCTTGCTCATCTAAATGACTCATATTTGGGGAAATATTATTTTTCATGTTTCGCTGATTGTGAGAATTAAAAGGAATGTTGATGTATTTCTAATCTCCATAATATGAAGATTCTGCGTGCCTCTGAAAAAACCTTCATTATCTTTGTTTGGTGGTCTCACTAAATTTCATTATTCAAATTTAAGGAGTAGGCAATTTTGTTATTGCTGGGATTATTATGATCTTCTAATTTAGCCATTTTCTTTTTGCTACAAGTATCTAATCTCCTGCTTCTGCAATAGATACACTGGCACCTGAATCTCTGAATACCCTTGCTACATTTGTAACTCAAAGAGAGAGAGCTACACTTACTTATGCCTATTCCATACACTGAGGATGTTTTACTGAATAAGGAGGACATTTTCTGGTTTAGAACATTTTTTTTTTTTACACCGTTCCTGGCCTTTCGGCCATACGGGTTAAGGGAGCAGTGGAGTAGTGCGCTGGGATAACGCATGCTACTGCTTACATAAAATGACTTTATTTTTAATATTTCTCTCATTTTACATATTTCTGTGAGAAAACTTTTAATTTTGGAGGCAATTTATTTTTTCTCTGCTACTATGGTGCAGCCCGGTGTGCGGTCGCGCACATTACTGAGGGGGCTGTACCTTATTGTCCTCTGGGCGGCATGGCCAGGCCTCCTGGCACTCTGCATCCGTCCAGCGGTTTAAAACATCTGTATGATGATGCAGAAAACAATGAGTCAGGAATACTACTTATCCTAAGTTTTCAGAAATAGGTTGGAAGAGAAGGAGGATAATTACCACAACCTTATAGGCCAGTTAATCTGGGATCCTGGTTGGAAGTTAGTGTTGAAAAGCTGAAAATGGTTTTAGTCTGTTCATTAGACGTCATATATTAGTAACCTAAGGTTGCCCCGTTCAAAGTGCTGAGCCAAAGCGGAGGGATGGGGAAACCCAAATTTTTGTACTTTTTTCTGTTTTTGGCCTATAACATTTAAACGGCGCATCCTATCGAAAATTTTATTCTATTATAAATTTTGATTCTAAAGATTTTTTTGTTTGGACGCTCCATTTTGAAGCAAATGCGATTCGAAATTATGAGGCAGAATATCTAAATTAATCATTGAGCAAGAGTTCTCGGAAGAAAGTTTTGTAGAAGTTCTGAAAATTCGTTCATTTATGTTTTTTAGGGTACTGATTATGAATTTCAACTTTGTTACCTCAAATGTTTCCTGGAAGAATAAAAAAAAAAAAAAAAATGTTTGTTCTCTTTTGCTTCTACTTAGAAAATATTGTATTATTCGAGTAAATTCAAATATTTATTTTATACTAAATTAAGTAAGAGTAAATCACCTAATATTTTGATTCTAAGGACTTTTTGGTTTGGCTAATCTTTTTTTATGTGAGCACAATTTGAAATTATGGGGGAGAATGTCAAAATTATTTTTTGTGCTTTTTTTTATTTTTCCTGGAAACAGAGGTAACAAAGTTCAAACAAAAAAAATGCTCAGAATTTAATTAATCTTTAATTTACAGGATGTCCAGCAGCCTTGATTTCCTTAAAAATCGGTAATTCTGCTTGGGCGTCGAGAAAAAAGGGAAATTATGCTTGAAAAACAGCCAGTCATCGAGAATTTTTAGTTTTTTGTCTAATGGTTTCATTTTTCCATCAGTACTAAGGAGCAAGGGTATAAAATATTAAGAAGAAGGTTTATGTAGTTGTTTCCTTTACCATCTCTAATTCCATGAAAGCGAGAAAAAGCTTGATTCCACTAACTTTATTCATCAGTCCCACTCTCTCAATCACGTAGTCATTCTATGGCTCACCTTACCCTGTTGCTCTACCTGTTGCTAAATGAACTAGGTATGTTATGGAACGGTAAAATAATGTATTAGCTCCAAATAACTCTGAGTTTCAATTTCAACCAATTTATACTCGTCTTCTTATAATATGTTCGCCAGTTCGCCCCTCGCCACTGAGGCCGAGGATGAAGTGACAAGGATAAGGGTTTGCTTGGATTATTCCTATAATTATGATTATATTATTTTTATGTAAAAAAAAGTATATGAATAAAATTCTAGTGGAATTTATTCCAATACTTGATTTTATTTATTTACTCTTGAAATTGTTTTAATTGTTAGCGATGTGTTGAGCCCTCAGTGTAAGTAGTTAAGTAACAATTTTTCATTATCAAACAGGAATACGAACTTTATAATTATTCTAAGTTCAAATTATACATTTTATCATAAGCCAAACAAGTGCAATATTTTATAGTTCCAATTTTATTTTAAATTGAATCCAATAAATTGACGAAAAGCACCTTAGACTAGCAAACTTATGTTATTATTATATGACATCTAATGAACAGATTAAAGCCATTTCCAGCTTTCCAACACTTACCTCCAATTACAGTGCCCGAAAGCTCTAGATTAGCTGGCCTATTAGCACTGTAGTGATTTTTATTGAATTTCACGTACCTTTTACAAATCTAATGAAAAGTGTAAGCTCGATTCTAAACAACCTTATGACGAAGGAAGCTATCATCTACTGTCACAATATGATTTGATGGTGCTCAGTCGTGATTGGTAATGGTGAAAAAGCAGAATACAAAGATGACTTTGCACCCTTATGAATTCTATCTTCTGTACATGAAGACTTTTAGTTTGGGGCTAAATAATAAGTAAAATAGTTTTCAAAATCTTCATCTGAATGCTTAACAATGCACATTCTGCGAAAAAACATAAGTGGATCAACAATAACTGTTTCATCTCTTAAAGTTATAGAGCTCTGGCTGATATTACAATCTGGCAACCCCTAGCTGGTCAACTGTGTATATATATATATATATATATATATATATATATATATATATATATATATATATATATATATTTACTTTAGGATATATTTTACTTTTATTTTCCACTTCTATTCTTCAACTATGTTCTGTCTCTTTGTAATTCATGTTTGAAGAAGTAACAAGTGAAGAACGAGTAGTTAGTAAAGATAACCTTAGGAAATTTGACAATGCAATGACATTTTTCAATATTTTTATCAACTTAGGTACGCAGCACCAGAGACAATGGTCACAGGCATTTTTTTTAAAGATTAGAGGTATAGTCAATTTTATGCTTAGTAAGTTTTATATAGGACGTATTCCTAACAAATGTACGATTAAAAGGTATCAGTGAAAAATCAAAAATTAAAAACTTTTGAGTTTTTTTGAGTGCGCCAGGGAAGGGTAGGTCGAAAACTTGTGTTTTTTATTATAGACATGATATATAAAAAATCAGAACTACGTGGTCTTTTACAAGATAAAATACCATCTATCTTAAACTAATATATCTTAAATATCTTGGGATCTTTAATCAAGTTAATTTTCTGTTTCAGGTGATTCCAGGAATCAAGTCCACATGGAAGGTTATGCTGTGTCTGCACAGTGCATGTCCCTTGTCCGTGACCAGTGTCTCATCCCCACCAAAGATCTGCCACAGCTTGGCTACATTAAAGAATCTAGTGATAAGCAGTATGTTCCAGATGTATACTATAAGGTTAGTAGTTTCAGTTTCTTTCTGCATTCTCTCTCAATTATTTTATATACTATGGACGATTCTGTCTTAAGGATCTTAAGTAAAATATGCACGTGAATTCGATTCGGTATTTGAAGTCATTTAGTAAAACATCTGATAATATGGGATACCATCGTTTTTATGCTAATTAACTTCTATGGATAAAGTGCTTATGTTTACAGACTGTGACTCTTTTAACGTTCAAAATTTATGTCATACTGTTTTAACTTTTTATTCAATCTTCACTTACATTTAGGTAGGATAAAATGTACTATATGCTACATGAACCAAGTAGTACATAATACAGGAAAATGCCAGTTTTCCTCTGCTAATCTCTAAGTAACACTATTCATTGGCTTTTGAAAGTTCCACCTATATCACCTTTTTATCTTATTTGTCTCAAACGTTGTAGTGTTCCAACGTAGTAGTTTCCAAAACTACTCTCCTAACTTTATACACATTCTGGAATGTTTATTTTTGCATTCTTTGTCTGTATATCTTCAACACATGCTAAGAAGCAGAGTGAAGAGAGTAACCTGTTTTATACCAATCCTATTCCCTTTTTGTTTAATCCTGTTGCAAGATTGTGGAGACTTTTAATGCCTCTAATAAAATATTTTTATTTTTCATTTTCTTGAGTGAAGAATTCATGATCCAGTTACTTTTTCTAAACAATTTAGTTTTGATTTGGAGGTACTTATGTATTTCATGGTCGACTAGTTTGTCTGTTGGTATTCCTCATAACCTGACCCTGATAACGTCAATTTTCTTCTTCGTACTTATGGGAATTAATGTTACGGTATTTTAAAATTTAATTTTAATAAAAAAATTTTAATAAAATTCATTTTAAAAAATAATTGAAAAATGGAGTAATCCCAAAACATTGAATTTATGCTCCGACATTAAAAATTCGTATCCATTGGGATTATTAAAATTTTGCTATCAGGACAGAGAGAAATTTAGAAGGATGATAGATGGAAAGAAGGCCCTTGCGGTGGAGAAGAGGGGAAGGAAGAAAGTGGACACAGGAGCTTGGAAGAGAAATTGGAGAAAAGATGAAGAGGGTGTGGGCTGAAAGAATAATTAAAGTCAAGAAGTGATATACGCGTGGTCCTTAGCTGGCCTTTATCACGATAAATAAATAAATTTATATTTATAAATACACTCACTGAGTGTATAACTCATGAACCATATTGACTCTCTACAGATCTGAAGGAAATGTTGGTTGAAGACTCCAAAATAACATCAAAACGACTACAGTTTTTTAAAAACTATAAAAATATATAGCAAAATATAGGGAGAGCATGAAGGCATGAAGAACACGAGAGGAAGCATCAAAGTAACTTCAGTGTAAATGATCCTGGTAAATGATTGACACACTTAAATTAATAAATAAATAAATTTATTTAATGGAAATATCATGTCCAATCTCGTGGGCTCTCTTTGATGGAATAATATTTGGAAATAAAAATTTTAAAAGAAACCACACTTATTAAAAAAAAAACGACAGTTATTAACAAACAAATTAATAATATTTTAGAAATAATGTTAAAAACCAAAGCAGAAGTGATAAGAAAGTAATGGTAGGTTATACAACAAATGTTGATCGATCATGAAATACGTAAGTACCATATTGGAATCCTACTTATCATCTAAGATACGAAAATATATATTGGATTGTTATAAGATTTTAGGGCTGATGAAGAATTGGCTTCCTGTGTTCATTTGCTCAAACGCATCATCATGTAAATCTTTAATAAGGTTTTTAAAGATTTAATTGAAAATTCACAGATGGATTTTTGTTTGTGCTTCGTATTTAAAAATATTTTATGTGTACAACACATGACTTCCTTGTATGCCTATAAAACTATAAATCGGTGGTTCAAGAAGTGATCCTGAATTTGGTTACTAGTTTCCGAAGATTGCAGTATCTCAAAAACAACACTCGGCGTCATGACATCCATCTATTGACACACATACACACACAAATGGGGAGGAAAACCAGTATTTTACACTCAATTTTAACACTTAAAACAAGTAATAAAAATGTTTAATTGGATAGGAAACCAAATTACGTTTGTAACCTTTGTTACTGAAACATATGATTTATGTATTTAATTTAAATATAATTTTTGATCTAAGCTTATTATGACCTTCAAGTAAAGTACCCTTTTCGACTCACCAATTTTAACCAAAATGTAGTAAATACATTCATATCGATATAAAAGTCCTATTAGCAAATTTGAGATGTTTTACATTATATTTTAATATAATTTTTGATGAAAGTCTAATATGACATTCAAGTAAAGTACCACTTCCGGTTTTCCAATTTTGACCAAAATTTATTATGTTATTTATATTAATATATAGGCCTTGTATATCAAATTTGAGAAGTTTTGCATTATATTTAAATATAATTTTTGATGAAAATCCGTAATGACCTTCAAGTGAAGGTACCACTTGCGGTAATCATCCAATGACCAAAAAGAGAGGTTCAATTTATCAAATTTACAGTAGCTATGAAAATTATAATCTGAATGCTCAACAAAAATATGGAAAATGTTTTAATCTAATTTAAAATATTTATTCAAACTGGCTAATCTATTTTTGGCTTGTTAATTTTTCCTTTGTGATGTGAATATCAATTGCTCTCATTGACCTGAGATATATTTTTTATGCTTTTCTGCTTTTTTGCACAGTAAATGCGAGAATTCATCATATGTGACTTTTAACAGCAATGGGGGAGGGTTAATTAACATTTCAATGAAAATTTAAATCACCTGTTTGTTTAATTTAATGATATGAGTATGAATTGTTTAATTTAATGATATGAGTATGAATGAGTCTTATGAAAAATAATAAATAAAGGATAATGGCAATAAAGTTTCACATTTTCATATTTGTATTTCACCTAATTTATTTATAAATTAACGTTTTCACACAATAATTTCACATTTATTACAAAGTTTGTATAATCAACTTGCTTCCACAGGTGTGAAGTTGTCATGACATCGACACATCAACAAGTTGAACATTTTTTCTCTTAGCAATTTATTTATGGTTACTGCTCCATTCCTATGGGTCGTAGCATGATGTTATAAAGTCTAAAGCCTTCCTTAATAGACAGTCTATCTAATGCAAAAACTATTTTTAAAATCGGGCTGGTAGTTCTTTTAATTAGCACATTCAAACAAACAAACTCTTCAGTTTTGTACAGGGCGTCCCAGGAGTAAATGCCAACAATTGAGGGAAAGATAGACTACCAGAAATATAGTTCATTGCCCAGTGACTTTCTTATCTCAATCCGTTTTCGAAATATGATTTTTTAAAGGATCTTCCATGTTTATATGTTTTTTAAAGTTCTAATTGAACTTTTCTCAACTTTTGTCACCATTTTTTTGGATGTACGATGAAATTCCTATACGATAGCAACCGGTTTGCAGAAAAATTATTGCTTCATCAGGCAATCATTACAGCCAAAGCAAAGTAAACAAGTAAAAACGAATAATTTTCAGAAATATTCAGTTGAATCTCACGCAATTAATTTTCGAGCTACAACCTTGGGGAATACAAAAAAGTTGTTCATTTTATCAGCTTTCCAATGTTATACCCAACTTTGCAAAGCTAGTCTAATTTCGAAGATATATTGAGTACCTAGTATTTTTTTGTTGGTTTTCAGAGCCACTGGAATGTGGCTTCATTAGTTCACAAAATTTTGGTTTGAAAGTTATGGTCTGCCTCGTGCATGCTCAGCAAACAGCTACAGAAACCTATTCTGTTCAGGAAATCTCTCGGTAACAAATCCTGGATCTCTTTGAAATTGACGGACAATTACAGCTGACTTGTATCTGTTTCAATCTCTCTCATACTTCCATTCTGGTACGTGTCGATTCGGAAAAAGTTTCTCATACAGTTGAACTGCTAAAACTGCATTGCCATGCACTGTTCCAGATGCGTACACCACTTCTTCATATTCTGTGTTCAAATAGTGAAAAGGCATTACTGTGCAGTATTAGAAACTTATTTAGCAAAACATTTCATTTCCGATTCCAAGCAGAACACCTTTTACATTGCTCTTTAATGTAATGTAACTCACCAGCACTACATATCAGCATGTGACCCTTGGCCTCATGAGTTATCCTTCTCCATTTGTCCCTGTCCTGCCCCTCTCTCTTCCAATTGTGGACTCCCTGCTTCCTTGTATCTCTTTCCATTTCTTCCTTCCACCTGTTTCTTGGTCTTCTCCCTGAAGTGCACCTCCAACATTTTCCTGTGAACTCTTTCATCCTCCATTTCCATCCGGCTCTTAGCCTACTTTCTTTGATACAGTTAATGATATTATCATTGCTCAATCTCATCATTGCTCTTAATTTTCCATTCAGCATTAACTCCTGTTGCCGTAAATCCTTCTTATAATCTTTCTTTTGAACGCTCAGTTTATGCAATCATCTTGGGACAAAGATGATTGGCTCTATTACCAGCCATTATTCTGCTGTTAATTTCTTTGCCGATTAGATTTTCATTATTTACAGCAGAACCAATATATACAAACGTGGGTACATTTTTAAAGTCTACTAGCTGCTGAGAATAATTTTAGATATTTTGTTTTATTTTTGTTGACTAGGAGACCTACTTTATTGCCATTTTCAAAAACTTCTTTAAGTGCCTTTTCAATTTTGGCATCAATTACCAGGTCATCAGTTTTGGCACAAATTTGCCATTTGACATTCATAATGGCATCATTTTTAGATACATCTTTTACAGCAGCATGCAGAGCTATGTTGAATAGAGTTGCCAATAGGTGTCTCCTTGACAAACACCAGATTGCACTTTAAAGGATTCGTTTATTTTATTTCCAATTATAACTTTTGATGAAGCATTTTCCATAGTCATGCATATTAAATTGACTAATTTATGGGGCACCCCATTCTTCATTAGATCTTTTAACAAGTTTGATGCTATCGAATGCCTGCTTGTAGTCAACAAATAATTAGTGTAAATCAAAATCATATTCATAACATTTTTCCATCATTTGTCACAGAACAAAAATTTGATCTGTGGTACCTCTATCGCCTCTAAAGCCACATTGGTAATCTTCTAAAAGATCATCAGCAGATTTTCGCTGCCTTTTCAATATTAAGTTAGACAGACGTTTATGCAAGACTCCTAGTAGGGTTATCCCTCCATAATTTTCCAATACGTCATCTTTTCCTCTCTTCATGTATCACAGATCAACTCATTTAAAACACTTCATATTACTGCTGCTGCTTTTGATTAATTTCGTAACTAGCCTATATTCACTGAGTGCTTTATAGTTTTTCAATTTTATAATAGCGATCTCAATCTCCTTTCTGTCAGGTTCATCAATTAGCAGTTGTTGCTGCCAGACTTCAACACTCTTCCTCAATCTCACCAACTCAAGGGAGTTCAACATTTCTAAATTTCCTAGCCATTTATTAATAATTTTTCTCTTTTTCTCTCTACATACTTTACTAGCCTCTCTTCTCATACTGTAAGTTTCTTTATTTTGCCGTGTAAACCTCTCTGGCTTGATTTTTTGCTTCAATGGTTTTTGCACACTCTTATTAAACCATTCCTCGTTTTTCCAGTTGTAATCTCTCCCAATGTCTCCTTCGCTGTCTTGCTTATAGCCTCCTTAACAGCTTCCCATTTTTGCTCAGTTGCCATACTTTCTCTGTTTTCCTCCTCTCATTCATTTCTGTCTCTCTTCTCTCTCTCCATCTTCCTATCCACAACCTTCTGAAAATTCCTAAGTTCATTCTCCACTTTTAGGTATCTAAAGTTTTTTCACTTACCAACCTCATTATCTTCGAAATTAGACTTGCTTTTATTGTCATGGGGGATGTCATTCTTAATTGAGCTGAAAATTTCTAAGTTCATTCTCCACTTTTAGACATTTCTAATTTTCCTATTAACTACTCTTAGTTGTAAATCAGCTGCTCTCCAAAAGGGGTGAGGGATTTGGTCAACAGTATGCTAGAAAGAATTGGCTGATTTATATAAGCTTCATATGTATGCTTCTTAATTTTGAAAAAACGTGATGCTGAATTAATCCTCTCCCCTTTTTATTTTGAGCTACTAACACCTGGGTATAATATTAATTTTATGCATGTTGTTTCAAAGAAAACCCATTCACTTTTTTGTTTTGCTTTTCTCAGCATTTCTTTTAGCAGCTCAGCTGTAATAATAAGGCTATATCCAAGGTCTTTTTTTTTTTCTTTGCGCAATCTTCCCTTTTCCTTTAATAACTTCAGAAGGATTAAATGAAGGAGGTAGTAATGTTATTTGAAGAGGTATTTTTAATGTATCCTGTACTTACAGTTCATGTTAAGTGCCCGAATCAGTTAATTGTTTCATTTATAGAATCTGTGGCCATAAAGCTTCTTGAATGCTAGTAGTTTCAGCTGTTTTCTCGATTTGTTCATGGCTTTTAAGTTACCAAGGGATTGTTTCATTAAATATTGTTTTTTAATAGTCACATTCCATGTTTCCATTCCTCTCTTTAAGATGGTTCATCAAAGAGAACTAAATGCATAAGAGAATGATCAAACTTGTTCTATTTTATATTTTATGTAGTAATGATCCGTTGGCGTTCCATAGAAAAATGGACATTAAACCTGTTTTTATAAAATTATGGCCCATATTTGTGGTGTTTCCATACATTAGGTGGTCAGCTTAGTGAGAATAAATGATAAGCTACTTGAAGAAATTAGTAGCAATCTAGAAAACTAAAACTAACATCTTCATGAGCTATGTACGACTAACCACCAGTTTTGTATATTTGAATTAGTAAATCCGGATTTCAAAATCTAATTTAAGATTCTGGATTATAGATTTTTTATTTAAGTATACAATTACAACACATGAAGTCTCTGAGATTAATTGAAATTTTTTAAATTTCATCCTATCAACCTTTTTGATTTTGTTATTTAGTTGTGTTATATTGACTTTATTCTGACCCACAGTTTAGCCAACTAATAGTATCTCAAACAAACATGAAATTTCAGCCTTAACTCGCTGAATGTTATTATTTCTAAGTTGGATTTTTAAACATTGTACATTATCGTCTTGGTTGAACTCCAATCTACCAGTTATATGAAACTTCTTAAAAACAATTATGGAGTATAACTATTTTTTTTTTTTTTTTTTAGCAGTATCAGTATAAGTTTTAAATAACTCCTAGAACAGCTGTTTTTATATAACAAATTTAAACTTGAATTCTAGATTTATTATTCGCAGTTCTTATCTGGATTTAAATTCTCAATGAAAATTTAATATCTTTACATAACTATATGTAATTCCTATAGCATTATTATTGATCATAAAAATTAGTCATATTTGTAAATAAAACCTCTTAACAAATGGTCAGATCTTGTATTTAATTGGATTGGTAACAATGAACTTTCACTAAACAAAAATTAACAACAAGATTTTTGAATAAATAAAATTTTAAAATAATGAGCACATGAAAGAAATGAACTGTAACCTTACAATATAAACTAAAAACCCAGATGAAATCATACTTAAAATGGTGAGGTGTGTTTACACTTTTGCCAGACCTTCGCAAATCAAACATGTAAATGGGTTTGTGCCTGATCCGGTCTACTTGTGGAAAGCGCCACATAAGCGTAAGCGCTATTGTTACATCCACACATTTGTGTATTTATATAAATCATATATTTTTAATCTTTTGTTTTTAAAATAAAAGTAGTTTAATAATGATGGAAGTATTATTGACCCTAGAAATAACTGTTGTAGAAGCTTGGTTGTGGTCAGTGGAGAAATATACAAATAAGAAAACCTATTTAATTATGTGCCGACGTTTCAAACTAAGTTTTAGGGCATCATCAGGGCTAAGAAAAAGAAGATAAAAATAGTTTAAACCGAAAGTAATAGCCGATTATAGTTCGACGTACGTCATGCTACTTTACTAATGGATTGCAAAGCGCTTGTACCCTATGTTAGTTGTTTGGCTTGTGACGCCATTATTTCACAAACGTGTAAACACACATTTAATATTTGGAAAACAGGAAAGGTTATAGTTTAATCATCTGAGTATTCATCTTCTTCTTTCGCTATCTCCGCCGTGCTGTTAGGCGTGGAGCAACCTCAGGCAATCCTTTGTACGTATCCCTGTTCCTACCTTTACCTGAGTACTATGATTAGCTGGGACGGCAAAATAGACCAGGAGGTCCTCATCAGAGTAAAAAAGACTAACCAGGTGTTTTATCAAATATCGATCAGACTGGTAGGAAAACAAGAAATCAGCAATGATGCCAAGCTTAAGTTGGTGTTCCTCCCAGTCTTGCATTATGGATCAGAGAGTTGGGTTCTCTTAGAAAGATATGGGAGTCAGGTCACAGCAGCAGAAATGAGATATCTAAAGAAAATAGTTGTGAAGACCAAATGAGACCGAGTGAGGAATGAAACTATCAGGGAAACCCTCAGAGCTAGACCAATGAGAGATATCCTGGAGGAACGCCAGCTCAAGTGGTATGGACATGCTTGCAGGATGGGTGACAATCGTAAAGCCTGGTGGCAGCTAGACTAGAAGCAAGACTAAGGGGACAAAGACCGGTTGGCAGACCGAGACTTACATCTGAATATTCACAAATTCAAAATATTAAAAATTTAGCTTTAATGGAATCATCGTCAAAAAATAATAATAATTTATTAATTGTTTAGCCGTAATAAATACACAGTTTTGTCTCAATATGAACTATAGCTCATCCACTAGAATATTGCAGCTCGAGGGTAAACTCATGCAGCATTAAGTTTAAACTAACGTTGTTGTTTTTTTTGTGTTTTATTTTCAAAATATTTACAAATGTATATATATTTTACAAGATTAAAATATTATCTTGATTAATTTCACAAAAAAACACAGAAGCATGACTATTATTTAAGTATCACCTTAAAAATACCTCTTAATTACATAGGCCTTATATCTTTTATTTATTTTCCTCTTTTTTTAATACCTTCTAATTAATGTGTCTGATGTGGTTATTTCTTGTATGATTTGATTACTGAATTTTTTGGAGGAGTTATTATTGTACTAGTACAGTTATTCTAAAGGAAGATAATAACTGTACTAGTACAGTAATAACTACTGTAAGTAATAACTCCTCCAAAAAAATTCAGTAATCAAATCATACAAGAAATAACCACATTAGAAGGTATTAGGAAAAGAGGGAAAGAAGTAAATGATATAAGGCCTATGTACCTTTGTGGTTCTTACTCCTCATGGTTTGGAAAAAAAAAATCAATGTCACTATTCAAAAAGTATATCTTCTTCCTCATCAAATATCCCAACTTTTGTCCAGCATGTTGGTTACTATAAACTGTAGTGTGAGTCCTTTTTATTTCTGAACATCATTGTAACAACTGCTTGAAGCTTCAAGCCTTCCTCTCATTAAAAGTTGGAATCCAATAAAAATTTTTAGATGTCCAACACGTCTTAATTTTGTTTTCAATAGATGTCGAAACTTGTCAGCTATACATGTATTTATATATTTGAAACATTTTCATTGTGTAAGAGTTTTATGTAAGAATCTTAAACTACTAACAAATTTTAGTCCCTCTTGATTTTGAGCTTGTAAGTTGTGTGCGACAAATACCAGTTAATGTTGTGTATCTATCTTAAAGTTAGTTTTAGCTTTTTCTGTCAATAATGTAACATTTTTCATAATTATAGTAATACCTAAGTACTCTTACAACTTTTAATTATCATTGTCGTTGTCTTTCCCAGACTGTGGTTTTTGTGTTTCTGGCTGATTTTTCCATCAGGATAAAGGCAGTTTTTTGCCCTTTAACTTAAAACCTATTATTAAATGAAATTCGATGTTCAAATCAATTTTAATCTCGTCCTAACAAATTATAAATATTTTTAAAATCTGTCCCAAAAACAAATATCATTGTCATGGCCAAATAATGAAAAACTGAAAAAAAAAAAAATAATAACTGCAAAGAAATGTTGAGCCTCTTATTAGTTCATTTGGTTGATAGGCAAGACTGGTAGCAATGGCTATTCCTTTAATTGAGGTTTTTTCAACAAGTTAGCGAGGATAGTGAGCTGGAACCTTCAAGTATATATTATTATTTCAAGAAACAAACATGATTTTAATTTTCTCATTGTCATGGTGCTTTGTTATTCTCATTTTCATGGGACTTTTTTTTTTAATGACAATGACAATTAGTCCTTATCAACGATACATTTAAGAATTACTACCATTGTTAAACTTCAAAATCAGCTTTATTACTGTATAGTTGAGTTATACAGACAGTTGCAGGTTGTTGATTACAAAAGAGGAATGTTTCCAAAGGAAACGAGGTGCTGACATTTTCCAGCAATAACACATTTTATTTTATTTAACAACAACCCAATTACCAACAGATTGAACCAGTTTTAAAGCTGCACCGATTTAAATTTCCAGTTTTAAAATGTTTTCACTTAGTTTTACTTTTTTTATGGTATTTAATTTCTTGAATTCACTTGTCAATTGCTCAAGCAATGGACAATTAGTTTTTGTTTTCGGTGATATTGTTCATTTCTTTCTTTAATTTGCGTCTTCAATCATTTATATTACGTTTTACTTTTACATTTCCAGTTAGAATTAAACTATAATGTTATAAAGCCATCTGCCAGACCGTATCAGGAGGCTTTAAATTAGTCGAATTACTTAAGACTGTTATGACTGTAATATTACAAAATTATGTGATGAAATATGTGATTTAAAAAACAATAATGGAATATATAATAATAACTGATTGTACTATTTGATTTAGTCCTAAAATTCCAAATTTAAATTTTGTGATTAAAAATGGAGTTCATGTTTTGCTGGGGTGTAAAATAAACTGGAAAACACCCATATTGAACACATAATTTTTTGTTCTTGTTTTCAAGGAAAAAGAAAATGTTTGAGAAATTCCTACCTGAAAGTTCTTTCTAGTTTGAGAATCATCCTTATTAGCTGTTTTATTAGGTATAGTTTTATGTGCAGTGGAATTTTGGTTAAATAGTTTTCTATTTCTTTCATTTTCACAAAATGAACATGTTGTAATGTCAGTATAATGTATAAATACTACCATAAAGAAGTACAACCTTTAATTAAACTGGTTTTAGAAGAATTTACAAACAGCCTATTTCATTTTTAAATTCTATTTCGACTTCATTCATCAAAATGGCAACATTTGAGTGATATACCAAATCGACTTCTTCTTTATGGTGAAAAAATTGCTGCTCTATCCTCCTGTATCCATTATTATTAATTCCTGCAGCTAACAAGTTTATTGCTATGCTTGAATCCCTAACTAGCCTTTACATATTCTTGACAATATCATCAACAATTTTTACTAGTTTAGAGTCAATTAGATGTAGCCTATTGTCTGAATGGTTACAATAAATTGTTAGGTTTTTTATTTTTTAATTTCAAACCAGTAACACTTATATTGCATACCTTATAAGGCAATCAAGACTTAGGCTTAATGAGTGAGAGCGTTTGTAGGACGTGCAGTTTTTGAAATATAGTCCTCTGTAAACAAATACCTATTTCGCTCAGGCCAGTATATGAAACTGCAGTTAACACCTGTTTCAAACACTGAACGTCCTGCAAGCACTCTCTCAGTCCTCAGCATTTTCCTAACCACCAAGTTCAGTTTCAATAAATGAAAAGCATGCTTTTCACTTAACTCGGTAATATTCATTTATTATTTGTAAATCTCAATTTCATTACGAAACACAAAAAAAAAAACTGTCAAATAACAGTTTTTATAACAAAGACTAGCCATTGTTTCAACCACATGTGTTAAAAGGCGAAAAATGTGAGATTAGGTCGACTGTAACAAAACAAACATCTGTGAATAGAGTAGAACAAACTACTTTTCGAAATAATTATGATTTTTACCTACATTATTATGATCACTGCCTTCTGAATTTGAATCTATTTTTACCTATTTTATGTAAAATACTGCTTAATTTACTTAAAATTTCAATTATTTTAATACTGAATGTTGAATAGTTAACAAATCTGATGGTGAGGATGTTTTTTTTTTGTTTCAGCACATTAAAAACTGTAACAAAAATCAGCTAATGAATTAAAAAATTCGTTCATTGTTGGATTTTTTTAATATATTCAAATGCCAAAATAACCTAAATTCTTAAAAAAATATATTTAAAAAAATACCAGTCACCTGTTTATGTTCTTGTTTGAATTCAAATTGCAACCTCGGTTTATCTTTAGATTTTTTAAGATTTCAGCATAAAATACTTAAATTTCTATTATCAATTTTGTATAAACTTTAAAATCCCATGTTTTTTGTAATATACCCATAGTTTTGAAAATCTTCCTTTTTTAGCTATTAGCCTTCTTATTTAAATTTTGTAGGAAAACATTATATGTCAAATAGAAACTTTGATTCTAAAAGATCTCGGAGATGACTAAGGAGTGATATGATTAACAATTTTATAAAATAAAACAAGTTTTAAAAAAAAAAAATTTAATATCAAAGTTGGCATGAGGAATAGATTATATTTATATATATATACTTCTATACAAATTAGGAGTGGTGTAGCTTAGTGGTAAGGCACTAGTTTGCTGCTATGCCAGTTTGAGACTTGCTGTGGCAGGTAATTATTCATTCTGTTATCAGTGGTGTTCAAGTTTTTTTTAAAATTCATTCGCTGATTCTTGTTACAGTTTTTAATGTTCTAAAATAATAAAAAAACCTTCTCACCTTCAGATAACAGGCCAACGATGAAAAAACTTTTGTACTGAAAATACCTTATTCCTATAGTTTTTAGGGTGCTGAATCCAAATATGATATTAAAAAAGCTGTATCACCGACAATTTCTTCATATTTTATAGTTAAATTTATTAAATTAAGCTATTTTTAAAGAATTGAACAGCTTTCAGTCTTAGGCCTCATGAAACAATTTGTAAAGGCTTTGCCTAAAGATGGACCATGTTTCAAGTATCTCTGCAAAAAGTTTCCACGCCTTTCAGAAGCTAAACTAAAAGAAGGCGTCTTTGTCGGACCTGACATTAGAAAAATGATGTTTGATGTTAACTTTGAATCCACAATAACCTTAAATGAGAAAGAAGCATGGGTATCATTCAAGCAAGTCGTTACAAAGTTTTTGGGAAATGAAAAAGACCCAGAGTATGTTTCTATTGTAGCTAGCATGTTACAGAAGTTTAAAAAGTTAGGATGTTTGATGAGCCTGAAACCTACGGAAAACTATGGGTGATACAAAAAAAACTAAGGCCAGATTTAGATTCAGCACATAAAAATCTATAAAGATCAACTATTAAAGTTAAAAAAGTTTAAAAAAAAATTTTTTTTGTTGGCCTGTGTAATTTAGGCTCCTTTTTCAAGATTTCTACATTTGTATTGATGATATATTTTTTTATATAATTTGGGTTGTTTCTCCTAGGCAGACAGTTAAAATATTTTGTATAAATTGGTTTCTAAATTAGTTTCAATATAATATACTTATTACTATACAAAATATTTGTGATTTCATGTTTATTTCTGTGAATGCCTGATCTTGACAAAATATAGGCTATTTTATGAATAAATTTTATTCGAAAGACTTCGAAGTGATGCATAGCTTGACAAATTGCATTACTGGAATGAATAGTGAGTAATGCTATGTGATTTTGTGTTCTGATTGTATTTGGCTGGTACTGGTAAAGGTATCAGTATCACCTTTACCAATATCAGCCAAGTACAATCAGAACACTAAATCACATAACATTACTCGCGATTGTATTTGGCAAAATGTTCTAATCTTGCTATCAATTAATTTAAATTGACTTTTTCTTCCATTTGAAGTTTTTTCTGTAAAAATGCTGTTCTATGTGTAGTTAATTAGCTGAACCTGATTATGTTAAAAGTTATGAAATTATGACATATATTTTTTGAATGAGTTGATTAATAGAGTTTTAATGAAATCCTTAAGGTTGTTTTTACAATTTAATATGGAATTTAAAATGCCATTGTGTATCTTTGATTGTACAATGGTTTTCAATAGGCAATAAACAATACTTTCTAACTATTGTTTCTTTTTATTGTTTAGGAAAAAAAAAAAGCATGAAGGTATATTCAAAAATACATGTATGTTTAGCATTCCATGTTTATGAATGTTTTTCTAAGATTGATGTTTACATATTTAAATGTCACTTCTTCGAATTTGATCTGTTCTCCAGTTTGACATAATTAATATCATTCCTCATACTTTTAGTTCATGAAAACTTTATATTTATTAATTATTCAAAAGATAGTTTATCCAGTATTATTGCTTGGTGGATAATACTAAATCATAATGTTGAATTCTGAGGTATTAATTAAATTGATAAAAGTTAGTAGACATATAAGATCTGCCATGTACTGACATAACTTATTAATTTAAGATGAATACTATATTAAGCATTCACAAATATTAGCTTAAGAAAATAATAAAAGGAATCTGAGCAAATAGATTATTTTCCGCTATTCCCCAAAAATTATTAAATTTCATTGTCTATAACTTTATTGATATTTGTTGGTAAAGAAATAATATATGGAGTATAATTTTTCAACTTACTGAATTCTGAGCCCACTTTTTCATTTCTAAATAGTTTCATTATTGATCTCATGAAATATTTGAAAGGTTTTTTTTCATATTAAAATGACATTATTGTTTTTTTCAACTAGAACATGTTTACGTACAATATATCATCGGTTTGGAGGTAAAAGTAATCAACTGCAATATTTGCAAAATTAGGTTTGCTTCTATCTACCTGTGCCTAAACCAAATTTATGCTTCATTAGTTATAAATCGGTGAAATGATCAATATTTTAACAATTTTGTCAATACTGAAGCGTAAATTGGTTCAGGCACATATAGAAAGCAACAAACTTGATCTTCACAAAAATTGCAGTTGACACCTTGACCTCCAAACAGACGATATGATATACTTATCTTGAATTTTTATTTTAAAATTATTTTATATCAACCTAAGTTTGATGAAGTATGGTTATCGGTAAAAAAAAAAATGTTTTTAAATATCCCTTATAATTTACGTTTTGGGTCCCTATGTATCGCTTTCCCCTATTTTTAAGGACCTCTCAATCACAGAACTGTTGCTGATGAAGCTAAAATAGTGGACAGTTGATTCCGCTTTAGCCTAAGAGTTTTGAGAAAAAAAAAAACCCATCAGAAGTGGAGATACAAACCATCAAAGTACAGAGGATTTTGTTACAATAACTTCAGTTAATCTTAAGCAAATTTGTTTTGTTTTAATATGCAAGATAACTTGATAATTTTTGGTTTATTTCTTGCTGAAATATTATTTTTAAAACAGGCATTTTTCATTTTGGCATTGAAATATTCTCTAATTTTTTTTTTTGTTTCACACTGATTTCTGTACCAAACTTAATGAAAATGTGTTGATTCCATTTTCAATAAAATAGGAATTTAGATGCCAAAGAATACATATTTTTTGTATCCATATGTGTCACTTAAGCCTGTGACAATAATGCGGATGTGATATTAGTTTATATAATGGGGATTCCATTTTCAATAAAATAGGAGTATAGATGCCACAGCATAGAATAACAGAAAATTATTTTTTGTATCCACATGTGTCACTTAAGTCTGTGACAATAAGGCGAATATGATATTAGTTTATATAATTGGCCTTAGGAAGGTCAATATCCATCGGTACCTATTCTGAACATAAACTTTAAAAAGAATTTACTACTCCTGAAGATTTCTTAATTAGCTCCTCTTTCAGCCTTCTTCAGTTGTTTTGTGACATTGCATCATTGCCGTTTTGTATAAGTTTATCATGAAATTTTATACATGAACTCCAAATTTTTGTAAATTTAAATATTTTTAAGTTTTGAAAAAAAGATATAAAAATATGAGCGATAACTATTTGTTGAGGATGCACATATGCAACTGTAACTTGCTATAATTGAAGTAAATGGAAAAAAACAACTTTATTTTTTGTTTTACCATTATGTTTTGTTGAATTATAAAATGATGCAAATTAATCAATGAAATTAATATAGCTAAAATTAATTGCATAAAACCACAATAATTGATAATCCAGAGTACGATGACTTTCAACTCTTAAGCTGGTTACTTTATTGCATTCTGAAATCTGCCTCTACAAATGAATCAACAATAAATTATAATTGTTTATGGAGTAGGATCTTTTTTAGTTAGTTTTGCACTGTGAGATAACTGATTTTAGAAATTCAAAACTTTTGTATTCTTTTTATTGATTTGTTTATTTTGTGTGAATCAAAACACTAAGAAACAAAATACATTCTTAGAATTGAATTAAAAATAAAATTAACATATTTAAAGATATTTTAAAAATAATTTTCACACCCTTCTCTTTTAACATGACCTGTTTTGGGGTTTTATATCTTCTTGCTGAAGGAAACAAATATGTAGTACAATAAAAAAAAAAAGAACAGAATCGGCAAAAAAGTAACTAATTTTAACTGTAAATTTCATTGAGGATCTAGTAATACTTTAACTTGCTCTTTTATCCTTAATGTTTTTATGTTTCAAATTAAATTGTAAATACTGATTTTTTTTATAATTAAATAGATTTAAATATTACATTTCTATTTAAGTTGATATTATTTCAACTTAAGTCAATGATTAATTCTACAGATGTAAAAGAACTTGGTTGGGTAAAAAACATAAAACCAATCTCATTTTAAACATTTAATTTTGGATCAGAAACACAAAAGGATATACATATATAAAGCATTTCCTTCATAAAATAATTATTCCAATTTTAGTGTTGTTTCTATCCATTAACAGCCAACAAAAAATAATAATCCAAGATACCATTTAAAAAGAAACAAAAACAAACAATTGATTTGAGGAATTTTCATTATTGACATAAACTTCTGAAACTATAGTCCATTCATGCAAATGTGTACAAATATCCATTGATACCTGCAGTACAGTATAACAAAAAATACGTTTATCTGGTATACATCAAAATAAAAATAGTTTAACTTTCTCGCAGGTACCTAAAGGCACAAACACCTTAAGATTATATAAATTATTTTTTATCATAAAGTGAACATATAAGTATATATTGTAATGCATGTAAACGCATTTTACATTTTTTTTTGTTTAGTTTTTTAGAGAAAACGTTATGAATCTAACAATATCGTTTTATCTCACATTTTAAATAGCAAAGTTGGCTGTAATGAGTACTGCTTATAGACCATCAGGATAATAAAATTATATATATTATGTTTATATTTATATATATATATATATTTATATATCGAAAGAGTAGCTAAACAAAGATATAATCGTTTGCGTACGTACGATTTATTTTAGATTAACAAAAGAAATTTTTTTTTCTCGAAAACTACTGCGAACCTTATAGGTTGTGTTTAGGCTTATCCACTAAAACCCTGACTAAGAAACCATTTATATCCTCATTACGGCAGGATTTTGGGATATATAATGATCGATTTAATTCTAAGTTTATTTTCTATTCTTTCAACTCGATACATTATTTGCTGTTATCACTTGTACATTAATAATTAGATAATCCTCTTTTTTTAAAAATAATATATATCCATATATATTATAAGATTTTTACCGACAGTTGGAACGAACTAGACTGATACTATATAAAAACCTACAGCTATCAACTGTAACATTAACAACATAAACCATCGACATATCGACATTAGATCAAAAAATAAACTATATCAAACAACTCGATCAACTGGTTTTCGTTCGATCAACTAACGCGCTATATACCTCTTTCTACAAATAGTCATTTAAAAATATTCTCAATATTTTTTATTTCAAAAATACGTCAATTTTTTTCCGAATATACAATCCCGTTTACGAAGCTTTTCATTTAAAAATCAAGCTTCGTTGTACCCATGATGTTTTATCATGGGAGGAAAAAAAAATAATAAAAAAATTAATAAAGAAAACAAAAACAAAAGAGTGCAAACGCAGCAAGTCACTTAATTAAAATTTGTACAGTTCGGTGAAGGCCTGAGATCCTGCTACGATTAGATTGCTTCACAGAAAAGATCGGTTTTTTACAGTGCAAATATTTAATTAATGATCGGTTGACATTATCAGAGGCTCAATTCTGTACATTTACTCACACATTGATTTATGCTTCGACTAGTTTTTAAATTCCTTATAATCTTTAATTGGTTAATACAAATGTAAAAAAGTGTTCCTCTCATTTTATAACAAATTTAGTGAAAGTTTACAATCCATTAAACTTGCTCCGATCATCCTATACAAGCTAATAACATATTTGCGTCTGTAGAAGTTAATTTTTCACGGTTTTTAACAAAAGTTCGCTATTTGTTGTCGATTTTACTTTGCTCAGTCTTTTTGACATTATTAACTTGTAGATGGGTCACACATTTTACCGATGAAGAAACATATTTTTGGGCCAATATAGGTAATAAAGTATAGCAGTTCTTACAGCTTCCCACAACTGACTATCACAACTGTTTTAGTTGGTTTTCCAGTTTGGTCACTGAAAGAGGCAATCTTTTCAACCAACTCGATCCCTTCAACTACATGACCAAAAATTGCTGTGAATCCCCGCATTTCCTGTAATATAACCCTGAACTGAGAGCCTACCATACCTAAATTGTCATGCCGCTTCTGTGTCCTCCGCATTCCCACAGCTCCTCGTACCGCAGGGAACTTAGTATCATCAGGCATAAAATAACCCTCCTCATAAATAGAACGTCCCCCACGACCGTTATTAGTCTCAAAATCACCCGTAATTACAGACTCTCCTTCCCAGCACTGGAATACTGTGCATCCCTTGTAAGTTATTCCCATTTCTCCTGTTGCCAGAACTGCAAAGTTTTTGGACATTTTCGGGGCAGCATCAGGCCTAGTTTCTATCACGATTCTCCCATGTGGAGTTCCATTTACTTCAATGTTAAAATAAAATAAAGGATAAGCATTAGACGGACGGACATTCAAAGGTACCACGGGCGCTTGTTGAGAAGGGACAACTAAACTCATATCATATTGTGGCTTAATGTATTCTACATTACCATTACTGAGTTGTTGCTGCTTGGAGAGTATGTGCCGTGTGTATAACTGTGACATGCAGTAATTTGTTAGGAAGAGAAGGGGGTTCGGTTGAGGAACTTGATTTCTTGAAGTGACAGGTGAATCTACTGTATGAATGGTGGCTAATGCCTGTTTAAGAAGTGGGAAATCGAAGACAACAGCAGAGTTGCAAATAAGATCATCCAATTGGCATTGGAAGTACATGTCCTGAACTTTAGCTTGCAGTCGTTGTTTTTCCATATTGAGACTTGCAAAGAGAGCTTGGGCCTCTGCTGGATTTTCTAGCTGTGCAAGAAGAACCCTTGCCTTAGTAAGGAGATCCCTTGTTTCTCCAACCTCTGGCATCTGTTGCCATCCATTTTGTAGGTCTGTTTCAATATGTGTCTTCAAGGTCATGCAGGATTCTAACACCTGGAGAAGAAAGGCGCGTTGCTGCGTTATCAATCTTGATATGTCTTGAAGAAGTTTAGTAACAGCCATCATTTCAACTTGCACCTGTTTACACAAAAGATTTTTAATTTAGAGGATCATTTACGTAATACAAGAACTTATTGAATAATAATAATCTTACTTCAGAAACAAGTTGCTCTTTGGCTTCAGCTTGAGATCTTATTTGATGGGAGGGATGATCTGCAGGTGTGGCACAAGCCCGACATATAGCATTATTGCATGTATGGCACCAAAGA
The DNA here is from genome assembly GCA_948150685.1 of Rhaphigaster nebulosa. Classification (NCBI taxonomy): domain Eukaryota; kingdom Metazoa; phylum Arthropoda; class Insecta; order Hemiptera; family Pentatomidae; genus Rhaphigaster; species Rhaphigaster nebulosa. Next base: position 122,591,358 of record OX411308.1, on the reverse strand, counting down.
GCAAGAGGCATCCCATGCCTATGGCAGTTTTCACTCACAACAAGCTGGAATTTATTATAAGGTAACTGATAATTACGTTATTCCAAACCAACCAATGTAGTAAGCAAGACAATAATTTTAAAAACATGTCATTGAAGCTTACTTTTCTTTCTTTTTCCTGTTGCTTGGACGGTGCAAGTTTCATATTAGCAAAATGAAGTGACAGTTGAAGGATGGGGTTGTAAGTAGGCAGGGTTTCTGGTCCTTGTTCAGCAAGTTCTGTGCGTTTCCAGCAATTAATGCAGAAGACTTCTGCTCCCTGTAATGAATCCTATTGTTTATTTAGAGAGAAACACTTGCTGGTCAGTTATTTATTAAGCATAATTATTTTTCCATATATAAGCATAATTATTTTTTAAATAATTCTTGTTGAAGAAATTAATTAATAAGATTAAAGGTTTTTTTAGATGAGCTTGTTTTGCTTTAACTATCTTAAAAACATCATTTTAAACTTAAATACCTTCATCATTGGATGTATGCAGCTTAAACAAAAATAATGTTTGCATGTTAATAACTTTGGTATCTGATCAGTATCATTGAATTTCTGCTTGCAATATCCACAAACGGTCATCTCTTCCAGTTCTTTAAGAGTTACTGCATCCATCATCTGAATTAAAAATAGAGGAGCATCTTTATAAACATATTGAAAAAACATAACTTAGATTTGTACATAATTGTTTACATTGTCTGAATTACAATAATCTAATGTTTAAGCAAGGTTATGTTGAACTAAGAACATATTAATTAGGTAATTGTTTACAACTTTATGGAAACAAACAAGCACATCAATATTTTTATAAAACAAGGCCGATTTAGTAGTAAACTACTATTAGCACTGAATAGGATTGTTGACATCTGCAGGGTAAGTAAAAGGTCAATTTCACATCGTTTATATGTATATATATATATATATATATATATATATATATATATATATATATGCAGTTCTTGCTTTAATTATTTCAATTATAGGTCAAGTTAAACGAATTCGTTTTAGAAATAATCTTGTTACTTACTGTAGCAGTAAATCCGTTATTTCTGTTGACTTTCTGTTAGTTGGGCAGATCAGTTGAAACGGTGGGCTGGTTGAAAATCGTCCTATTGATAGTTACTAAACCAACGTTCACATTTGATTGAAGAATAGAATGGTATCTGCCGACTGAGCTACAAAGCGAAACTGCAAGTGCAAATCGTTTAGATACAGCTCGAGTTGATAATTCTTTAAAGATTTTGTCTACTAATTGGTGAGGTGCCACATCATGGTAGGGGTCTAAGGAACCAGCATGGCGGCTATCTGTTGTGTCTTCTCATACGGGGCGACGCTAGCGCTGGTCCTGTTATTGTCTTATTCGCTTTATTTATTATATTTATGTTTGTATCATTTTTTGTTTTGGATTATCTAACTGTTGGTAAAAATTAACCTTCGCTCTTTCAAGTATCATAATTCTGACTTCATTATCCGCAATTTGTTTAGTTGACAAACGACCCTATTACTTCATACCATCTACGAGTTCGTTTTAGTGTAAACAGAAAAATAAACAAAAAATAATTGGTTTTAATTTATAATAATTTTACTCGGTTCTACTTAAGTTATGAACATCTTGTTCACTATGACATTGTATTTTTTTTTTTTCATTTTGAAATATTTAAATTATATTGATATATGTTTAATATCTGTATTTCAATTTTATTACTTTTTCCTCCTTGGTTATAGTAGTTTAGGTATATCCTTCGTCATAGATTTGACCAAAAGATTTTTTATGGATTTAAAAACGTGACTTTGACGTAAGATTAAATATTTTTTATATGCTTTATTGTTAATTACTTACAGTTTGATGTGACCTTAAAATATGGATTGTTTAATCACTTCATTTCAAGGTAATGCAGATTAAAATTAAACATTAATTAACAACAGGCACAGTTTACACTTTTTAAACTAGTCAAATGAAAAATATTCTTATAACGGACGGCAATAGTCTGTCGGGATTGGTTGATCTGAGTCACATGGCTTGAACTCTGTCACCATAACTTATTCCAACAGGTGCATTAATGTAACATTCACAGGGTATGTTACTTCTTAGAACTTAGTAACGTATTTGGTTTTCAATGAAAGAATTACGGGGATTTTGTATTTACACTTTTCTTATCTACAATCCCGTATTACTTATATGATTTATCGAACATATTTCATAAATTATTTTAATGGTTTTATGAAAATATGGGCTAAATTTTAACTTTTCTGGGTTATTCATTTATACATTTTCTTTATTTTTGGGGCCAACAACAAGGATTCTCCAACAGTTCCTTTTCAGTTAAGGGCCCTTACCCTAATTTAAATTATTACTGTTTTAAGTTCAATTTCTCCAGACCACCGATTGTAGACAGCACTAATTATTTAAATAATATTTAATTAAAGGAATAATTATTGGTATGAATACGAATTTTACAATGAATAGAATTTGAGTCGAAAGGGATTGAGTAGAAAGCATTTAATTAGCACAAATGACGCTAGAGAGCGGTAGTACGGCTAGTGATAAGGCGATTGTATTGCACCAAAATGCTTATTAGTAAAACAGTTCCTAATAACTAATAACTTATTAGTTATTAATTATTTATTCTGTTTGGCATTAGGGAAACTAATGATTCTTCAGCTCTAATGGCAGCTGACACTGAACATGGGTTGGTGAGACTACTCTATCACTGCCAGAACATCATCACCTTTTATTGCATAATAATAGGAGCATACTAAGATTTTTTTTCGAGGGCTATTTATAATTTTTCATGGGGAAGGATTTAATAAGAAGAACGCAAGTAATCAACTAAATATCTATATTCACCCGATTGGGAGTAAGTTATAATAATAAGCATGAAAATTGGATAAACAAATATAGAAATGAAAAATAATTTATCAATCTCTAATTAGATTGATCCTTCTATACCATCATGCAGATGTCAACTGAAAAGTTATTGTTAAAATTTAACAAAAATATTACTTAAAATATAAACTTTATTTTTTGTTCGTATCTTTTGGGGGGGAGGAGGGAATACATCCCCCAATCTCATCCCCAGTGTACTCCATTCCAGTCTGTTTTGAGATAATACTTAATTATTTGGTCTTCTCTGAGTTTCTAGGAAGTCAAATAGAAACATTATGAATTATGTATTTTTATAACTGTCCCTTTAGATTATTCTTTTTCAGCATATCTCATTTATAGTTACGTACCGAATGACTTTTATGGAAAGCTCATAGTCGTTTAGTTTTGCTGTAAACGCAATTATTTATATATATATATATATATATATATATATATATATATATATATATATATATATATATATATATATCTGATGTGCACTCCCCATGACTTCCTTTCACGCCTCATAAACTGTAAATCGGTGGCTCAAACAGTGATCCTGAATTTGGTTACTAGTTTCTTAACATGAGCAGTACATCCATCCATCCATCCATTTATAAATTTTGGTTGAAATTGGCAAACCGGAAGTGGTACTTTACTTGAAGATTATATTACACTTTCATCAAAAATTATTTTAAAATATAATGTAAAACATCTCAAATTTGGTAAATTAGACTTTCATATCAACATAAGTAACATAATAGATTTCGGTTGAAATTGAAGATCCGAAAGGGGTACACTTTACTTGAAGGTCATAATAAACTTACAACAAAAGGTTTATCGACATTTAAAGAACAATATATAAGTTAAGCCTTAATATATATATAAAATAAAATATATATATATATATATATATATATATATATATATATATATATATATATATATCTGATGTGGACTCCCCATGACTTCCTTTCACGCCTCATAAACTGTAAATCGGTGGCTCAAACAGTGATCCTGAATTTGGTTACTAGTTTCTTAACATGAGCAGTACCTCAAAAACGACAAGGCGTCGCGCGTCCATCCATTGACATATTCAGGCAAACACAAATAGATACGCATTCGCGTACACACACACAAGCTCTTGTTTCTTGAGGTCTTATTCCGTTATCATATGTCGTTTTCTTTCAATTGGTAACAAGTTTCAAAGAGATTCCTTCGTGTTCTTTGACAACATTAGGACTGGCTACGTCACTAGATACAGCATTGGAAATCGACGGTTTCAACATTTTAAGCGGAAGAAACGGCTTAACTTATATATTGTTCTTTAAATGTCGATAAACCTTTTGTTGTAAGTTTATTATGACCTTCAAGTAAAGTGTACCCCTTTCGGATCTTCAATTTCAACCGAAATCTATTATGTTACTTATGTTGATATGAAAGTCTAATTTACCAAATTTGAGATGTTTTACATTATATTTTAAAATAATTTTTGATGAAAGTGTAATATAATCTTCAAGTAAAGTACCACTTCCGGTTTGCCAATTTCAACCAAAATTTATAAAGTTATTTATATTAATATCTAAATTTATATAGTCTTATATACCAAATTTGAGGAGTTTTGCCTTATATTTTAATATAATTTTTTATGTAAATCAATTAAGACCTTCAAGTAAAGTACCACTTTCGGTGATCATGTAATGACCAAAAAGGGAGGTTCACAACTAGATTTTACAATAATCCTAAATACAAAAGTTTAATTTTCTACGTCTGTCCGTTTTTGAGCTATGCGAGATACGTACGAACGAACATACAGACGTCACGACGAAACTAGTCAAAATGGATTCAGGGATGGCCAAAATGGATATTTCCGTTGAAATCTGAAAAACCAAAATTTTCCCGATTTCAATACTTCCTTTACTGCGTCTGCGTACAAGGAAGTAAATACAGTCGAAAATATTTGCCATAGTTCAATTACTTGCAGATTCAGATACAGTTATTGTAGGATATAAAAACTGACTTGGGGATTTGAAAAGTTGTCCCTTTATCTTTAGAATGACCGGTTTAGCGATCAATTTCGTCATGTTTTATGTAATTTATGACTGCTTTTGTTTAAAAATACATATCTGATTTGGACACCACATGACTTCTTTGTACGCCTATAAATCGGTGGTTAAATGAAAAGGCGGGAAATTAAAAAAAAAAAACAGTTTTAGGTAAATACTATTTCCGGCCGGCCAATTTTATCCAAAATCTAGTATATTATTTATTCTGATATAGAAGTCTTATATACCAAATTTGAGATGTTTTACATTATATTTTAACATCATTTTTGATGAAGGTTTATTATGAAATACAAATTAACTACTATTTCCAATTGTACCCAAATCTAGTCATATCTATATTGAGATAAAAATAAATCTTATAAAGCAAATTTGAGAAATTTTGCATTATATTTTTATATAATTTTTGATGAAGGACTACTAAATTTGAGAAGTTGTTGAAAATGACGTTGAAGTCAATTACTAACTTCAAGTAAAGTAGCATTTCAGGTTATCCAATTTTAACCAAAATTGAGTTTATTATTTATTTTGATATAAAAGTCTTATATACCAAATTTGAGATGTTTTGTATTAAATTTTAATATAATTTTTGATGAAAATTTATTATGAATTTCAAGTAAAGTACCACTTTCTTATAGAAAAAATCGCACGCAATTGCCCGTTTTTAATTTCGTATTTTTTGATTCTAAATAACGTTATGTTGCTGCTGTTAAAAAATTAAAACCTCAAGCCATCTTGATGAAAAACTGTGGTTTTTTCCTCTAAAAGTAGTCATGTGGTGAAAAACATGGACCTCTTGTCACAATGGCTGAAATTCAAAGCCCCCAGGAGAGATATAGTGGGTGGTTCGAGAAATTATGATTGCTTATTATCGAGGACGTCGATGAACAATATCAGCCGCTAAACTTTTCCCATAGGCATGTAACTTAGTTTTAGGAGCAAAAGCTGGTTCATCGAGAGGTGTGCTACTTACTAATTTAGTACATTTACGTTATTTAGCCCGGCCTCTATGATCACTGAACACTTTCAAAAGTACGTCTAACCGTTCCGAAAGCACTGAATTTTGACAGAAAAGTGATATGAAAGTCCTTTTCTAACCAACATTCATTTTGATGATGAAACTTCGATAACTTACGTAGAGAACGCTTCCAACGTTTTTCTAAATTTTAAACAACATTTGTTAACTTACTCGACATTTCTTCCTCATTAATTGTCGTCGAGAATCGTTCTTGGAGAACCATCATAATTTCTGGAACCACTACATCGCTCGTGAGTGCCTTGAATTTCAGCCATTGTGAAAAGAGGTCCGTTCTTTTCTCCACATGGCTACTTCCTGGTAAAGAAAAAAACCCCAGTGTTTTATCAAGATGACTTAAGGTTTTAGTTTTTTTTACGGCGATGTCATAACGTTATTAGGAATCAAAAAATACGAAATTAAAAAGTACAATTGCGTGCGATTTTTCTATGGCTTTCAGAATGTTGTCAATTTTAAGTTCGACTCTGTTTATTCAAATGCCCATAGATGACGATGAACTGAGTCCATTATTAGTCATTAATATTAATTTATATAGCTTGAACTATTAAGATTTATATTAACTAAGTTATATATAAGATATATAAATAATATTATAAGATTTGATTTACTTGTGTTCTTGGGGAGCTGGCTGGCATAACTCGAAATAGTTAAATAAAAATTGAAGCACTGATACCTTTTTCTTAGAGAGAGAAAACAACTGATTTATTTGGAATTAAAACTGTTCGCCAGCCGAGAAAATGTAAAAATTTCAGTTAATTCTTTCAGAGGGTGAAGGTACACAGCAGTCCCTCTACTAATATGAACTAATCTTATCTTGAAATGAGAACTTCAAAAATTCCTATTTTGTCGCGCTAATTAAGCTATTCTGGCCACTGTGCGTCGTACGCCATACTTGCCCGATTTTCTTGTGATTTGGTAACAATGTTACTGGTCACCCTAGGATGATCCTCGGAACTCGATATTGCAATACTCATTTCGTTTTAAATTGGCAGCCGATTTTAGATTTTATAAGGCCATAACTTGGCCATAACAAGAAAAACAAAATATGACCCTCCGCCCTTAAAATTTGAGGTTTTATGTTACAAGATAGAACTCAAATATCGAAGAAAAAAAATCCATCCATCCGTCCATTCTTTCTGTCCTGTATCTCTTTCTTCCAATCACGGACTCCCAGCTTCCTCGTATCCCGCTCCACTTCATCCTTCATATATTCGCTCTCGGAAAAAAGTGTTTTTTTTTTACAAATATAGTTATTAACATAAAAAAATTACGAAAAGTTAACGGGACTATCTTTCAAACCCTTTTTTTTATATTCTACAATAACTGTATCTAAATCTGCCAACTATTGAACAAGAACAAATATTTTCGGCGGCTTTACCATTTATAACTGTAATTTAATTTTTTAAATTGAATAATCAATGGTTCACCGTAGAACTTATGAAGGTATGAGATGGCCCGGGAGGTGGTCGAAAAATGGAACACAAATAGTAAAAACTATTTATTAAGGATCCGACGTTTCGACCCACTATGCTGGTCTTCTCCAGGGCTGAATAAACAAGATACAACAATAAGAATAAAACAATGGTATATACAGTGAATGAATTAATAAATAAAAAAGATTTAGTGAGGGAAAAAAAATGAAAACAGTGATGAATTTGTAAAATGAAACTGGTAGAGTAATGACAACAACTAAAAATAAATTAGTGAATATTAATACATTAATAACACTGGCTATATAATAATAAAAATAGATAAACCAAAAGAGAAATAATATTAACTAAAAAATTAATAACTTTGCTAAATAAGTAAAAAAGGGAATACAAATAAATGTGTATAAAAGAATGTATACAACAAAAGAATGTGTATAAAGGAGAGTATATGAGGTGACGGAAAAATTCTTTTGATGTTTTATTTGTATTATTTTAGAATTATTAAACTTTTTACGCAGTCCGATTTTTGCTTAAGGTGTGCAAAAGAATGTGTATAAAGGAGAGTATATGAGGTGACGGAAAAATTCTTTTGATGTTTTTCTTTTTCGGACCTGGTATTATTTAAAAATAATAATATAACTTTATCTTAAAGATTATCGTAAATTATGTATAGTATTGCATGAAAGGTAATTAAAATATCTCAAAAACAAAAAAAGAATTATCAAAATCGGACCAAAATATGGTTTAGGTCTAAAGATACCTTCGAGATCTGATACTTTGGTAATGGAAATTTCTTGTGAGGATGTACATATCTGTAATTTGGCAGGCATTTATCGCTCCGTGGCACTTTTATCTATTTTATCCGGATAGAGCCTTTCTGATAACACAGTTTGTTCTTGAGTTGCAACTGAGTTCCGTTCATTCACCTCGGTCGTAAGTCGGATAAAAAATATAACACCAAAGTTTTTACGTAAAAATCTTTTATTTGTTTGTTAAATATATAAGGAAAAAGTTACGTAATATATTATATTTTGATATAATTATTTTAGGATATTTTTATCTTCTTTGTTACTGATATCTTCTTGGCAACCGCCCTCAAACTAGGGTGGGAATATCGAAACTCGATATATCGGATTTGAAAAACCGATATATTATATCGATATCCCAACACCCAAAATATCGATATCGATATTTTACACCGATATATCGGTGATATTGATATTTTAAACTTTATTATTTTATTTTAATTAGAAATTTCCTGTATTGTTTATCATATTTTTAATTTTATCCGTGAGCTATACTTTACATTATAGCTTAATTATTTAATCAATCTAGGTACTCTGTCTTTTGGTTTGTTGTAACTTCCTTAATGTTATAACCCATAGACGTCGCTAACGGTCAGTTACCTGTTGTTCATTGTTGTTGTTGTTGTTAGTGCGGTGATCAAAGTGAAAGTAGAAACTAAAATGTCGCCGCCAAAAAGTGAAGTATGGAAACATTTTAAATCGAGAGACAGTAACAGTGCTTAATGCAAATATTGTCACAAAATATTTCAGACATCGGGAATCACAACAAACCCTACGGTCACACCTCAAAGCTTCTCTATTCACACCTTTTTTCGTCTCCATCAGGGTCTGGTATTTCTACAACACCATCTACTTCTAAATCAGAAGCAAATGAAACAGTTCCTCCGTCAAAAGCTTGTGACATAAAAAGTAGTTTCCAAAATCGACAGAATAGGGAGGCGAACGACGAAGAAAAATTAATGATGCTATTTTATATTTTATCTGTAAGGATACTCTGCCTTTCTACACTGGAGAGAATACAATGAAAAGTATTACATAGGAGAAATGTCCCAAAATGTGAAAACAAGATTAAAGCAGCATAAGACAAATTCCAAAAATCCTAATAGTAATAAAGAAGTGCTCAATTTAAAGATCGATATGAAATTGAAAATCATTACATAGACATAATAAATAAAATAGATATATAATGAAAGAACTAATAACTATAATGAAAATAGTAAATTTAAAATATAAATACGATTTAGTAGAATTACAAAAAGAAGAGAGAATACTACCATAAGTATATAATATAATATATATAAGTTTACTTATAATAGTGTAATTCTTTGACCGCACCCTTCCCCCTCTCCTTCCCCCTCTCCTTACCAACTTCTCCCTTTAAATACCAAAAGTATTGCTAGATAGTAAAGACACAGGCCAGAATATTCAAGAATAGGAATCGAGGCACATTAGGTAGATGTTGACAACTAGTTTTAAATTTTATTGTGTTTCAACATTTCACAGTGTGTCATATGCATAGTAAATCATAGGTCAACTCGTAATTGTACTCTCATAAATTTTGTATCGTTATACTCATTTAATGCACGGTTTCTTTGCGTTTTCGTCCATTTCCTTTCGATGTATCGATATTTTTCTACCGATTATCGGTGGATATGGATATTTGGTTTCGCGATATATCAAAATATCGAATGTCGATATTTTTCTTTCGATGTTCCAATCCTACCTCAAACACATATAATTGATAATCGACTGGGCATTAGCTGAGGGAGTCGATTACACCTTGTTTTACGCCAGGAGCGTGCAATTGATAACAAAAATTTATTTTTTAGTTGTTTTTTTTTTGTATTAAGTCCGAATGGTCGTAAGCCGAGAACTGATTTATTATGATTGGAAAACTAATATTTTCACCAATATTATTATGAAACAAGCGAAGTATGTTGCTTGGTAGAGTGTATATTTCATTTATTTACTAAATAGATGTATTAAATCTTTTTGAGTACAAATATAACAAAAAAAATAATTAAAGTTTTGCTGAACCCCTATTGTATTAAAATCTGATGCATACCAACATTTATACGAAATTTCCGTACAGACCCAGCCAGTTTAATTATATTTTAAGTAGTTTAGACTTTTTGTTGATGTTTCTCATTAGATCATGTGTAGGTTCATGATCACATGGTGATAAGTTATAAATTACCAATACTTGAAAAACTAAAAACGTTAAAATGAAAACCCCAACTACGAAAATTACTTTTATATCTTACAACCATATTCATCCCAATGGATGGAATCTACATGCATATCTACTTAAACACATTTGTGGGTTGCCAGTAAAGTTGATGTCTATGAATATTGAAACTTGGTGTAGTAGTCCGGAGGTTAAGGCACTTGCAAAAACATTCCCTGTTGATTTTTGTTTGGGTGTATAAGGTACCCAAGTTTCAATGTTCATAGACGTCAACTTCACCAGCAACCCACCAATGTGTTTAAGTAGATATGCAAGTATATTCCTCAAGCAATATGGCTGTAAGATAAAAAATAAATATAAATTGTCATTATTTTTCTCCTCATATAAAAGTTATATTTTGTTCATTGAATTCGCTTTATAAAAACTTTCAGTGAAAACTGAAATTGCCAATTTTGATTTTAGGAAAAAGACAATTATGGGAATGAAGTGAGCAAGCTAGCAAGGCCACTACCTGTGGAATACCTGCTAGTCGATGTTCCTGTATCTACACCTCTCTCCCCACTGTATACCTTCAGGTCTGACCCAACCAAGACACCGTTTCCTGTCGAAAACAGGTATTTATTTTTATTGTCTAGGTGTAGTTAAAGATTCATTCATTAAATTCATATCAGGCAATGTTTGTATTTTATAGTTAATACTATAAGTGAAATTTAGCAGAATTAATTTTTTTTTGTTTATAAACATAACATATTGGTTGTTATAATTATAAATATTATTATTACATATATGTCGGTTGCTCGAGAATTTCTCGGTTATACCATCATATCACAAACAATATTTTTTTTAACTATAATTTGAAAGGCCTTCGAAAGGGACCATACATACTAAACTAATTTTAATATTATAATATGTTGGTATTATAATGAGGTATGCTTAGTCAACTATAAGTCTAAAGATGTTGAGAGTAAGCTCTTAGGGTTAGTTAGCTCCTTTAGTGCACTGGCAGTGTAGATTTTTTTTATTGAATAAGTTAGTACTCACTTTGATGATTAATTGTTATGTTCATGAATATTAAAAATATTTCTTATTCTGTTCATTATTTTTAATATTGAAATATTTTAATTATTTAAATATTTCTCATGTGATAAGAATAAAGAAACAATTTACTGATAAGTTATTAAATAATAATACTTTGCTAGTAATTGCAAGTAAGATTTGAACAAATAGTGGCAATATTTGGCCTACTCATCTTCATTTTATCCTCATCTTACTGTTTTTGAAAAATTCACTATTGTATTGCCATTTAAGTAGGTCTTTTATATAAACTAGTATGTATTTATATAAAACTACTATAATTTATTATAAATGTTTCAACATTATAGAAACTGTCACATGTAATGAATCTTATACTCTCACTTTCAGGCATATACTCTACAGCTGTACATCCTAGTGCAACCAACCAAGACATAAATAATTTATGCCAATGCTATCTGTCATTGATACAAATTGTACTTTTAAAACATCAACTTAACCTTTTTCTTATTATAATCTTAGGATAGAATTTATATCAGATTTATGAAACAAACTGATTTTGATTGACTTTATAAAGATAATCTAGATATTTTTGGCTTACTTATTAATTATAAATCCCTATATACTTTTCTTTCATTTTAAAAACACCTTTCTAAATTTACTTTTTTGTAAATTTTCTATTTTGTTTTAGGGCCTATTTTTTATAGAAACGATTCCTCTCTCACTCACTCTCTTCTCTTCTTCTTCTCTTGATTAAGAGTTAACCAGATTTTTTATTTGGAAATTCGAATTATAAGGCGTTTATATTGCTTGGAAGACGAAAATGAGTACGAATTATCGGGGTAACCGGATTGCAGTATTTTTATAGGAAATAAAGGGAGACTTTCAAGAGACCAGAAAATCTATACGAACTACTGGGATATGAATTGCCAAGATTCTACTGTAATATAGTTTAGCATATGTTGTGATCGATATATCGTTGTAAAATATCGATATCATTGATATATCGGGTGTTAAGATATCGATATAATATATAATTTTTTCAACTCCGATATATTGATATATCGCTTGTCGATATTCCAACCATACTATAAATAACATTAAATTTTTTTTTTAAATTAAACTTAAAATTATGAGCATCACAGTGTAAATTTTATTTTCATTAACATATTTCTTTTCATATAAAGTATTTACTTGCTTTTATTAATGTTTTAGACTTTTAGACAAGCATATACAAGACTTCAGTGCATTCTCCTCTTATATGCGCCAGTTCGCTTCTGACCAATTTTTGTTGGCTGTTAGTGATTTTCATGTCCTTCTTTATATAGCCACAATGGAGATGCTTCCAATGAAGGTAAACAATATGTTTATATATATATATATATATATATATATATATATATATATATATATATATATATATAAATAAATAATAAATATTAATAATTAATATTAATATTAATATTAATATTATATATTAATAATATTAATATTATTTATTAATATTAATAAATATATACACAATCAATTTAGACTGATAACATAATTTTAATTACAAATTTGTTTTTCATATATGAACTATATCCTATAAAACTATAAACTATATATATATATATATATATATATATATATATATATATATATATATATATATATATATATATATATATATATATATATATATACATCTTTTCCAATTTATTTAAAATCTTCTTTATCATTCAGTACATCTAGATCTATCAACAATAAATTTTGTAGGTTGTAAAAGTATTTTCTGTAAAGTATTTTTTCCATCCATATTCTTCCAATCTATGAAAGCTTGTTCAATACATGTTTTATATTGCATTGGAGATGTACATCATTCTTATTTTGTTTGCCTAGATTTTATATTTATATTCTATATTCTTTTTATATATTTTATATTTATATTCCCTACTTTTAAGTACTTCCAATCCTATATTTATTTCTCAATGGCATCAGACATGCAGAATCTCTAACTCCTCTAGCATTTGCCAATGCTCTACTTAATTTTATTCCTATATTCTCTAAAAATTGCATCATTATATAAGTTTGACCTATACAAGATCTGAATATTTATTACATGTTTTGCAGATGTTTTGTCCTCTGGTTGTCAATACCGAACCTTAATGCAACTGTTTGTAGTGATGCCATAATTCATGCAATTAATTTCCTATTACTTTTGTTTATTTATTGGTCTGATCATTCTACTAAACCATGAAAAGGGACTTGTTCCAAACATTTGTAATGTTCGATCCAATAATTTTGAATGTTATAAACTGAATGAGGATATGATAAGCTTGGATTCTTGTGAAGTTGAATATATGCTTAATTAAGTTTTATTATAATATTTTATAAATTTAAAAGATTTTTTTTTGTTTTAATTTTTGAGAATTAACAATTTGATAAAAATGATATTAATGATTTAAGATCAAATTTGTTGATAAATTGAAACAACTGTTTTGTAGGTATCATGCACACTTGATTTATATAAAATAGGTAATATTATTTTAGTGATTAATAAATTAATTTCAGTTTTTTTTTTTTAATTTTCTTTCAAAATACAATTATCAATCTATTTTATCCATAAATCTATTTAAGAAAGTTACAAAAGTAAAAAGCTTTAATCTGCTATCTAAAGCTAGATGTGGCTCTTTTTTAAATAGCTTTGTTGGTTTAGGTACTTCTGGGTGAATTAAAATTGTTTTAAAACCGTGCTCATGGAAGAATATAAATTAGAAAAAAAAATTAGTAATTATTTTATTGATTTTTTTTTTCTGATTTATAGTGAAATATAACATTTTAAAGTATCCACAGTTGCATAAAATGCATACATATATAATAGGTACATCTGCATTATATTTTCTATGTAAAATAATTTGGCTAATTCATTCTCCATTTTAATTGCCTCAATTTTATCTTCAAGTTGGTTTTGTTATCCTAGTGGTGTATAACATAGCAATTGGGTTGTTATCAGCTGTGATAAATATTAATCATCCTCCCTTTTCATTTCACAAAACTTTATACTATGGTTATTTATAATTACATTTAAAATATTTAGCAATTTTTTTCAGCATTGTATACTGGTTAATATATTGTATTCCCACTGTATTGTATTTCACTTTATTTATTTTTATTTTTTTATCACTTAGTTATTCAATAAATATTAAACAGAATATTTAGTTTTGGATATCTTAAATTTTCTTTTGATATGCTATTAATTTCTTTTGAATTAATAAAATGTCTTTGATATCAACACATTATTATTTACATTATTTCTGCTGCTAAGCTATGTTTTAGCTATTCGTCCGTCCATTTTCAATCTCCAATTTCTAATTATCAACAAAATAAAACACTACTTTCACCTTTAAATTTGCTTCTTATGACTTCTTGTTCTCTTAGATTTTTGCAACATAACTCTTTTGCAAACTTATCAGTTTTACATAGTCCAAGCATTTTATTTTAAAAATGAGATATTTTTATAATCTTAAATTTTTTTTATTATAATTTATTTCCTATCTTATAATTTAAAGTATTGGCATAGAAACTAATAAACTATATTCAAATATGACCTTAAAAACAAGTAAGAAACAAAATTATTTTGTTTTCTTCTTATAATGAAGTGCTATACCGGGATAAAAATTGGCATTTGAAAGTATTTCATATTATTGTTATAAGGAGTTAATATAATGGTATATTTTTTTTTTATAAAAATTGGTATTTAAAAATAATATGTTCGCTTAGTGTGAATTATACTGCATTGACCTCTTTATTACTTATTATTACAGTTGTAATCTTCAAAATTTCTTGAACTTATAATAGTGAAGAACAATAAAATACTTAATCTGTTTTAGGATCATCTGAAGCCTTTGATAAAAGCAATTAGAGAACGTGATCAAAATGCTGCTGCTGATTGGGCCCACTCAGACCAATGGGCTACAGTGAGCGCACTAATTGTTGCACACCATGGCAACCAGCCCCAGCAGGAATGGACCTGTCCTCACTGTACTTTCCTCAACTTGCCCCATCTTTCAGCCTGTGACATGTGTTCGCTTCCAAGGTAGCCCTTCGGTTAATGCTTTGTTAGGGCACCATACTTCGTTCATCGTAAACAGCTACATTTTTCTGTTGATCCATATCTATTGGATCATTTCATGTCTGTTGAATTGTATTTTATTTATGTCAATCCTTTTCCATTTGTGCCTCATCAAAACAGCAATAAACATGATATTTAAAAAAAAAAAAATGCAAAGATATATGACTCCCTACTGTTGAATTCCCCCCCCCCCCTTTGTATCTGAAACATTTTATTACCTTTGGCAGTTTCTAATTTTAAGGTAAAGGTATATTACATATCATTTTTTTTCTTTTAATAAATAAATACTAATTCGCACATGATAGACCTTTTGTTTGGTAGCTGAAAAATGAGAAGTTTTTCATCAGAAAAACGATAACAGCGATAGACTGATGGGTGGAGAAAAGTTAGTAATACTTGTATCTATCAACTTTAAACATTTATTGAAAACATTGGAAACATGAGAGCAAGCTGGAAATAGTCACATGAAACATTAATTTCATAACCATTTTATTTCAATAGAGTGTAAATAAATACCTGCTGTCTTTGTGAAAGCATTATTTGTAAAATTGACAAGAAAGTGTTAGTTGTTAATGTTTTTGTACTATTTAAATGGCTTATAACCAGAAACAAAAAAATAAAATAATAAATTAAGTTTTAAATTAAGCAGTTTAAATTTTATTAATTATTTCCTTCACCCCTTAAGGAAGTATTTATATCTTGTATTAATTTTCCAAGCATATGTATGTTCTTTTATACCTGTTAAAAATCTGTCAAATGGAAACTTAATAATGGAATATGATGATTAATAAACATTCACTCAGATTGTGCTTGTAAATTATATTCTACTATTTTAAACCCTAATTTTTTTGTTTTTATTATGTCATGGTTTAGTTTTGATGTTATAAATATATTGTTAAACTGAATAGGATTTGTTGGCAATAGTGATTCAGTATTATATATTATAACTTCTTTTTGTTGTCTGATCATTGAAAATCATAAAGAACTGGGAAAATATTATTCAAATTAGTGTTATGTTGGTAGGTAACATCTGTTTTAAGTTTAATTTTTTTTTCTCTCGAAATTTTTAAAGTTTAAATAAAAATAGAGGCCAAAATCTGATGACCAGCTTACATCCATTCAGTTAAGGGTGCGCTATATATATATATATAACAGCAACTACTGACAGAACATGGAAACACAAAACAATATCTCAAACAGTTCAACATTATACAAACAGACTTATGCGAAGAAGACGGACAAATCCAAAATTTTAGACATATACTTTATGATTGTAAATTATTTGACAAACAACGTTTTCATTTGATTAAAAGTATAATTCTCAGAAATGGACAATGGCCTGTAACAGAACAAAATTTGCTTTCTAAATTCAAGACAGACTTGCTTAAATTTATTAAAAATATAGACTTTGACTCACTGACCACAGATGGGCAGCGTAGGTGATTTCTTGTTGGCTATACTTCATTTTTATTTATTTTTATTTTTGTTTGTTTGATTTAGTTTTGTTTTTATTTCAATTGAACACTGGAATTGTATTAAACCAATGAATATGTAAATTTGATAAATCGAACCAATCATGCAGTATGCCTCTAAGGCATGGAGCATGTATAAAATAATAAACGGTCCTTATGTGGGGTTACCATGTAAGGAAAAGATGAAAAAATATATATATATATATATATATATTTTTTTTTTAAGAACATTAGTGTTTTCTAAAAGGTATCACGTCCATCCGCCTACACCTTATAAATCTTGTGGAAATGGTCAAGTAGAGAAGAAGAAGAATAAGTGCATGATTTAGTAATTGCTGTAGGAGCACTGTTGTCCATCCAATAAGCAAATAAAGGATTTTGATATGGAACTTTATAAGTTGTACTTGAATATTTATTTGTTTTAAATATCAGAGTTTATAATTATGTTCACAAATTTCAAATGAATTACTTTAAAAAAAATGTTTTGATGTTTCATTTTTGATCCTATTGTATATCACTGACTGGTAGTAGCATATAAAACATCTGCATGCCACACAATTTTTACTAATTTTCTTCAGTTTTATTCTTTTAGATTTTTATGAAGTAGAATTTAATAAAAAAGAGTGGCAAAGTGTCATTAGTTAGGATTTTAGTATTTTTTTGCAGAATTTTGAAAAGGATCAAAAATTTGACATAACTTTTCAGTATTTGTTAACATTTTCTCTTAACTACTAGTGAGTATTTAATTTAGAAAACTCTAATAGAGCTAGTGATTGTTTAATTTTTTTTTAATCTTTAATGATTTTAGAACAATATTGGACAGAAATGAGAGAAGAAAAATAGTAAAAGAAACAGTCCTCAAATGAGGACAGTTGTAAAAAATTGATTGATGTCTCCTTAGAGTTCATTTAAAAATCATGAAGATTGTTCAGATTGCCTTGAATTCCTTTCTGTTTAATCTTTGTGCCTTTAATAGTGTTGAGTTTATCTAATCTACTTCGTTTTTTATGGAGGCCTATTCAGATTCTTTTTTCGACCTTCATCTGGAAAGAATGTTAAAAATGCTATTTCCTGCATTCTTTTTGCTAGCACACTTTATAGGATTGATGAAGTGTGGTTCTATTTCCCTAGAACTTTGATAAAGAATCAGAAAGTGATGAATTATGAAAAGTTATATATGTGGAGGTAAGCACTACTAAAAGATGAATCTGATTTTACTGTGCAGTTGTTACTTCAAAAACTTGAGTCGATGCTGATCTTTAAGATTTATTCTATGGGAGACTAGCCTTTTTCCCAGCACCCATACAGTTTCAATCAGCTTCTTAAAGGAAATCTATCAATGCTTGTTCAGTCCGTTAATTTTCATAAGTGGTATTTTTATGTTCATTAAATTGTTATAGAAAAATCTATCTCTCATTAAGTTTTTAATAAACATAAAAGTAACATTTTGAGGTAATTTATAAGAATATCTACTTCTAACCCATTATATATTAAAAAATCCTCCTACACTCCTATACATCAATTCCTCCATAATTGAAATAGGGTTTCTGCTTGCTATAGATATTATTAAATGTTTTTCAGCCTAAAGCTTTTTAATATAACTTTTGTTTTTTTTAAAGAATGATGATTGTTTGCACAGTGGGTTGTTTTAATTAAATATAAAACATCAAACCAGTTCCTGCTGAAAAGGACACCATTGGGGGTTTCTTTGTATCTTGAGAGATCACTAAGTGAATGATATGTGTTGCTAAATTAAGATGCCAATATTTTTTTGCCACCAAAATAGGCCATAAATCAGAAGAATTGAGTTCTACTTGCTAAGTTGAAATTGTTCAACTTTTTCAACTAGTTTTTTATCACCGATATAGTATCAGAAAAATGTTAGGATTGTGCCACTCAATCGTAAAATATATGATTAAAAGCCAAAAACTGAAAAAGTGGACAATAAGTATTAATATAGTATAAATTAGACAATAGGACAATATAGTATAAATTAGTTGCCACTTCTAGAATTTAGCAATCCCTAATCATTTTTAACTCTCTTTTCCCTTACTTTTAACAAATTATTTGTTTGTTAGGTATAAAGGTTTACGTATAAAGTGAAACAATCAATTGATTTAAATTATTTTTATCAATTTAAGATTTATATTAAAGCAGTTGACAATTGATATTCAACTTATCTAGTAATTCCTTTACTTCTTCAAGCTATTTTAGCCAGACACTAGCCATTCTAGTGCCGAGCACCAAGGCACCACTGTCAGAGGGCGCAAAAAAAAAAAAAAAAAAAAAAAAAAATTGAATTATTGATTAAAAATTCCGTTTTTATTAAGTTTACGGAAAGAAAATCAATATTTTGACAAAGAACGATGGACAAATGTAACTCAAAGAGGTATTAAAAAAAATATATAATAATAAAAAAATGCGGCCATAAAGGGTATCTTATGACCTAAGGTTTTTATCACACCGTGTTAGCTCCCTTGTTTGCTATAGGACATTATAAAAACGAGTAAACTGAAGAAATCAGGCCAGGAAGCATGGTCGCTTCCTTCTCGCCAAGGACTACTACTACTTTCCCTCTTCGACACTCCTCTAACACAACGTTTTCCAAACTACTCCAAGAGGTTTTTTGTTTTTAGTGTCGCCTTCGTATCGATCGGGCATACGAGTTTAATATAAAATTTTATTGCTATTGGTAAGTGCTGTAATCAATTACTATTTTTAAATATTGATAATTATTTTTTATCGTATCGTTTTGCCACATAAAAAATATTCACCCTCTCGTTCACCATTTTCTCTCTCGCCATGGTCTATAAATGTCAGGGGGCACAATTTTCCGCTGTTCGCACCCAGGCGCAAACAATTCAGTTGCGTCAGGAGTATCTACCATGTTTAGTAGATAGATGGCAATAATAAAGAATTCAGGTAGTTAGACGTGAAGGTAATGTTTGAAATTTTAGTTTAACATTCAATCGATCGATAGATGGAGAATAGAAGGTTGGTTATTATGTATTGTAGTTCTGATAATGGTATGTGAATAATGTTGTGATGTTATCAATAAAATGTTCATTGAAGTGTTGATGTATGTTACTAGCCAAACAACTTACATTACCCCGGGATGATTAAAGGTGGTTTGCTAAAGATTCCTCCATATCACAGGAAGGTTACTTGCAACTGGAAGCTGCTCGGAGGCCAGAGTGGTTAGTGGGTTAGTTAAATCCAAGATTTAATGGTTAGCTACAATAGAACCTCCTTGAGTAGGATTAGTGCCTATTCCTCGTGGAAGAAACCAGGTCCAAGACTTCGGCCGAGGTCTCACACCAATTTCTGAGCTACTCCTATATGCTATGGCACCCCTCGGCCTTCATTTATAGAGTGAGCCTCAGCTATGTCAAAAGGATAATTAGGGTGATTCTTTGGTGCTGAGCAGAGTTTTCATCATATAAAACAGAAGAACTGCTTCTTTCTAAGTTCTTTTTAAAGGGCCTTTGTAATAACAGAAGTAAAGCTGTTTAAAAGATGGAGAGAGTAGGCTCAAGGGTTCTGAGGAGACAATACTGTGGTCATTTTTGTAATCGGAACCGTAATATATGCTCAGCTAAGAAGTAGCTGTACAGTCAGAAATTAGTGGAATCACAATTTAGAAACTGGATGATGAGTATTCCTCCATTTCGGGTGTGCAAAGGCACAATTGCCCTAAGGTATGAAAGAGTACCGGAGGACCTAGCTGCAAGTAGTCAGTCCTCCTGTGATATGTGGGAATTTTTTACAATCGACCATCACTAATCCTAGGTGAACGTGAAAAATATTTAATACATACAGTAAGGTTATAAATGCTTCTAAAATAATAATAATAATAGCTTAGTGACAGCATCAATTTATCTGTAAATCTTAATATGGATCATGGATGAAATAAAAAAAATTAAATATTTTAGTTTAAAATGTAAGTAGGTTCTCTAGATCGTATGTGCGATTAATTAACAGTAATAGTTGCTGTTTAAAATTAATATTCTTAAGTATTTTATCGTATCAGAAGATTTTTATTTTAAATGGTTAAATAAATTTAGACAATACTCAGTAATGATAAAGATTTAGTTATCTACTATTCCATTAGATTATTAAGATATATTTCGTGCATAGAGTAAATTGGTTTATACCTGATGTAATGACGTCATATCTTTTCAAGTTGTCTTTTGGTAAGTGTGGTTTGCCAATCAAAATATATCGATTAAATTTTGTACCTCTAGTTGTTTATTTACTTTATTTTCGTTTACGTGACCCTGTTGATCGTTTACCGGTTGTCGGCGTTTTTTAGTTTTCGAATTGTGGTAAAAGTATGGAGCATTTGAATTTAGAATCACCTATGGTAGAAATTTGACCACTAAGAGAATGCAAGGAACAGGTCTCGAAGAAATAGGAGTTCCTGGTCAGAACGCTCTTAGAGAAGCTCTAACCAGTTGTACTGATCCACTGAAAGCTATCGAAGAATTTCAGGTCAAATTTTCGCTTGCTTTTTAAATAACTACTCAGCCTCTCTTTTTGAACATTGAGCAGTAATTTTTCAAATATGTAAACATTAGATGTCAGTTTCCATTCTATATTTTGAGAACATTTCAAGCTTATAACTTCTCATTATATAACTCAGTATATATGACGAGCTTATTTTCAAAAGGGCACATATCCATTTTGGAAAAAAATAAGAAGAATACTAGTTAAATAATTATCCTAATATAGGTCTTCGGAGAGAAAGGAATTTGTTTGCTCAGTTTTGGTAAGAAATTATTGGAGGATTCGATTAAGTTCATCAAAATGACATTAAAAACTTGAAAAAACACAATTTATTTTATTGAATATGTGCTCTTTTATAAGTAAGCTTCTCAAATAGTTTCTATTAAAAGGCAATATGGTATTTATTCTCTTTACACATATTTCACATGGCTATTTTTTGACATATCACTCAATAGTATTTAAAATATATTGATTCACTAGAATATTGAAAAATGACTTCATTGCTTGTGCCATGATATGATTTATGCTGTCTTGTTTGTTACCCTTTAAGCGATAACTGTTTGATTTTTTAAAATATTACTAATTCTCATATTTTAGTGATAAAAATTACATCATTTTTTGAATAAGCGTTGGGGAATAATAGTAATTATACTTCTGCAGCTGGAAAATGGAATCCTGCTTCCATCACTGCGACAGATGCTTCCTCTACTGGACCTTCATGGGCTTAGAAGGCTTGACTTTCATACCTCAGTTTTGGAGGTGAATTTTTTTCATAAATTCTTTATGTGCACTATGTTATAACATGTTAATTATGTTTTTATTGTACGTTCCTAAGCCAATGCGTGCTGTGAAATATTGGTAAGATTGGTTAAAAATATCTCACCATATCATGTTATTAGGCATTTAGTGAATTCTACCCTTTCTTAATTGCTCTCGTTTGATTATTAATACTCTTTTCGTCTTGTGACTGCTTCTTTTATTTTTAGCTTTTTAGAAAAAGTAGTAGTAAAAGCTTAAAGCAAATTTGATTCTTAACATACTTAGTTATTTTTTAAAAAATATTTGATACCTTGTTCTGATTATAATTAAGGTTATATTAATCAGTTAATTTGCTTGGATTTATTTTTTATATAATTTCTCATAAAAAATTATTTTGTTTGAATAATATTGTTTGCTTCTTATGGATCAGTAATTGGTACTCTGGTTTAAAAAATAAAATATCTGATGTGGACATCACATGACTTGCTTGTACGTCTATTAAACTATAAATCGGTGGCTAAAAAGTGATCCTGAATTTGGTTACTAGCTAGTAATCCGAACTAGTTACCGAACTAGTAAATAGCTACTTTGCTGTTTGCTATTTACGGATACTGATATCCGAAGATATCAGTATCCAAGCGCACTGCAGTGCCTTGAGTCATAATTCTGGATGTGATAGACTCAGAATTTTATTTTCTAAAACATTTATTTAACACTTTTATTTCTAAAATTGACAGTAAACCATTCCAAAAAAATTATGTAATCAATATTAAAAAGGCAGTTTGGAATTTCAAGTAAAGCGCTACTTCCGGTTACTGAATATTATTCCCAATGATATAAAAGTCTGTAATACTAAATATGAAAAGAATTCGATTAAATTAGACAAATTTTTTCACCAAATTCTATTTCGAGTGAAAAGTAAAGCACGACTTCCGATTGGTATTGGGAAGCCAAAAATTAATACTTTATTTGCATTGGTATAAAAGTCTCTAATAGGAAATTTGAAAAGAATGCGATCATGTTTAATCATCTTTTGTTTACTAAAATCTGTGTGAAACTATAAATAAAGTGGTGCTTATAATTATAAACAAAATCTAATCAGCTCTTCCCATAAAAGAAAGAAACAAATATAGAATTTCATACCATTTGGTTAATTATTATTTGAGCTAAAATGTATACAACATCCACACATCCATCTACAAACACACACAAACATCATTATAAAAATATTAAAAATGTGCTTATCCTTGGAATTCTCGATTTGTGATTTTTAGCACGATTCCTATTCCTCCATTTTAAGAAGGTGGGAGGCAAAAAAAAAAAGAAAAGAAAAGAGTTTCAGGTAAAGTACCACTTCCGGCTTACCAATTTTAACCAAAATCTAGTGTAATATTTATATTTATATAAAAGTCTTATATACAAAATTTGAGATGTTTTGTATTGCATTTAATATAATTTTTGATTAATGTTTACTATGATGACCTTCAAGTAAAGTCTGGTTTGTCAATTTTAACCCAAATCTAATATGTTATTTATATTAATACATAAGTTTTGCATTATATTTTAATATAATCTTTCATGAAAATTTATTATGACTTTCAAATAAAGCTCCACTTCTGTTGAGTATGTATTAATCAAAAAGGGAGGTGCATAACTAGATGTTACAGCAATCTCAAATGTAAAATTTCAACTTTCTACAGCCAACTTTTTTTGAGTTATACGAGATACGAACGAACGAACGTACGCACAGATGTCCTGATGAAACTAGTTAAAATGGATTCAGGGATCGCCAAAATAGATATTTTCATTGAAATCTGAAAACCAAAAACTATTGTGATTAGAATACTTCCTCTACTGCATAAAAGGAAGCATGAAAATATTATTAAGAATTATCAGTGTTGAAATTATTGATATGTGTTATGTTCAATTTGGTTTTGTGAAAAAAACATGTTATATTAATAATCCTGAAAAAAGGATTATTAATATAACATGGAAGTAGTTTGAAGCCATATGTTTTTGTAATAATTATGGTGTTTACAGGAACAGTTCCTATTTTGAACTTTTGGGTTAATTATAAATAGTTATATATGACATTCTGATCCTTAAGATGCAATTTTTGAACTGGACTATTTGGGTTTTATTCCTTTTTCCACTTATTACCTCTTTAAAATTGTCTTTTAGTTGTTCATCGTTTTGAATTTTTATTTTTCTATGTTTATTTATTTGTAATTTGTATTATTTTTTATTTATTTTTATTAGTTATTAATTTTTGCTTTATGTTAGCCTGCAAAATTAAATTTGTACTAACAATTACTTATTTAATAAGTGTGGTCTTATATAATTGTGCCTACGTTTCGGCCTAAATTTTAGGCCATCTTCAGGGCAGCGAGGCGTGTGGTCTAGCACCAACTCACCAAACGTACGCACAGATGTCCTGATGAAACTAGTTAAAATGGATTCAGGGATCGCCAAAATAGATATTTTCATTGAAATCTGAAAACCAAAAACTATTGTGATTAGAATACTTCCTCTACTGCATAAAAGGAAGCATGAAAATATTATTAAGAATTATCAGTGTTGAAATTATTGATATGTGTTATGTTCAATTTGAGTTGGCGCTAGACCACACGCCTCGCTGCCCTGAAGATGGCCTAAAATTTAGGCCGAAACGTAGGCACAATTATATAAGACCATACTTATTAAGTCTATTTCTTTGACCGCACCCCCGATCAACTTCTCCCTTTAATTACTTATTTAACTCATGTTTATAGGACTATCAAATTTACTATTAATTTTTGCTTTAGACACCTCTAGTTATTGGTTTTAGCTAGGTGTTTTGTTTATAGGAGCTTCGAGATAATCTTGTGACTCATATCAACGAACTAGGCCAGAAAGAGGGACGTGAGAGGGATAAGACTTTAAAGGAGCTATTGTCAAAAAGCTTTCCTTTGGTTCGCTTGAAAGCATTACGGCCAATAGTGATGTGTATTCTCAGAAACATTCCGCATATTGATGACAAATACCTCAGAGTTTTGGTAAGTAGTACTATTATTGCTATAATTGTGGTAAATTGCAATTTATTTTTGGGACATTTTGTTTAATTACTTACCCAAAGAAAATTATTTTATAAGGGATTGATAAATTAATTGCTTCAAATTTAAAAACATTAATATTCACAAATGCTTCAATATTACTTAAAAGAGAAAATAATTTTTAAAAGAAAGTTTTCTCTTCATAGTTAGGGATTGATAAATTATTTGCAACTTCTATAAATTTGTTTTATTGAAAACTAGTTTTGAATATTATACATTCATCCTCAGTTCTAAAAACACAAAAAATTCAAAAATAAGCAATTCAAAATATAGTTTGGTATTATTATACATTTTAAATTAGATGTAATATAAATCAGTATTATAAAACATTTATTAATTATGAATTTAATTAAGACAAGAAATCAAATACATGTTGGTACTCACCAAGATTTAAATAGATTATTTCAAACAGAAAAATTTGTACTGGTTTCTTCTCGCATTGAAATAACAATGAACGAAAGGTAGGTAGGATGTTTATAGGTAACGGTTCAAGGGTCAGAGTTTTTCCATTAATGCCGGTGAGTAATTGGTTTTTCTGTTAGAGATGGGAATAAATTTAAGATTGGACTATTGGAGATATTTATTTGGTCATTTAAGCAAAAATCTGGATTAGATTTGAAGGATTTTATTATTTCAAGTGCTTCATATATATTTAATTTGAGGCTGTTTTCAACGTGATGTATTAATTTAACTCCTGAGTCTTTGATGAATTTATGATTTTTTTCATTTAAATGAATTGCTAAGTTGGAATTCTCTGTCTTATTATTATATGCACCTATATGTTCCTTTAATCTCTGATTTAGTGATCTTCCAGTTTTTCCCGTGCAATTGGCTGCACAATCATTACAATTTAGTTTGTATACTCCGCTTTTTTGGAAAGGATCTTTTTTGTCTTTAGGAGAAGTGAAATATGAGGATAGGGTTTTTCTATTTTAAATGCAGGGTTTAATCGTAGTTTTTCAATTCATTTCCGACTTTGGTGGATGTAGGGCCATAATATGGAATCAAAACATAATGTTTCGGTATGGGCCTATCTTCGGGGATTGTTGAATAGATATCATTAATTGTCTTTTTTTGTATTTATTTTTTAAAAATAAGATTGATAGTGGTTTTATTGTACCCATACTTTTTTGTTTTGGAATATATTATTTCAATTTCTTTATTATAGTTCTTTTTATTTAATGGTACGTTCAAAAGATGGTAAATCATGCTATTAAAGGGTGCGAGTTTATGTGCTATCGGTCTCCTAGCTTCATTGTTTATAATGACATCCGTGTGGGTGGGTTTCCGGTAAATTCCAAATTCATGATGCTTGTTTTTTACTGAGATTTCTAAATCTAAAAAGTTTATGGTTTTTTTTTTTTCTAGTTCTACTGTGAATTTAATCGAGGGATGAATTTCGTTTATTTCCTTTAAAAAATTATTTACTGTGAAACTTCCCTGTAATGGACACCCAAGGGAATGATATTTTTTCTGTTAGAGAGAAGTGTCCTCTAAAGAGATGTTTTGATGAAAAACAGATTTTTAAGCAAACAAGTACAGTATCATTTCGGATGCTTAATGATATTATTATGCAACAAAAAATGTACATACGTATAATGAAAAATGTACATTCGTACTTACTTTATTCATTTTAAATAATAACAAATGGCTCTCCATCTCTTCATGTTCATTCTCGATAGAAACATTGTAATTTTCATGAACAATGCTGCTCATATCCAGGAAATTATCTTCAGTAGTGGCTTCGGAATCTATCTCAGCGTATGATAAATCACATAAAGGATGATATGAGTCGTTTATTTCCAAAATGAACCCTACTCATCATTGACAAATTTTCAGGAAACGGGAAATAAATAAAAGGTTTTGGAACAAATAAAATTGATTAGGGTTCGTTTTGGAACAAAAAAAAATGATTGACATTGAACTTCAATAATTTTATATTTCCTGTACTATAAAGGTGCTATTAGATCAATTTATTTACTATTATTATTCGAATGAAAAGGTTAAAAAATGCTTTTGAATAATTTATTTTTCAAAAATACTAAAGATAAATGTAAAACAAAACATGTAATGTAAAACAAACAAAAACAAAAACAAAAACAAAACAAAAAATGTAAAACAAAACGTATTTTTTTTAATTAGACTAAACGTCAAGGGTATTAATAATAGAACAATAAAAAATATATCACAATAAAAAATACATAAAATAATATTAGCCGTAAAATAAATAATACCAATACTTAAGTTTCAAAAACAAAAACAGTATTCAGTAAACAGATTATAATAGTTCGTCAAAAATTATTTCATCAGCTAAAATGTGCTTTTCTGTGATATTATTAAAATTTATGTCATTATCTGGATTTCGGTTATTTTCAAATTTCTCGCGTCTCTTTCCTCTGGCATCATTAAATTATTTATTTTTTGGCTTCTTCACAAAATATAAAAAAAAAACCGTTACTAAGCATCAAACGAAAACAACATCGACAGTGAGTGATAAAGAATTGTCGGTTGAAATATTTTTATAAGCTTAAATCAATTGGACGGACAAATTTTAGAAAATTCGAAAAACGCTTTATCAACCACAGATAAACTATGCGAATTAAAACAAGAAATAATTAATTTACAGTCTTCAGAAAAAAAAAAAAAACGCAGAAGAGAGGACCACCTGTTGATTGATTTGAAAATTAGGGTCCCTTTTGGAAAGAAAATAATGATTTATGTCCCACATTACTGTGCTTTGAGGCACAGTTTGGAATGAAATAAAGTTGTAATCTAGGAACATTCCGGAACAAAATAAAGTATGGTTTTGGAAATTTACGTATTTTTAAACCACTTTTTCTAATATTTAGGCTCGTTTCGGGAAAAAATAATAACACCATCTAATTCCTTGGGTGTTTTAACATACGAATCAATATTTATCTCAATTTCCGAAAAAATCAATTAGGGTTCATTTTGGAAATAAGCGACTCAAATATTTCCAATGATAATAGTTTAAGTAGATCGAGCACTTCATTTTGGTCCAGGTCACTTTCAACAGTGTTGGAAGGCTTTAAAAATCCTGATTTGACAAAACAATTCTTGATTGTGTCTTCACAGATTTCGTGTTTGAAGAGGAAATCCATTGAAATACAGTGATTTTCTTTGCAAAATCACTTGCACATTTTGCATCGTCCATGTTGGCTAAGACATGTCTTAAAACTCGTTTTCTATAGTTCATCTTAAAAAAATGTATTATTCCCTGATCTAAGGGCTAATAAGTTGTATTTGGTGGTAGAAAAATTATTTTAATGTTGGAGTGTTGATGTGTGGGTGAGATACCGCATTATCCGTGATTCGGATAATTTTTCTGTTATGTCGAATCATTTTTTGATTCATATGAGAAAGCCATTCATTCATTATTTCTCGTGTCATCCAGGCTTTTTGGTTAAACTTCCATCCAACATTCATGAGATTCAAGTTAAATCTTATGAAACAGTGAGGTTTTTGTGCTTTTCCGATTACAAGGGGCTGTTCAAATTTGTCCACCATATTTGTACACAACATGGTAAGTCTTTCTTTTGAAATTTTCCCACCCAGGCAGTTCTCATTTTTAAGACTTATTGTTTTGTCAGGAAGGGCCTTAAAAAATAAACCCGTTTCTTCACAGTTGTAATACAGGCGTAATACTGAACTGAAAATAAAAAAAATACTGGAAATCTCCTCATTGTTAACACATGAATCTAATTTTTTTTGGAAAACAATTGCGATTGTTATAGGCGACGTTCTGAGAAAAAGGTAAGACAAAACATATGCAACAATGGTATTAGACGTTCTTAGAAACTGACCCATGTCCGTTACAGAGAGATCAAATACAGACATATTGAGCTTAATAAATGTCCGCGTCCGTTACAGAGAGAGTCCGCTAGAAAGAAGTTAAAAATACAATAAAATCATTAATAACGTCTCGGGGAATGAAAAAATGTCCATAACAGGGAGATGTCCGTTAAAGAGAAGTGTCCGTTAGGAGAAGCTTCACTGTATTTGTCTTGTTGTACCAGACCATAGGCATAAAGTCATCTACATACCGATACCAAAGTAATTATTAAAATTATTTTATATAATTTTTGTTAATTTAATGAAAACATTTTTTTTGTATGCATTGAGGTGAAAAAATTGACAATGCCCTACCATAGCTTTTGGAGTTATAGATAATTAAAATTATTGTACTGCAATTTAGGTTCGAGAAAAGGAGCTGTATAATGATACTGATACTGAAGTCAAACGTCAGATATGGAAGGATAACCAATCATTGTTTGGTGATGAGGTCTCTCCACTCTTAACTCAGTATTGCAAAGAAAAGGAAAATATTCTTTTTGATCATCAGAATTTGACTAATCTCTTCTTTACTCCATCACCTAAGGTATTTTGTTTTTAATTTAATATCAATTTGTAATAATGCCATTTATTAAATATTTGTACAATAAGAAACAGAATAGTTAGTAGAATTTAAAGGAATCAAAAAACTGCTTTTAGTTTTAGATTATATTTAATGTTGTTTTGAATTTCTTATTCTTGTAATTATCATTATCATAGTCAATTATTTTGGACCCTCTTATATATTTTGAGGTATCAAGTCCCTAAGCTCTTGTCCACAACAGAGCACTGCTCTTCGTGGAACTGGGGATAATCCTTCACACCGACACAGGCACCCTCATCCCTAGCCCTCGGTGTGTCCACATCGGAGCACTCACCATCACCCTCTCCAAATGTATCAGTAGAGTTTTAAACATCATGATGAACGGAAAATCTTCTGATCAAGATATTGGGCTGAATTTAATGTCATGAAATTATTATTATCTCTACCGCAAAAAAAAAAAAAAGGATCGGAGTTCATTTTTTTAATATTTGGCATAAGCATTATGATGAATTCCATCATTTGTATGAGTACTAGAAGACATTTTAATCTTAATTAAATTTAGTTTTAAAATTATAAAAAATTTTTACTAAGAACTCGAGATAACCTACTTTTCAAGAAATTACTTATTTAATTTACCAGTTTCTTTGCATTGTTTTTACAGAATTGGAAAACATCTTGCAAAAACAAAATCCTACAACATTAGAAATATTTTAATCAGGAACCAACCACGTGTCTCTTCACTTGTTTTATTGCTTCCAGCTAGTTTTGTTGAAATAAAATATAATGAATTGATGTTTGTATGGCAGTATAGTATATTATTCGATTAATTTTTTATCTAACTAACGAATAAAGAATATATTTTTATCAGTTATTCGTTAGTTGTGTATAATTGATTTATTCGTTATTCAACAATTAATCTGAATTAGCCATTATCTATCGTTTGTTATTTAAATTAATTATCTCATTTAATAAAAAAGAATTAATAAAAATAAATACCCTGATACATCATGTTTAACCTATTTAGTTCCTCATGAAAATTATAACTGCTCCTTCTGTCATTCACCCCTTTAAAATTTTTTCCAACTTTTCTTTCACTTTTCCTCTTATATCTACCTCTAACTAGTCAGAAAAAAGTGTGAACTACAAAAATCCATTCACCAGCGGGTTTAAAAAAAAAAAAAGAGTGAAAATTTTCCAACTTTCCAATCGCTTTTCCTTTTATATGTAGTGAGCGCACTAGCTATAAAAGGAAAAGCGAATGGAAAGTTGAAAAATTTTCACACTCCTTTTTTTTTTTTTTAATGTACCTATAAATATTTGGAGAATCGTTTGAATTACGAAAATCCTTTCACCCGTTCATGAGATATAGACGGAAAAGCGAAAGAAAAGTCAGAAAATTATCACTCATTTTTCGTTTTAATTTACCTCTAAAGAGTCGGAAAATCGTTTGAACAGCGAAAATCCATTTATCTGTTCACAAAGTACAGAGAGGAAAAGCGAATGAAAAGTTGACCTGAATAATTATAATTCAATTATTCGATTTTTTAGTTGAACAAATTTAATAACGAATAAAAAGATTACTATATTTTAAATAAATATATAAATAATTAAATTAAGTAGAATCAAAATAATAACTTTTGGAATGACGAAGCAATTCCTTGGTTTGGTGCTAGGCTAGGGTCGGTGCACTGGGCGAGTCTTCATTATGACCAGTCTCATAGGAAACTGTGTGTTTATTTTTTTCTTGGTGCAAGGCTCTAGGGGCAGTACACTGTGGAAGTGGTCTAAGAAGCTTGGAAAACAGACCGTTTGCCCTCTGCTGGCTCTTCCTCAGAAATTTTTCATATTTCCATTGTTTTTAATAGAAAATTTTCTGTAACAACATTCGTTGTGTTGGTTATTAATAAAGGTGGGTATGATCTTTTCTATTTTTTTAAAAGTACTTAAATAACGTCTTTACTGTTAAGTTTAGTCCATTTATTCTTTTTCTTTTGATTAAAGTTTTTTTTTAACCTCCTTAGTTTTTTTTTAGGTCCAAAGGTGACCTCGAATTGGCCTTTATAACAATAAGATACAATGTCAAATTGTAATATATATATTAATACAATTAATAACTAACATTGTATTGTTATACATAACATACAGCCACATCTTCAAAATTTGAGTAAAAAGCCTAGAGAGCCTCAGAACTTGGTTGTCATAGTGCCCCCAAAACCATGTTATACTACTGCTTCCTTGGTTGGTCATTGATAAGTTTGGCCATCCCTTTTATGCACTCAGATTGTAACAAGTTCCTTACAATATCAGATTCATTCTCAATAATATCGTTATACTGATTATCTCCAAATTTACTTTTCATTCCATTCTCTAAAATATGTTATTATTTTTCTCTCAATCAAGACTTTGTTTATCCAGTTTTCAGTTAAACGACCTTTGTAAATCAGGATTATTGTTTTTTATCACTGCTAATAATTAATGGTTTTAAATAAAAATGAAGTTTTGCTGTAATATTAATCATGAGATTAGAAGTAAATTATTTATATTTTAATAAAGTACATAAGTAAATATTTTTAAAATAAAATATCAAATAATTACTAAAATAGGTGAGGCGACAGGGAGAAGTCGTACAAAAACTGGCCCATATGATAGGATCTAGTGTCAAGCTTTATGATATGGTGCTCCAGTTCTTAAGGACTTTGTTCATCCGAACTCGAAATGTTCATTATTGTACACTGAGAGCAGAGCTGCTGATGGCGTTACATGATCTCGAAGTACAGGTAATGTTATAGTGTTTCTTACAGTTTATTAGTATTTATGAGTTATATATTAACGCTATCATTTTCATATTTTTGAAAAAATATTTTTTTATAGTTTTTAACTTGTTATTTTAGTTTGTTTTAACTTGTTGCCATCAGTACATTTTATTGGATAAAAAATGCTTTTAATTTTGGAAAATTTTCTTCTAGAAACATTAGTGAATGAACTATTTGACCTCTATCGAGTAATAAGTTATACTTTTATTTTTAATTGTGTATTTTTTTTTCGTATCACTATGTTGTGCATAGCCGATGTAATTCTCACTTATCAATCAGTCTCTCTCTATGTACAGCTCTTATCTCTAATATGTGTATAATTAGGTCAAATCATATTATTTTCTTGTAACTGACAAGTACTTTGTGTGGGTTGAGGATACTTAAGAGACAAATTGGCTACAAACTGCAAATTACCATATGATCAATAATCTAAGAAAAAGCCATATAAACTAACCCACTATTTTGCTTTTGTTCATCTGTTTTCTTATGTTTTAATGAGTTCTATCCAGAAGCTACATTAATCTAAAATTTACATCAAATTATAAGAAATAATTAAATTTTTTAATATTGAAAATATAATGGTCAGGTATGGAAAATATATGGTAAAATATAATTTTGGGTTTATCGTCTTTCAGCCTGACAAGAAACAGCACCAGAAAAGTGGACCCTCAGTTGATTATTAAGATACCATTCTTTCCTGGCTGGATGACGAGTTCTGAGATTTCTTTTATTTGTAGTTTCTCTTTAGGAAAAACTAAACCTATATAAACCTAATATAAACTATCTTAGCTTCCAAAATGATGGGCCTTCTATGCAAAGTCTCATTAAGAATAATAGATGTTCTTAAGTGATATATTTTTATCTGTTTTTACTGTCCGCATAGTCATATGATGATTAAGATCCTTATTTTG
The DNA here is from genome assembly GCA_948150685.1 of Rhaphigaster nebulosa. Lineage (NCBI taxonomy): Eukaryota > Metazoa > Arthropoda > Insecta > Hemiptera > Pentatomidae > Rhaphigaster > Rhaphigaster nebulosa. The sequence continues at coordinate 122,557,846 of OX411308.1, read as the reverse complement.
AAAAAAAATTCTCTTCTAATACCTATAGATATGTTTAATGTTATTTCTGAATTATTACAATTATCTTATGCATGATTCTAACATAAATAATATTCATAGCTACTTATTTAAATTTATAGGATATTATTTCTGTTGATCCTTGCCATAAGTTTACTTGGTGCCTTGACGCTTGTATTAGGGAGAAGAATGTAGACGTGAAAAGGTCACGAGAGTTGCAGGTATTATGAGCTTATAAATGCATTAATTATATGATTAAATATCAAATAATAGGCTATTGAAGTTGGGTTGCACCTCAATATGTTGAGTCAGATGCAATGTCAGTTTGAATCCGATCTGTGGAAGGAAGAGTTTTGTTTATGTTTAAAAATTTAATCAGTGTATTTGGGCTGTTACATAGCTTGAAAATAAAAACTTTCTCTCTCAAAAATATTAAATATTTATTACTATTACAGGGCTTCTTGGATGGTATCAAAAGAGGTCAAGAGACTGTCTTAGGTGACCTGTCAATGACTCTGTGTGACCCTTATGCTATAAATTTTCTTGCAACATCAGCTATGAAGATCCTGCAGCATCTTATTAACATTGAGAACTTGCCTAGGGTGAACATTATAACCATTTTAGCCATATTAGTTTTGTGCTGCTATTGGGTTTTTAAAATTATATTTGACTGCTTATTATATCATTGCTTATCTAAATGTTATTACAGGAAAATACTGTATTGATACTGCTTTTGAGGATGCTCTCCCTTGGACTTAGTGCATGGGTTATGATTAATTCCCAGGTATGTTTCTATTTTATGGTATTATGATCTATTGTTCAAAGTTTTATTGGACAAAAAGCTGCCTTGTTTTTAAATTATCTTGTTCTATATCTCATTAGTAATAATTGTTTATAAAAAACATTAATACCTGCTTGTATCAATAATTAAAGCCATGTATATATATTTTTATATAATGATTTTTTTACTTAAATTTGAGTAATCTATCTATCGAGATACTAATCTATCTCATATATAGATAGATATGGAGGGTATCAAAGCAGAAAGGCACAAATGCCAAAATGAAGAAACTGTGACCTTTAGAGAAAAGAGTTCAAAAGCGATAGTTTTTTCATCTTTCATCTTGGTAAATATAAAACTGATTTTTAAATTTCTCGATTTTTTTAAAAAATTTAAAGTGAGATGAAAAAACTGTTGCTTATGAACGCTTTTCACTTAAAATCTCAATTTCTTTGTTTTGACGCTTGCTTCTTTCTGTGCAGACACCATCGATATTAAATGACTAACTTGGCTTAGCTTTTATATTGGCTGGTCATCTATCTTTAATCCTTAGGCTTGTTTATTATGAAAATTTCACATGGGAAAAAAGCCACTCTCACTTTTCAAAAAATTGAAGAATTATATAATCATAAAATGAGAAAAGCACAGTGATTGTAAAAAAATAAATATATAATTGCTGATCTGTTGATTTAGACTATGATTTTCTGATAGCTGCTATTGAATAAAATCTGCATTTAACAGTTCAAGAGCTTGTGAAGAAACTGTGTATCAACGAATTTCATCATTCAATAGCAATCACTGCCCTCTAGCTTAAAAGATGCATCTCATTCTTACATTTTTTTCTCTTTATAATATTTTTCAGCTTTATTCCTAAGCAAGGAAGAACATATTTTATTTACAAATAACAGAAAATCACTAACGAAATAAGATGTATCTTGCCAAACTGTTAAAATCCTGAAGAAACTGGAAGAAACTATATCTCAGTTTCCTGATACGCCATTTAGGCTTAGGATGGCATATCTGCTTTAGTTGGAGAAAATGTAAATTAAGAAAGTATGTGCTACAAGAGCTTAGCAAGGCAAATCATTGAGGGTATCTCGAAATTTGATCTTTATTAATCTTCGCTTTAGTGGAAAGTCATCTGTTTCATGTGACCTAGGATAGTTATAAAAATTTTATTTATCATTTAAATACATGTATTGTGCATAATTATTAGACATGAGAGGAAAACTTGATTTTTTAAAAACCAGTTTTAATAAAACACTACAACATAATGAAATATATGATAAAGAAGATTTTAATAACTAATTTTAAATGCAATGTATAGTATGGTTCGTAGATCTTGTTCTATGATTTTCAGATGCTGCAATAACAATAAAGATCGCAGATTCCTATAATTTATTGAATAATTATTGTTATTATACTTTATATTTTGACTGACTTTTAAAAAAATGTATTCCATGTTATAAAACTTTGAAAAAGTAAATACAATTTTTGCTTTTTATAATTGTTATTTTCCTTTTCTTTGCTAATGTTCCTTACATCTCGTATACAAATTGATCGAGAAAAATTTTAAAAGTTGAATATATGTAATATTTCCAAATTTTCGAAAAAATACTCTCCCACCATTGGCCAAAAATATAATCAATTGACCATTGGCTGCTCAAGTAATAATGTAGGAAAGAATTAGTGAAGAATTAGAATACTCAGTGTGTTTTAATGAGGAGATACATAAAATCGTTGAGCAAAAACTTCAAATTTAAAGTTGAAAGGCCAAATTTGATTTCCCAACAAAATCAATTTTTGAGTTGTACCTTTATTCTGCTACAGGTGCGATAGAATGCCTTCCTTTTCTTCTTATACAAAGTTTTTCCTTATCTAAAACACTTTGTGAACTTTTTATATATTATCATCATCAATTACTTATTTGTGACCGATCGCTGATTGCAGGAGTTCAAAGAGCCAAAGCTTGACCCACAGATTGTTAGTAAATTCTTACCTGCTCTTATGTCACTTATGGTTGATGACCAGGTACGAGCTCTCAATGCAAAGCTTCCTCCTGATGAAAGGGAATCAGCTATCACAATTATTGAGCATTCAGGTAAAATATTTAGTGTCTTTTATTTTGTATTACAAATTATTGTACTATCTTATAAATCCATCTTTAAAATAGATTGGTTTATTTTATTGTTCACTAATACATAGAGTACTGAGGCTATAGTGGCTAATAGTGTTAAGGCGTCACCTTAGCAACCTTGCGACTGCCACGGCTATCTGATAGATAACTGGATTGTTATCTGCTATTTTAAAATATCTACATCTTATTTTACAGTAATATTTGTCTTACAGCAGCAGATATGAAAATTATACAAGTTATAAAAATAATACAATTGTTTTGCTGTTAATAAACAATATTTTTAAAATCAGAAATGATTTCTGTTAATAGGTCCTGCTCCAGATGCATGCCTTACCTTCGTTCAAGAGAGCCCTGTTGCGAGCATCATTGCCATGTATTATACTCTGCACGCAGCTAAGCAAAGGGACAGGGTTGGTCTAATGAGAGTTCTTGGCATTCTGGCTAATTGCGAACGAGCGTTTGATGATCCTTTTCTCCACTTTCTAGTGAGTTTTTACTTCTACAGATTTAATTTTTTTAATATACCGTGGCCAAAAAGTTTTTAGAAGGTTGAAGCTGTGGTAGCCAAGTTGGAACAGTACGCCTGCACTCTCAAGGTAGAAGCAGTGCTGGCTCATATGTCCAGGAGGGTGGGGGATTGATTCATTTAGTGGTGAATCCACAGAATAAATTTGGCCTTTCAACTCTAGCTGGAATAGATTAGTAGCCTGTTGGATAACCCGTCCTTCCTGCCATAGTTGGGATACCCATGATCTTTAAATCTTATTCAACAATGAATAAAATTCCTAGAATTTATTTAAAAATAAGAAATTCAAAGTTCATCACATATCTCATTGACATCTTCAGATTAATCTCCATTGATCATTTGCATCTATGCAGAGTTAGATTTTTACATAATTTTTGTTTTACATATTGCTTAACTACTACTTTGAAAATTATTAATAATGATATGCATTCATTTATTAATGATAAATGAGCTTTTCTTGTCCTGTTCTCTATAATTTAAATGTATTTATTCTTAGTTAGATTAATTTAAAAGCATATTTATTTTTAATTATGGAAAAATATCATGGGTAATGCATTAGTTTCTTTTAATGCCCACTGTTTAATGAAGAAATTATTTTTAACATGAATTTATCAGATTTGAAACATTGTGATTTGTCAGATGAGCCAGAAATCAATTGTTTCAGTCTGTTTCTGAAGTACTAGGTTTTAAAAATAATTCAGGATTGATATCTAGTTTTTTTTCTTCACTATTTCTAACAACACTTTTGTTCATCATTTGCTCGTCATTTAGGTCATTAAAATAATTTTTCATGATTAGGTTTCCTTATTGATCCATATGGGTGATGAGTTCTCGACTGAGGACTTCTGCACAGTGATATTCGATGAATTCTTCTATACTGGCATTACAAGAGAGAATGTTATCAGGCATATCCTGAAGCTGCTGTGGTACATTTATCCAAAGCTGCCGCAGGCAAGATTGTACACCTTGATGAAAAGTCTCACACCTCTTCCTCAGGTATTATAGAATATTTATTAACAATTAATTTTTCTTAATGACATTAATATTCTAATCATGTTTAAGGATTTCCATATTTCTAAATGTAACAATGCTTAGAAATATGTAACGTTCTGAAGCTCTCACATTTAAATTACACAAACAATATTTTTTACTTAAATATACTTTACATTTTCAATCCTATCTTTATTATTACAATGAATATTTTTAAATTCATTTGTGGGCTTAAATGCAAACCTTTAATTTTCTATATTATATATTCTGCTCAAGATAGTCCTTTATGTATTGTGGGATGAGCTCTACAACTAGGTAACTGCTATTTTGAAAAACATGGGTAATTGCAGAGAAAGGTTGGAACCTTAATGGATTATGTTAGGTCCACAACATATTATAAGTAGATAACCATTGAATACGATTACAGAATATATTGTTTAGAACAGATTGGTGGGAGATGGTTCGGTCGCATCTGTCTCTTTTCAGATGCGCTCGGTTATTTATCTAGGGTTTTGTGCTCCTCATAAAATACGCTTTATCTTTGCTAATACTGGCCCGATTTTGATGATTCTTTTTTTGTATTTTAGATGATTTAATTACCTTTCATACAATTTGATACATAATTTACCATAAAATGCTTACTTTTTAAGCTATGCGCAAATAAAATATTCTTTTCATCATAACTTCTTTCGCTGCATTTCCTCGATGATGTACTACATAAATAAAAAGTTAAAGGGCTGTAAGGGTTGAGGATAACATTGGGCGTTTCATCAAAATCGTTTGAGCCGTACAACTTTTTTAGTTGTACAACTGCTAGACTGTTCACATACACACACAGAGACCATTTTGTTAGACTTGGTCATTTGGACTCAGGGGACCTTAAAACGTGTATTTCCGTCGAAAACTCGAATTCGAAAATTTTCACGATCACAATACTTCCACTTGCTATATACTTCGTATATAGGTAAGGGACAGTAATAGATAAGTTGACCAAATTCCATTCAAAAACTTGGAAAGTTCAAATATTTAGTTTTCTCGAAATGCTGAATAATAGTTAACCTAGTTGTAGTATTCTCCCTCCATACACACGGTATGTACATTTCGTTAAGTTCTTTATGCTGTTTCTCCATGTTAATTTACAAAGTTAAACTTAAAAACTTAATTTTTAATTTTCTGAGTTAGTTGTTTGAAGTAGACATTTTCTAAGAAATTGTTATTGTTAATTTTGATCTTTAGATTTGTTTCTGTTATTTTAATGAATGATTTGATATAATCACTTAATACCATATTTTTAGTATGCATTGGGTGATACAATGTATGAGTTCCCACAAGTTGATGTTTTCTCTGAAAGAGCTCGATTAAAAAAAGCATGCATGCAAAATTTGTAATATTGATTATCACAGAAATTATAGCAATACTTCAGTTTTTCTCATAGACATATATGAAATACATAAATATTTATTCACTTGATTGGGTAAGTAGGCCATAAAATCTAATTAAAAAAAAAAAAATGTATTCTTTTATTTTCGATCCGTGCAGTTTAGAATGGGATCCTCTTCAGATCTGGGAAAACAACATAAAATATATAATGATTACAATGATCAAGTTTTGGGCAATAATTAGTAATGATCTTAATTTTTTGAGCCCTTTGTTTTTGGCATTGTAGCTCAGAAAGTATACTGACAACAGAACCATACATTAGCCTAAATAGCAGGAGATTAAACTATTCCGCAGTTTCCCTAGCCCAGGAGACTGAACCTGTAAATATAAACTAAAATAATAATTTGTCATTTACTCTTTTTCTTGAAAGCTTTAAAAATAATAATGTTATGCCTAATAATAATGTAAAGCCTAAAAATAATGCTTAATTGTTATGCTTAAATTAAAATATTCTTCTTCTTTCGCTTCTCCCTTTTGTGCCTCCCAGCGGAGGGGAGTGCATAGCCAGGAACTCCACTCCTTTCTGTTCCTTGCTAGATTCCTGACCTGACAAAGATCTTTGCCTCTTCCTCTGCCAAGTCTATCGATGTATTCCAGATACGACACTCTTAGGCCTCCTCGAGATCTTCTGTCATCCGGAGCATTATGGATTCCAACCACATGGCCGAACCTTTTTACTTGGCGGGTTTGCCCTTCAATGGGGCGACTTCCAGTTCCTGTCGTATACTCTCGTTGCGAATGCGGTCTCTCCTAGTCTTACCAACTGTTCTTCGCAGAAATTTCATCTCAGCAGCAGTGACTCTGCTCTCTTGCCTGTCTGTCAGTATCCAGCTTTCAGTGCCGTACAGAAGTATTGGTAGGTACACAGATTTAAATATATGGAGCTTAACGTCCTTAGCCACCTCTCGCTCACCTACTACAGTATTGCAAATCTGGTAGTAGACTGCATTTGCCTTGCTTATTCTGTAAGATATTTCCAAGTCCACTTTCCCAGATCTTTCTATGAATGTTCCTAGATAGCTAAAGTCCGTGACCACTTCCAATTCCTTTCCATTGCAGTGTATATGTACATCTTCAATCTGCCTTCCTACTTGTAATACCTTGCTTTTGCTGGTATTGATCTCCATCCCTTATCGATGAATACCAATCAGTCAATCACATACCAATCAGTCACTGCCTGCTGTAACTTTTTAACCGAATCAGCTATAAGAACAACATCATTGGCAAAGAGGAGAAGCTGCATCACTATCGGACGAAGATTTTTTCACTCCAGGAACATCTTCTCAGTTCTTCTTTTACAGATGGCCACCGCTTCATCTATATAAATTAGAAATAGCAATGGGCTTAAACTATCTCCTTGTTTGACCCTCCTTGTTATGTTAAAGTGACCAGACTCCACATTCAGCTGAACAACTCCCTTTGGGTGTTGGTAAATGGATTTAATGGCCTCCACTAAGTTCCTTGGGGCATTCTTAGCTCTAAGAGCCTCCCATATTTCGTGTTTCAGAACCGTGTCGAATGCAGCTTTTAGATCAAGGTAAGCGAAGTATATATTTTTATCCCGGTCCCAAGATTTCTGGAGCGCATTTCTTAGTGAGAATATGTGGTCCTGGGTTTACCGCCCTGGTCTAAACAGCTTGCTCTTCCCCAATAAAGTGTTCAACTAGGGGCCTTAATCTTCCTTCCAGGACAGTCGTATATAGTTTGTAAACTACTGATGAGAGGCATGCAGGCCGATAGTTGGAGCATTCAGCTTGGGACCCTTTCTTATGAATAGGTATTATGACATTGTATCCCCAATCCGTTGGGATTCTCTTCTCATCTCAGAAGTCATCACTTCTTGAATTGCTTATTGTAATATTTACGCCAGACCTCCAGAATGGCTTTATTCTCCGTGATCATCTTCCTACGCTCATTCTTCACATTTCTTATAGATTTGCTTTTGCATCCTCTTAGAGCTTTAATTTTCCTTCAGAATTGCTTAATGTTCTCTGCATGACCTTGATTCAGTTTCTCTCCAAATTTCTTCCATGATTTTTGTTTTGCTCTTCTCACAGCTTCCTTTGTCCTGTTTCGTGCCACCACATATAAAGCTTAAAACCATTAGTTAGCTAGTTCATAAAATTACATATTTTATTTTTATGAGCTAACTAACTAATGGTTTTAAATTATGTTTTTAGTAGATTCTTTTTTTTGTTGTTATGATTTAATATTTTAACACTTTAATGATGGTTCATATAATTAAATGCTAGAAACATTTGTTCAATTATGCAATATTGCAGTTGTCGTTTTTAAATAAAAGCATTCCGCCCGGGGAACCTCACTCTAGTCACTTCAAGGTCACTGTTCTAAGGGACTGCTCTCCCCTCCTGACCCGCCGTTGTTAAAAGGTTAATATTGAAGAGAAGGCGTAGAACTGATTTTCGGAAGTAAATAAAGTATATATCTGTTCTAAAGGTTTTAATTATGATATATTATTTATTTTTTATGTGCATATCTCAATTAGCATTTATTGTATTCAATTAATTACTTGGATAAATGAGTAACTAATTAATTTGCAGCATAATGAGGCAGTCCATTCATTGTACGAGAGCCTGCAGGAGAAGATTGGAAGTCAGCAGGAGCCACCACTCATTCCTCCGTCACTTGATTATCTTGAGTCACCGTTAATGAGTGTGCCAACTCCAGCTCCACTGCACTAGGGTACATGTGAGGTATATTTCCTCTGATTTGTGCAATCACCAGATATGTTTGTGCTAGTTTGAGAGATAATTTATAAACAAACCTCCTTAGCATATTTATGTATATATATATATATATATATATATATATATATATATATATATATATATATATATATATATATATATATATATATATATATATATTCATGTAAATATAAATGCGTGTATTGTATAAATAAAGTTGTTTACAACTTGAGTATATTACCGAACATTCCTGTTGGCCTCTAGGTTCTGCCTTAGTATGCTTCCAGCAAATAGTTTGTTACTGTTTTAAGTCATAGTATTTTCATTGACTGTTTATACATTGACTGAATTATATGTTTTGTTGATCCTTTGTTAGTCTTAAGACAATTATATTTTTGAATAATAAAATTTTTATAATATGCTTTATTACTTCAAAGAAAATCCCATTAGTGTATAGCTAGTTATTTAATAACCTAAATCTGTAATAAGTAGTATTAGAATTACAAGAGATTTAGTTAATAAAGTTCTATAGCTATTATTTGCTTAGAAACTTTACTGGCTTATTATGTAAGTTGATAACCTATTATATCTACTTTTTTTATTTCTTTTATACAACTTGTGGTTCAAAATCGCTATGAAACAGATATGGCCTTCCCTAAGGTGGTAATATGAAGGTGGTAATGTATGAAGAAGAGTATGATAGTCCAGTCATGCCTTTAGTATAAGACTTTGCAGCTCTAATTTGAAGTTGTTGAAATGTTGACCAGTTCTAAATTAGGTTGAACTGGAGGGATATTTTTATCAGACATCGTCTAACTTGATTAGTTGCAGTTGCGCAACTATCAAGTTACTCTATATTTGTTATCTGTGATTTATCTGAGGGCTAGGTTACTTAATTAATTACCTCAATTTTGAACAAAAGTTTATATATTATATATATGTAAAGAAAACAAAGAGAGCTTTTCTTAAATTTGTATTTGCCGCTGCTGAACATGTTAACTAGAGACACCAGATGTCAGGATGGACAGTTGTGATAGCTAAGAAGATAATAGAGTAGGCCCTGATCCACATGGAATCATTTGAACAATTAATTTTAAATTAATTGTTGCGAGATCTAAGAAACCTGAAATAAGGACTATTAATGTTGTTTCTTTTGTATTTTCAGGTGAGAGAATGTTTTGTTAACACAAAGAATTTTTTAAGAGTTCTAAATTGGTATTATCAATAAAACTTTTGTATTTTCAGAGAATCACTTTTTAGTCTTTATTTCCATCAAGGGTATAAAACCATTATAAAACAACATTATCTGCAACTAATTTATGTTAAGTAATGCGTCTCCTACCAATCTCAGGCGACTCGAAAGAAAGATCGCATCAGTTGTGTCTCTTGTGTTTTCTCAAATTTGTGAAATGGGGAATGAACACGCTTTTAATATAAAGTTTGTGGATGAAGTGGAGAAATTCTCCGAACTTTATAATATTAAACTACCTAATTATACAAGAAAGGACATTGTGGAGAAGGCTTGGGAAGAAAATGAACGTCTCAGGTTTGTGCAATAACTTTATCTTTGTTTTGTGTTAAAATAAAATACTATGTTGAATATAAGTTTTAATAATAATTATATTACTAATTTCGTGATAAAATCAGGTACAAATTAATAAATAATACTAAAGGCACAAAGCTTAAAATCTAATTGAAACTTTTGAAAACAAAGGAAATTTTTGTTGTTTTTTAAGAATAAATTATCATGAGTTTTAAGTTTAATAATTATTATTTTTATAATTTCTTAATAAAAAAGGTTCAAAATAATTAATCACTAAAGGCACAATAGTTAATAAAAGGCAAAATAATTAATTATTAAAGGCACAAAAAAAATCAAATTTTTGAACAGCTTCAACTTTTCTAAATTATGATTTTGTTTTTTTAATGAAAAAACTTTGATAAATAAAAAAGGCTCAAATAATAAAAAATACCGAAGTGATGAAGGCAAATAACAATAAACTACCAAACACATTACAATAAGGTAATGCCAAATATTCGTCTACGTTTTCTTAGAATTCATGATTCTCTCCCTTATCCTTTAATTCGTGATTCTATCCTTTATTGTATTCTATTCCAACCAACTCTAGAATCGTTCTTTTCTAGCTCTTTAGCAACAACAAATAAAGGACAGAAAGAGTTCCTTTGAACGTAAGAATGGCACTACATTCTTTCGATTTTTCTTTTTCTGTAATATTTATAGTAATAATTGGCTACAATAATCGCAACATCAAGTGATGTTGCTTTTATCGTAAGTTTTTTATCGTATTAAGTGAAGATTTGTCAAGTGACAAATCTTCACTTAATACGATAAAAAACTTGGTCAAAAAAGATAGAACGAGATTCACCGCGACTAGATACAGACTGAACAGATTGGCTTACAGTATCCTCAATGTGTGGTGGTTAGTCACCTATGGGTATCAGACACACAAGCAACTCCTGACTAAGAACAACAGAGCATGGTATAGAATGTTATAGATAGTGGGAATAACTAGAAAAGATTGGAAAACTAAAATGTAAATCAGAAGCAAAACCCAGCTGATTGGCATAATGGAGATGGTGTTTAAGAGAAAATGGAAATAGGAAGGCCATACCATCAGGAAGAACAAAAACAGCTGACCAAAACGGATTATGAAGTAGGCACAAAGGTAGTACATGAGAGCGAGAGGTACGGCAACCACGAATTGGAATAAAGAGATGAAAGCAACATGCGGAGGATTGCAAAATACTGTAAGGGGTGGAAAAGACTGGGGCACGCCCACTATCTGGTTTGGATTCTGGAATGAAAACTGCCTTTAATTAGTTTATTCAACTACATAAAAACTCAAAAATCCTTGGCTAAAAGCTGGTTTTGCATAATTCTAGTTATTCCCACTATATATAACTTTCTATACCATGCTCTGTTGTTCTTAGTCAGAGGCGTATTGTTATGTATTGAGGATACTGGGATTGAAGGAAATAATTAAGATTCATAATAATAATTAAATAAGGAATAAATTAAAGAGATGCCATGTGGTTCAGCAATATCAATATTAACCAGTTCCTTTTTCGGACAAAGAAATATTTACAATGTCGGGCGCTCTTACCTGGAAGGCGGGAGGAGGAGGGGGGGGAGAAGGGTGCAGTTCAAGACCACCAATAGGCCGCTTAAGATAAGCGAAAGTAAGAGCACCATAAAACTAGAGATAGGCCAGGTCAACATGGTGTAATAAAATCTGCCGCCAAGGTTACAGAAAGGAGATCAAACATCTGCGAAGTCCTTTGAAAATATTCTTATAGCGCTAGCCAATAAGATACCATTAAGATACAAGATGTTCCAAAAGGAGAGTGGGGACCAAATTCATCTTTTCAGGAAGAAGTACGGGAAACAGTATAAGAGACAGAGGAAAGAGGAGTTCTGGTGAGAAGTTTGAAGTGGGTAATTCTGGGAAGAAGGAGGTTCGAGCTAGAGGCAGAAGACTGAGGTTCGCAGAGGGTACAGCTGAGCAGCACATCGAGACAGGAGAGAGAGACCTAGACCATAGAGCAACAATAAGATAAGTGCTAGTCCTTTGATTCATTATGTACATCAATGTATAATATTATGTGGCATCCGGATAATATTTTAAATAAGCAAGAGTTCTCCCAGTATTCTCAAATACATATGTTACAGTCTGGAGATTTTTTCAATGAGAGTAATTTAGATTATAAATTAGTAAACCAATAGTTTAATTAATAACGTAACGTAAATAAAGTAACATCTGTAACAAAATCTACTATTCTATTTACCCTGCATGCCATCATTTAGTTAATTAAGTGAAATGGTGAACGCGACACCCTTGGAAAGGTTCTTCAATGGTATTTATAATATCCCAAGCTATTGACCATAGCAGGGGGGTCTGCGGTCTCTAGCCTTTTATGTTAAAATATAGTTTGATTGATCGGCTCCCTTCTGGAACCGATGCAAATAGAGACTAAATTAGATCAGTAAATTGAGTAAATATGGTTTCTGGAACCCCCACCTGCCTTAGAAAAGCAGTTTGCCAGAAACATAGCAGTATGCAGAATATTTTTCGGAGAGGGTTCAAATTTTTTTTCGGGGAGATTTATCAGTAAGACACACAGTAAGAAGGCACATTATCACCTAGATGTCCTCAATCCCTAAATTTGGCTTAAGTTTTAAGGATAAGCATGAAAAATGGATCAAAAACTATTGTTAAAATTACCTGAAATATTACTCAAAATAAAATTTTATGTTGGTGGTTATGAGAATTATATTTTTTCGTACATTTTAGGGAGGGCGATATAACACCCTGATCTCCTCCCTCCACCTGCATACGCCACTGTTCTTAATTTATGTTTGACTTTTTTTTTTTCTGGCATATTAGCGATAATATTTAGACCAGGAGAATTTTGCATGCTAGGCAGGAAAGATCTGCAAAACTACTTTTTGTAATTTTTTTCCAGAATTGAAAAACCTATATCAGTATTACAGGACAACTTAGTTATTCTTGTTGGTAGGTCATTTTAATAGTATCCCTTATAATACTATTATGTGAATTTTTAAGAGATACTATTCATATTTGGATGAATCTGTAAAATGTCAGGTGAGGCAGTGTTCCCTTTCAGTCAGAGTTTGGTCACACTGAACTGCTATGTGATCTTGGGGTGGATGTCCTAAGGAGCTGAGCAATGTCAATTCTTGTGGTGTGTAGTTGACAACTCATTACCCCTTATACTGCTATAGATATAACTGCCCTTATTAGTGGAAAATCATGAAATTATATTTTAGGCTTGCTAAAATAATTCATCTCTAAGTTATTTATTATCACTGTATCAATAAATATGGTAAAAAGAAATAAATTACTCTTGATAAATTACCCTAAAGAGTAATTTATTTCTTTTTACCATATTTATTGATACAGTGAAAATAAATAACTTAGAGATGAATTATTTTAGCAAGCCTAAAATATAATTCCATGATTTTCCCTAATGGAGCGGAGTAGCTCAGTGGTAAGGAACTAAGTTGCAATGCTCCCAGTCCCGGGTTCGAGACTGGCTGTGGCAGATAATTATTTATTCTGTTATCAGCCGTGGATCGACCCTGTGGGAGCGGGAGACCCTCCTGGGGACCACCCAGTATCTATAGATTTTGATCAAACTTGTATAAAATCTTCTCCTTAAAACCCTTTTAATTGTCATACATATTACATCCTCGAGAAAAAGCAGGACAAAAAGCTATGAAGACAACACAATTTTATTTACACATAACACAAAAATTATGTTTTTTTTGCTTGATTATACATGAAATGTCCATGAACAAAAAGTGGACAGTCACATTTTTTTCCGAAATGGAGTTATACAGATCAATTTGTACCATTGAGCAGAACAAGATGGTAAAAAGAAAAAGCCGGGAATGTTGATGGTGAGTTGTTAGAAGAGTTTGAACCGATATTAGCAAATTTATCGGAAACAATTTTTATATTGGACTTTCGCCTGAAGAATTAAGAAAAGTCGATGGTACATACCAATTATTTTTTATATATAACTGTTTGAAAATAATAAACCATTTTGTAATAATTTGCAAAGTTTTTGAGGTGGTTAGTATGAAGATTTTGGGAAGTAAATGTTCACAAAATCTTTCACCATCATAATTTAATTTGTGTGAATTCTCAATGCCATTATCCAGAAACCACCACTGACACAACATAGCTCACTAAAAAAAAGCAACTGGGAGTTCAAAAACTAAGTTTAAATGGTGCCGTGATTAATGTCTGTTGTTATCTTTGGATTTTTAGTTCTATATGGATGAGATTGTTATGCTAGGTTTGCTATCTGTGCTGCCTTCATTGATGAGTATCCTTTCATGATAAGACCCTGATCTGATTAAGGACCATTGGAGGTCCTTTTGTTTGTTTTTTCGTTTATCTATTTATTCGTTTATCCTTTCGTTTATTTGTTTTTTGAGCAAGGAAGAAACTACAAGCAAGGAAGAAATAAGAGCAAGGAACAACTACAATGATGCACATTAATGTATCTGATGAATATGACTAATGAATATGATGATATTCTAAAGTGTCATTTATTAACTTAAGTATCGATGTCATTTTCCGACAATAGAGGTAGATGGTTCTACAGACAGATGTAGAAAAACAATAAATAGCTTAACCATATGAAATTATCCTTGTCGTTTTCATGAAATTAACTTACCGCTCATGAAACTTACCGCTCAAGAGTTGAACGGTAAGTGTTCGTTTAACACGATGGTTGAGTCTTTATGTAAACTTTTTGTTGGAATAAATTTTGACTTTTCCATTGTGGCTAGAAAGGTTGGCAATCTGTAGAAACAGGAAGTTTTTGAAGTGTAGCCGAGAGCTCTCCCCATCCATAATCAAAATTGTGAACATTTATTAGCTATTCATCCCTATTCTGTTTTATATCATCCCAGCAACTGGTTCTTTAGGTCTTGTCAATTTTATATCTATTCTACTAATTTTGAGCCACGACTTTTTTTTTTCGGAAAGGAGCTGCTTGGTCTAAATATTTAAATAATTGAAGCCCAGCACAGTAGCTCTTCAAACAAGGAAGTACGGAGTCGACTTTGTTATAGAGGTAATTCTCTCGAGTTCTATCAGAGACTTCTGGATGTTTCTGTGCCACCTGGAGCGAGACAATGATGGATAGCAAAGTGCGAGAGAAGCGGCATTTCTGTAAGGAGAAGGAAGTACCTGAATCTGCTATAATTAATATTAATCTAACTTGACGCCATTTGGGTTAGTCTTACGTTAACTGAAAAAAGTATTAGATATTTTTACTGTTCATATTAAATCGTAGTTATTGAAAATTCATTTTTTCTATGTTCAATCTGTTCAAACTACCTAACGAATCTTTAAAATAGACCAAGAAAAAAAATTCGGTGCGTCCAAGGCATTTCTTCTAGGCTACTAGGTCGATTTTTTAAAATATTTGGCACGAGTCTCAGGTCTCTCCAGAATGATCCTCGAAACCTGTGGCGGTTCCTCGATAGTGGTAACGGGTTTCTTACACAAATATTCTTTATAGTAAATCTCAAAAATATGACGTAAAATACCTTATAAGTAGAGATGCTTTCAGTTTTGGGGATATTCCGGTTAAGTCAATGTAAAGCAGCCAGTTAGATGGTGTTGGAATGGCTAATTATATACAGCTCCATTTTTATTTGGGTAATAAAGTGTAATTTATTTCTTTTAAATGGTTTATTGAACAGTGGAAATAAATAACTAATGCATGAACTGAAAATGAAATGTTTGTAAGCTAAATTAGCTGTCGTGAAAAATCCTTGCGCCCGAGCGCCGAGCTAGTCGGTTAAAATTTTTTGTGCGCAGGAGGTGCTGATAACAGATAGTTTTCCCCTCCTCCCCAAGGGGAAATCCACCCATCTCTCAACCCAATCCAGGTGGAACGCTACACCAACTTGGCCGTTAGCAAAATTTATCCCCTTTCAAAAGTTAAGATTTTACGTTTCACTATCGAAAAAAAAAATCCACCGTCCACTGCTTTTCTATTACGTGTTTGCAATCAGCTTTGGTTAATAAGGATAATTGCTGGAACTTTTAGGGGCTATCAGGATTAAGTTACTGTTTCATGACAAGAGTTCAAAATCATTCCAGTCCTATAAAAATTGGAGAAGGCGTAAAAAAGATTTATTTAAAAAAAAATAGATTATTTAAATTTTTAATGAAAAATTGTACTGTTCGAAAATGTTGATGACTGACTGTATCATTACGGGAGTATAATGACGGGGAATGTAATGACCGCTCATTACCTTTTTTTTTATTTCGCATGAAGTTGAGATTATGTTTGTATACAAATATTGCTACTAAAGTTATTTCGCTTCAGTTATTTATAAGATAAAATTAATTCAAATTGTTTAATTATAAAAGTAATGCAAATAAAAGGGGGAAGTGTAATGACAGAAAAAAATGTACACAACGCATTTTCTTAATTTTTTACTTCCTTGTACGCAGTAAATTTCTTCTTCTTTATCTAAAATTAGAGCAATCATTGAAACCTGAGCCAGAGTGGATGCTCTATGTCTAAAGGTAAAAGAATACTGAAACGGCTCTGATATGCGCGAATGAGAGAACTCGGGTAACACTGTTACTGAACTTTCACATCGAGGACATATGAAAATGTGCCCATAGGGGCAGAAATAAATTAAGACAAACAATTATGGCATAGGGCCTGCCAAAAATTCTCCTGAGAAATACTTATACAAGTCCACTTCTTTACAATGAACCATAATTGGTTACCATATTTCGAACGGAAAATTCCCATTTACATTAAAAAAATATAATAAATAAAAAGTAAATTATTAAATTCTATGCCATCTTAAAATTTGATTTTCAGTCAGTGTTATATACGAGTGATGCACTAGATTTCAGATGTCTGATACTAAAATCACTGAGAACTTTCTTGCTTCTCTTTCCATAGTAATTCCCCTAACTAAACTTGTCCAACTCTTCTACGGATTAACATTCGTTAAATACCATGGAAAATTTTTTGACCAAAATATGAAAAATATGACTAAAGATGGCTTACAGGCCTCAGAATACCTCATGCCCCAAGGGTTGGCCATCATAACATTCTCTTCTGCTTTAACAGCATTTTCTTATCAGTAGATGACACTAGAAGAGAGTTTCAGGTAATGTATCATTTAAAAAAAAAAAAATTCACGAGACAGAAGTAAATTCAAGTTTTTTTTTTGCATTTGAGTGAATCTATGGAAAAAATATCTGATGTGGACACCCCATGACTTTCTTGTACACCTATTAAACTATAAATCGGTGGTTCAAAAAATGACCCTGAATTTGGTTACTAGTTTCCAAACATAGTAGAACTATCTATGTCACTAGATAAAGCATAGGAAATGGACGGTTTCAACATTTTAAGCGGAAGAAACCGATTAACTTATATCATATTCTCCTGCTGCAGACTTATTAAGCTCACAAGTGGGGAGGAAAAAAAATATTTTCCACTCAACTTTAACACTTAAAACAAGTAATAAATTGTTTAATTAGAGTGAAAAAAAAATCGAGTTTATAATTTGATTTATCACCGAACCATATGATCTCTGTAATAAATGTCGATATATCTTTTGATGTAAGTTTCTTATGACCTTCAAGTAAAGTACCCCTTTCGGATCTTCAATTTCAACAAAATCTATTATATTACTTATAGTGATATAAAAGTCTAATTTACCAAATTTGAGATGTTTTACATTATAATTGAATATAATTTTTGATGAAAGTCTAGAATGAACTTCAAGTAAAGTACCACTTTCCGTTTGTCAATTTCAACCAAAATCTCTTATATTACTTATTTTGATATAAAAGTCTAATTTACCAAATTTGAGATGTTTTACATTATATTTTAATATAATTTTTGATGAAATCCTAGAATGAACTTCAACTAAAGTACCACTTTCGGTTTGCCAATATTAACAAAAATTTATTATGTTATGTATAATGCATTACATTTATATATAATTTTTGATGAAAATCTGTAATGACCTTCTAGTAAAGCACCACTTCCGGTAATCATGCAGTGACAACTAAATTATACAATAATCCTAAATACAAAATTTTTCTGCGTATGGACGGATTTTTTAAATTCAATTTTTGGATTCTACGTATCTTGAAACGTAAAATCTCAAATTTGATGGGGGATTAAATTTTGTTAATGGCGTAGTTGGTGCAGCGCTCCACCTAGATCGGGATGAGAGTTGACTGGATTTCTTCTTGGGGCGAGTACTATCTGTTATCAGCAACAAAATTTGTACACCGACCAGCTCGGCGCTTGGATGCAAGGATTTTTCACGACAGCTAATTTAGCTCACAAACATTTCATTTTTAGTTCATTCACTAGTTAATTATTTCCACTGTTCAATAAACTTGATAAAAAGAAATAAATTACGCTTGGCGCAATATACAATTAGCCATTCCAAAGTCTTCTAGTATGGAAACTGCCTGCTTTACACTGACCTAAAATATTGAATTTAGATTTACGGTGAAAAATTACACCATTTTTTTTTTTTTAATTTAGTTCTAACTTTTCTTATAAGGATATTATTTGGAATATTACAAATATATTATAATATTTTTTTCATTGTTCATGTGTGGACTTTCTATCTTTAGTTTGCAAGCCTAAAATGTTATATGGTTGAATATGTAATATCAAAAAATAGGAAGAAGGAAGGAGAGTTTAATGGCGAAACTTGTAACATTCATGCCTTTTTCCAGATCTAATGATCAAAATTTGGCGAGTTCAAAACTTCAAGTTTGGCCCAACTTCAAAACTAAAAAATATAAAGTAAAATAAAAATTTGAAGAACTTTATTTCTTGTATGACTTGACTTTAATTTTTTTGTTTTTTGTTGCTACATCATTTAAAAGTACCGGAGAATCACTCATGTTTAGCTTAGTTTGGAATCAAAAGTTAAATATTAAATACATTTAATTTAGTATACCCAAGTCCATTAGGTGAAGATGTTTCGGCGATAGGCAAATTTTTGGCGTTCAAAAATAAAAAAACTACAAATGTAAATGTTTGTTAATTTCAATTTTAAATATTTTCCAATGTTTGAAGTGATGTTGGCTCACTACTAAGATCGCGTTGAAGATTGAAAACGAAAGTTACTAATAGGAAACCATCCCTAACCAAAATAAACAAAATAAGAAAATGTTATATTCCCGCCTATTCTTTGGCTTAGCATTCATTGAATTCTTAAGGATTTGCTTTATAATTATAGAACTTACCTTTTTTGTTATCAATTGTGTTCAAGCGGTACAGAAATTCAAAGAATCTAGAGTACTAAATATATATCCTTGAATATATACCTGTTATGACCTACTTCCTGAAAAAAAAAATATCTGTAAGAGGTACAACATGGAATTGAATGTTATTTATCTGCAATATGGTTATATACATGGAGTATGTATATATTTTTCAAATGAAATACTTCTGGAGGGTTACTAAAGACTCATTTTATACATATGTGTGCACATATATATATATATATATATATATATATATATATATATATATATATATATATATATATATATATATATATATATAAATACCTATTTTTTCTAAGCCTCAATTTCTAATATTTTCCAATGTTTGAACATATATTCACCCAATATTTACTTGACGTTGTAGACTGAAAACAAAATAGTCTAACAGAAGATGTAATGCTCTTTGGAATGATGCAATGGCATTTCTTATAGCCTCAGCATATCTAAAATTATGAGTCAGGCAGTAGAAGGTTCAAAAAATACAAAATTTTAAATACTCAAAGTAAACAAAAGACTAAAGACAGTAAACGGATTAACGATTGCGGCTAGACAGACGTGGGGACTGACAGCAGAAGCTCTATAGTTCAGTGCCTCATGAAGGCACAATAGTTCCAAAACTTCTATTTGCCATACCAGCCTGAGGAATCTGGAACGAGAAAGCAAATAGACCTTAGGAAATTAGAAAGAGTTCAAAGACTGATTGGAAAAAAAATTAGTAGAGCCTTCTATACTATTTCTTACGATGCAGCCTGCGTGCTTGCTTGAATAATACCGACAAAATATAAAATTATAGAACTAAAGATACTTTATAAAATTAAAAACAAAATCAGGACTACAAAATCATTGGAAAAACAATATTGAATTGGAGGTAACAGTAAAACAATTATAACACCCTTCACAACACGCTAAACTAACACAACAAATCGAAAATGTGAACAATTCTGACTTACTATCATTATTTATACAAACGGAAGCAAACACGAACAAAACACAGGTTGTGCTTTAATTTCTCAGTATAACCACATTGACTTTGACTAACAATACAGACTGGAACCACACTTTTCGAATAATCAAGCGGGAAAACTAGCGGTAATTAAGGCCACAGACTACATCTTAAGACAAACAGACCACTCCGACAAATCTTTTAATATTTCTACTAGCAGCAAAATGCTAATTGATTCTATAAAAAATACGACTTATTGACCGAACGAATCAGACAAGAGATTATGGATAAAAATGCCAGTTCAATGAGTTAAAAGTCACAGCGGGGTCTCCGAAAATGGAAGAGCTGATATTTTGGCTAAATGAACTGCTAACGATAGCCACCTACCAATCGACTACTGCTCAGTGCCTGTATCCTATGTTAAAAAATCTGTTACAACAGACTTAAATCGAGACTGGGGCAGACATTGGCAGCTATCAATAAAAAGATGATCTCTGCACAGATTACAGATACTTATCTCATGTTACACTTCAAAACGTACACATTGTAAACAGACACAATTGCTGAAAGATCTCGGAACGTCTAAATACTACTTTAAAATATTTCATCTGACAAACACAGAGCCATGTAACTGCGACGGAGAAACTGCACAAACCTTGAAGCGCATACTTACGGATTTGTAACTTGTACGAACACCAAAGATACGATTTAATAAGAAGCTATGTAACACAAGGAGAAATATATATGTATATAATGATTTATTTTTAATTTATTATTAATTAATAATGAATGCTTTGACTAAAAAATGTAAATTAAACTTCCCCTACATACGAGTATATTATGCAGTTTCGCATATATATGGAATATATATATATATATATATATGTATGTATGTGTGTATATAATATACATACTGACTATAAACATATATAGTAAGAATAGAGCCGTGGATTACCGCCTGGTACAGTCAACAAGTGTCCGGGCTGCGCGGGCGCGGGAGAGCTCCGACAATCGATAGTAGTGGCCATGGAGCCCTCGGGGCTGGAGCCCACCCTCTGCTCCGTCAGGTACGTAATATATATATCTATATTCAATATGTATATATTTATATTTATTCTGACGCCACGACTATATGTGAATATATCTTAGGCGATCTCCTCCGGAACACATTAGAGGCCTACTAAACCTCTGCTAGTGATGTTTTGTGCCGTTTGGGGATTCCGGCGTATTTCGTAATAAAAGACTACGATATGCCCTTAGATCCAGATCTACAAGAATTTCATTCTCATTAAAAGCAGTCAATGAAAGCTATCGACATTTTGTTTTTTTATTTTAATAATTACCGGAGATATAATTAAAGCACAATTCTTAATATAGGAAATTTTTGCTATTATTGAATGAACTGATGACTGAGACAAAAACTAAAGCTTATGCTCACTTTCAATATTATATTTATGGAATCATAATTGCTGACAAATCATTTCCGGAATGCGGCTTAAGCTTGTATGCAATGAACCACAAGAAATATAATATTATCGAAAGAATCCTTTAACTTTTTAGATGGATTTTTTTTTACGGTTTTACTGAAGTGTATAGTATAAGTGTTGTTACCCTTACCAGTCCGTAGATATCCAATACGCAATTTAAAGTTGATTTCTACTGAAAAAATAGAAAAAAATATATATAAAAATGCAAATTTAGGTTCTGGTTCCATGTTTATACAGAATGTTCAATGTTTATGTCATATATGCAAGGAGTTTACCTCTGTTCCACTATTGTTGACCAAAGGAGTTGATACTTACAGTAACTCAAGTCTTATTATGTTCTTTCTTTTGTCCGGAATGTTTATGTTACCTAAGTTGTTTGATATAAGTATACATATACTGAGCAGTTAGTAGTCTAGATGATGTAGGATATATTATTACTGTATTAACGAATCATTAAGGGCTAGATGCACTTATTATTTTAGTTATAGTTTCTTGGGTAAATTTGTTTATAAAAAAAATCATGATTTGTTATTTATAAAAAAATATTCATAAACACTCAGACAGATGTATTCATCAATTACTCACTACAGTACAACCTCGTTTATCCGAACCAACTGGGACCAAAGGCAATCGGGATAATCGAAAATTCGGGTAATAAGGGCAATAAGCAAAACCAAATCCTTAAATAAGCAGATTTACCGTTTATTACGATAAAAAATAATGTTTTGTAACATTGCATTTTTTATATAACTAATTCCGTCATCCTAATCTTCGGATCACAAAATTACAAAAAAAAAGAGTACAAAATAATTAAATCCAAAATAACAGACCTTCACACTTTACAAGCAACTTTATTTTTTTTTTATTAAAAATATGAATTTAAACAAATAGTTTATTTTTTTTTTTTTATGATTTAATTAATAGCTAAGGTTTTTTTAAAATACTTTTTTTAAAATACTATTTTTAAAATCTATGGCTACCAAATTGGTTATATTTAGAGTTTTCTTAATGTGATATTTTATCGGCATTACGAAGTGACATTTATTATTCTTATATGAATTTATAGACTTGCATATATATGTGTGTGCGTATGTCTGTGTGTATGTATAAAAATATGTATCAAACGTATGCAATGTTTACATCTTTCTGTTCTGTCTCTTCATAGGATTACTGCAAAAGAGAAAAAAATATATTAAATTTGTTTTTTAACTGTAGTTAAAGTACCAATGACAATTTTTGATAAATCTGAGAGTCGTTATGGATTGGTTAAAAAATAAAATTAACTATGTATGTAATTGCATAAACAGCGGAAGTCTAGTACTGGAACTTATTGACGTAAGCATTTATGAAATTTTTGCTATTTTGATTTGATAATTATTTTTATTTCAAGTTTTCTTAATTGATTTAAACCACAGAGATTTTGAAATTTGGTGTCGGTTGAACTATGATACATATTGTGATAGATAGTTATGGCCCAAGAATTGCTTAAACTCAAAAGGAGAACCAAATAATCAGTTTGCTCGACTGTTGCTTGGTACACAGTGGGCAGTGGAAGGAGCATGTGTTACGTCGGAGACAGTCAAGAGGTCCTCGCCAGATATCCCTGACCTAGACCAAGTGTCAGGGTGGCCAACCTAGTCGTTGGTGGTCAATGGAGCAGGCTGGACAACTACAGGAGATGGCTGGCTGGCCCTTCGTCTACCATCTTCTCTAATTCGGGATTCTGGATACAGAGCAGAAATGTACGATTTTAACGCGAAACTTTCTTAACATTTAACCTGTTTTATATTATTATTTTTGTGCTGTTTATGTCTGTTAGCTTTCTTTAATGTGTGCAGATCAAGTTGTATGATTTATGCCTGCTGCATTAGTATTGCCATAGGTATGTTAAAGACATTTTTCATTGATAATAATTCTTTTTTTATGTTCATTAAAATAAATAAAAAAAAAAAAATATATTTTTGAAATTATTTCAGATAATATATGCTGAAAAAACATTGATCCGCGTTACCTACGTGGTTTCTGAGCTTCCTAATATGGCAATATGAATTTTAATATTTCTGCCATACTTTTTATTTATTTACTTTACATGATTTTGGTATTCATGTTTTGAGAGAAAAAATAACGAATTTTGATCGAATCCTTTTCTATAGTTGTTTGGACGAACAAAAACCCAGCTTTGAAAGAAATATGCTCTCTATAATATTTTGAATAATCTGCAATCATTTATCATGCATCATATCGATTAAAAGATTTTTTTGTGTTGAGTCCCATCCTAAAGAAAACAAGTTGTGTTGAGTTAAAGAAATTATGACACAACTACAGGAACAAAAAAAAAGGTTTAATAAATACTAAAACAAACAACAAAAGTCAATCGAGATCTGTTTTGATTTACTAAAGTTGACTGTTTTTTTTCTCAAACTTAATCCCAAAATTTTATTTAAGTTCTTAGAAATAGGAGTACTACGGAAGACCATTTTTAAAAAAAAAATTTAACTATTTTTATTAGGAAGTGCTACAACCCTCCACATTTAAGAGCAATAAGTAGTAGAGATTAATGTTTCTATTCATATTATAATTACAAAACTATTTTCACTGGCCACCCAACTTGAAATAAATTTAAAAAGTTTTTTTATCTTAATTTAATTTTCTTAAATTTTTTTATCTTAATTTTTTTTTAAAACATTTAGCTTTCATTAAGTAATATAAAAGTATAAATTATTAACTGGAACAATCATTTAAGTTTATGTATTTTTCGTTTCTCTCCATTTTACTTTCTAAGACTTTATTTGTTAGATTGATTGATTTTTGTCGGTATATCTTACATCTATAATATTACTTTTATTGCAAGAAATTTTTTTCAACCCGGGAAAATATTTGTCTTCTAATTAATTATTATTAAAGACTATTTAACTGTACATTGATTAAACGAGCTTAATCAAAATCGTTAGAGCCATTTTCTAGAAATTTATAAAAAAGTGTTAAATCAATGATATAAAGTGACCCTTCCAGTCAATCGATTTTGGCGAAGACACTGCTGTAACGTAATAGGTATATATCAACCTTAAATACGTAATTTCAGTTTAATACAGCTTTTTATTTTTGAGCTAGAGTGTTCACACACACACACATTCGCGCGCATACACGCGCACACACATATAAACCATTTTGCGAGACTTGGTTATTTGGATTCAGAAGATCTTAAAACATGCATTTCCATTAAAAACTAGGATTCGAATCTTTTCATGTCATGTCTCGCAAAATGGTTTGTGTGTGTGTGTGTGTGTGAACAGCCTTACAAAAAGCTCAAAAACAAAAAGCTGTACGAAACTGAAACTGAAACGTATTTAAGGTTGGTATATACCTGGGATGTTGCAGCAGCGTTTTCGACAAAATCGACTGACTGGATGGTTAACTTTATATCATTGATTTAACACTTTTTTTTACAATTTTCTAGGAAATGGCGCTAACGATTTTGATTAAGCTCGTTAAATCAAGATACAATTAAATGTTCTTTAATAATAATTAACTGGAGGACAAATTTTCTCAGGTTGAAAACAAAATCAGGCTAATATTTGAAAATTGTTTATGACGTCAATTCAGGGCAGGTTGCTGACTTCTCGATTTTTTATGTTACACTTAGTAAATGCTTTCATTAGCCATAAAATTATGGCCTCACCGCATTCTGGCCAAGACGACTTCTTCGCGGCGATTTCTCCTCTCGTCAGTTTTGTCCTGTCCTCCTCCCCTCAGTAACTCAAGAAGCGTATAATCTTTCCTTAAGATATTATGCCAATCCAAGGCCGCTGTCTTGTTAATGGGTGTTACATCAATAACAGGATCTGTCCTAGCAGCATCAGCAGTATGGTCTGCGTCCTCATTCCCTGCAGTACCCAACTGAGAAGGAACCCTTAAGAATTTTAAAACCTTTAAAACCCCCCTAAAGATTATTGAAACAAAAAATAATTATTATACAAAAGAAAAAGAAAAAAAGTGGGGTTAGAAACAATTTTTACTTCCAAGCACTTACATAATTTTCAAATTAATTAATCTATGTAGATATGTATTAGTTTTTAGTTGATCGAATTTAATCTGTGGTAGCGACTTCTGCGTCATTGGCAATCATGTGAATAAGTATCTATTTTGTCTATGATATGATGTATACGAGATGAGACCACAACAACGATGAAAGACTTTGTTAATAGGTAACTGTCGTAATTTCTGGATCCTTCTAGGAGTAGAGTCAGAATTCTGCTCTGAAGAGTGTAGAAGCGGCAAGCCATAGAAGACAGGCGGCATCAACTACTGCCACTCCTGTAGTCATTATCCCAGTGTTATCGTCCAGTCAATAGACATTGAAGGGGACTGATCTTAAAAAAGGTCAATTAGTTCTAATTTTTTTTCACCAACCTAAGCCAGTAAATAAAAAAACAAATTTGCTACTTCAATAGACCTGTGAGAGCTTCTTAGCAGCCAAAAACACAGAAATTTTGTCACTATTGTCAGTTATGCGTCTATGTTTCACTATCATATTTTACACTATGTTCTCGATGGTTATCCAGAGGACGCCGTTAATAACAGCACCGAAAGTGATGAATGTCTCCGACGTTGAGCTTCTCACTTCTACTATGATATAATTTTCGAGGAATCCACCATCATCGAACTACCTCAGGTAGTGAAAAACAGGGTATTCAAATTAAAGCTGTCAAAGAAGGCGTTTATCGCAGCATCATTGACATAAGTAGCATTATCCAAAAGCGCCCAACTTTGACCTTGTGATTGTAGTAGAAGATGTCGATTTCGTTCTCCTCAATGGTTTGGACTCAGGTCCTACTCACATCTACTTCTAGTAAGGTAGAGATGAAGAAAGAGATGAAGCCGGCAATTGCCATTACTGTTTCAGTCATCTACCCGCACAACACTTACCTGGGATAGTGCTCATTCATGCGTTCAGCAAGTGTGACACTACTTCGGCTCCTTTTGGCTATGGTAAAACCAAGTTGACTAATATGTTAAATTAAAATTCCCATCTTGTGGAACTGGTTGAACTTTTCCTGCTATCAGACTCATGTACGGAGGCCATATGCTGGGGAGAAATGTTTTCTTGCTTTTTATGGGAGTGATTTCTTAACAGCCACCTTGAATATCCATCCACTACCAGCTGCTCGTTAAATCTGCGGCTAACTTCAAAATTAATGTTCCTCGCTTACCACGAACAGACGATGCAGCACATCTTCATCTTTACAGAATTTATCACATAATTCAAAAGTGGTTGGGAGTTGAAAAAAATCTTACATATTGTGGGTGGAAGCTCGATGATTAGGGATTAACTCCCATCAACATCACCCTGAATCCTGCTCCTCAGATTCTACTGCAAGTGCCAAAAAAGTTGCAGCGTCGCTTGCAATCCCCGGAAAGCTGGTCAGGCACAGGCAAATAGCAAAAACTTTTCAATTTCACAAAAATGCAATTGATCACTTTTATCTTTGAAAAAGTAAGTAAGTCTTAATAAATAAAACATTTATTTATTATTATATACGGTCTCATGAACTGTTTTCATTTATTATTCAACAATTACTATTTCATTCTAGGACATACTTTGGAAAATATTGGTCAGAAACTGAAAATAGTGTTGAAATATCGGTGTTTTTTGGCTGCTACGCAGTTCGCAATAGTGTTTCGAAGTAGACAATTTGTTTTGTCTTTTGTTTAACGGAGTAATAATCTACCTATTATTACTGCTTTAAATGGATCACAACTGTCGACTTCCACTCGCTCAGGAGATTAACAAACCCCCAATGAATCCATTTCATTTAATCCGGGCTTAAATTCGACTAAAAACAAATTTGTTTACGGTATCTGGTTATAATCTCAACATATGGTCGATCGTGCAGTACGTTAGTACCATATTTTTACTTTAAAACTCGAACTTAACTTTTAAAATTGATCAATCTAATGGTCTTCAGTTAATCGATACTAATGGAGTTTTATAATCTAGCGATTCCTTTTGAAAAATTCGAATTATAATGGAAGCCTTAGCTTCAACTAAAATAGACGAATTGCATCATATTATGAAATCAAGAATTTTAACAAATAGAAATACAAATGAATTGTTTATCCTGGCATGTGCTATACCCTTACAGCTGTCACAGAAAATTCTACATCATTGGCGAACATGTATTGAGATCGCGATAATGAAAAACTTAGCATGACACAGTAAAATTAAAACGAGCTAAATTCTGCTCTAGATAGCCCCCAAAAAACCCAGATTTTCTATGATTTTCTTAGAAAAGGATAACGAGCTAAACTCTGTTCTTAAACGGTTCAAAATAACTATTTCTAGACAATTCGGGTTCGATTATGAAAAATACAACGAGCTTAATTCTGCTCCAGAAAGCACCAAAACACACGAATTTGCTTAAGATTCCTAAAATTTTTTTTGGAAAGGTATATATTATAACGAGCTATACTCTGCTTCTGAAAGTTTCAAAACATTGACAATTCTTTTCCGATGAATAAATCGTTATGAATAATATAACGAACTGAATTCTGCACCAGAAATCCATAACACACCCAAATTTTCATTCGATTTTTAAAAAATTTCTTGAAAGGGGCAACATTAGACCTAAATATGTTGCTCCAGAAACCTTCACTACTCGTCATTCCTCGTCCGTTTTTCACCAATTTTCTTGGAAAGAGCCGATATTATAACCAGCCGAATTGCGCTCCGAAAAGCCAAAGTTATCGTGTGATTTAACCATTTTTCTTGGAGCGTGTAAAATTATAATGTGCTGAATTCTGCTCCAGAAATTCGAAAACATATATTCTCGTCTGATTTTAAAAAAAATTTCTTGAAGTCGGTGAAATTATAATGAGTGGAATTCTGCTCTAAAAAGTCACACCACACTCAAATATGTGTCCGATGCTTAACGATTGTCTTGAATAAAGGCTGAATTACGTAAATTACTTATATTTCAGATATATTTTTCTAGAACCGGCCCCCCTAAAGAAATTCCTGGGTATTCCCTTGCACATTCTCTCTCAATAAATTGGATTTTCATTACTAAAGCATCTTTTGAGTTCTTGTTCCTAAGGATTTGAGAGAGCTTAATGAGTCTGACACAATCAGATGGTGCTTTATATTTTATATAGTGCTTTATATTTGTTGGTGCTTTATAATCAGAGTCAAATTCACCTGTGTAAACAGTACATGCTTCTGGTAGAAGGAATTTGTGGCAAATAGAGCCCATGACAGTAGCACATCCAACACCAGAGTTTGATTTTGAAGCATCCGTGAACCAGAGATAGTAATTAGAATACATTTCTTCCCGTTCATGTACATTTGTTGATATACATGATGAGGAGTTATGAGTTTCGAAATACTGCTAAACTATAGTCGATCGGGCTTTCTGTTGATGCTCAATTAGGTTGTAATTTATCTGGAATTTTGAAGAACGTAAGAAACATTATTTGCAAACCATTTTTCAACTTTTCGCACCTATAATGGAAACATTTACAGGATATTTTGTGCTTCTCATTTGTAATTGAAAGTGGCGGGAGTTTATGTGCGATAAAGTTTTTTCTAGACTTCAGTGTTCAAACATAAGCCAAGGTCAAATATTTTCTCCTTATTTCCAAAGAAGGCTCACCACTCTCAATATAATAAGCTTTCGACGGGCGTAGTTCTGATTACACCAGTGCAGAGGCGAACTCCTTGGTTATGCATTGGGTCCAATAATTTCAAAGTTGAAGCTCTTGCTGAGCTGTAAGCAACAGTCCCCTAGTCAATGACAGGCCTGATCACCGTTTTCCTGTTGGAATGTATGAGACAGATTGGGCCTAACTTTAACTTGAAAAGTCCTCACTTTAAGCAAATTTTTGATAAATGTCAGCTATCGTCAGAGAGACCATTTTTTGATAGCGTGCTGATCACATTATACCGCCACATCATGTCGTACGCTTTGGTTATATCGATGAAGATACGTTATTTGATCTACAGCAAAGCGGTGTTTCCTGAAGCTACATTGAGCGGTTGAAATAAATTTCATTGTATCCAAATAATACATCAGTCGATTGTTGACCATTTTTTCGAGTAATTTTGAAATGCAAGAGAGTAGGTATATAGTTCGGTAATTATTGATGTTTATATTTTGGAGGGTTTTCTTAATTGGAATAACTATTGCCTTTCTCCAGATTTCAAGGAAAACCCCAGTCGTCCAAATTTCATTATAAATTGAGAGAAGAAATTTCTGAGCAATGAAAGGCAGCTTTTTTAGAAAAATGTATGGAATCTGATCAGATCCTGCAGTGGATTTATCTTCGCATGTCTTCAGAGTATTTTCCATTCCAATAAGGCTATATTGATGATTAAAATTCTCAGAACATTGCCTATGAAATTCAGTAAAATATTTTTCTTGTTCAATTTTGTGCTAAAGGAAACCTGGGTTATAGTTTTCTGTTTTGGACATTTAAGAAAATTATTCCCATGAGGATTCGACAATTTTAATTGGATCACTTATAATATGATTTTTTTAATTTTTTTTTTTTTTAATTTTTTTAAGTCAGCCTGATTTTTTTAAATGGAATAGCATTTACTTTTTTCCACATTTCTTTTATGGTACTGGTACTATTGATGGAATTAACTTAGCTCATCCATGAATTTTTTTGCTTGCCGTCGATACCTTGTTAGCAATGGATCTCAACTTTTTAAATTCGTCGTCAGGGGGAATGTAAACTTGCCGTCGGAAACAAAGTACCTGGGCCAACAATGGATCTTAGTACCAGGTTCTGAGAAAATGCATGGATGAAACTAATCTTAAACCTATGCTTTTACGTTCTTTCTCAATGGTCTCATGAGGAATGGAAGGTGAACCGTTTAAAATTATTATTCGTTTGGCTGGGCTAACCAGACGTTTTTAAAAATTTCTTTATTGTCAATAAATATTGATTTGTGATTCTTTAAAAGGCTATCTGCTGCTTCTTTACTACTGAAGTGTATGCAAAATCGAGAATTGGAGATTCGTGAAGTATAGCGAATGAATTTTTTTTCAATCAAGGCTGAAATTTTGAGAACATACTTTTTGCTTAATACTGGGAAAAACTATGGCAATTTCTCGTTTTGAAAATCCCTCTGTAAACTTTGGCATAACTGGCGGTTGTTACTGGTGGGTTGAGGTTAAGTGGGACTTTTAATAAATTGCTATTTTAGTTATTTTCTAATTCTATTTGCTACTGATTTGTCGGTTGCTTCATATTAAAAGAAAGTGAGAACATTGTAAGGCCTGCCGTTATCGCTGCAGAGCCAAAAGCTCTGGGCGCCTAAAAACGGCGAATAATCGCTGAACTTCTTATAAATGTCTCAGTTTTCTGTTAAATAATGGAACACGCGCCCTCAAATTGCACAAATTGCACACAGTAAAGTCTATAAAAGCATAAACAACACTTATAAATAGGTAAAACTTTGAGACTGACCTGAAGCGTGACTTCTTCGTATAGGCCCCAAACAGCTGATCACTTCTAATATGTTTTATGATTATCATACACTTTTTTTCTCACATCTGAGACAACACTGCTCTATCATAGCAGTCAGAGGAATCTAGTTTTGTTTTCAAAAGAAATCTTGAAGAAAATCGTTTGTAGTAAAATTCCTTATAATATTTCTTCTCATAATTATTCTTATAATACACTTTCTCATTCCCTGGAAGACTTCTGTTAATCAAAGAGTGTGTTTAATTTGCTAATAATAGTTAGTTATTGTGATGTTTTGTAATCAGAAAATCTGTAGCCTTAAAGCAGGACAGCATGAAAGTATCCGAATCCTTCCTCGCTCCATACAAATAATGATGAAAATGAGGTTTGTAGGGAGTGAGGAAGATTCTTATTGTGTGGGCTAGTATGTTTCTGAAACACCCTGTGATCATGGGCGTACCCTGGGATGGAATGGGAGAACTTGACCACCTCCTAAGGATCAAAAGAAAAATCATTAAAGAGAAAAAAATAAGAAAATTAAGTTATGGGAAAAATGTGTGTGGAGACTATTCAAAACCCTAACTTAATTTTTAAAATTGATCAATCTAATGGTTTTAAATTGAGCGACAATAGTACAGCTTTAGAGTCTTGCGATGCTTTTGGAAGCCTCAACTAACTTCAAATTATAATGAAAGCCTCAGCTTCAACTTAAAACAGATCAACCACATCATTAAGAAATAAATTTTTTTAAGAAATAGAAATGTTGTGCGCTAAATGAAATTTTCACCGCAGCAGACAAGATATCCTCACTGAACCAAACAACTGTCATAGGAACTTCTACATCATTGACATATATGTGCTGAGATCAGGATAATTAAAAATGTAGCATGACGTTGTGAAAATAAATGGAGCTGAATTCTGCTTTAGATCGCACTAAGAACACGGATTCGCGTCAAATTTTCAAACATTAGAGCTATTTATATTAATGACCTTCCCCTTGTTATCCATCACTCCCAATACCATATCTATGCAGACGATTTCCAAATATACCTGTCCTTCCCACCTTCCGACCTATTACTAGCCACCAAAAGACTTCAAGAGGACTTGAATCGATTAAGTCACTGGGCTGTTGCTAACAAGCAGAAGTTGAATGCAGAGAAGACAAAGGCAATTGTAATAGGTTCCCATCACCTTCTTAAAACTATTCCTCATATCCCAAGTTTGTTCCTAAATAATAATCCCATTAAGTTCTATCCAACCATAAAACACCTTGGAATCATCTTTGATCAAACTCTTTCCTGGAAAAATCATGTTTCCGATATCTCCCGTCGTACCTTTTACACTTTAAAGCGACTAAATTACCTCCATCACCTATTTCCACTTAAGACCCTTAGACTCCTAGCTACTTCCTTAATATTCCCCCACTTTGATTACTGTTGTGCGGTGTACGGGGGCGTCTCTTTGGACCTCGAGGCAAAAATAAAACGTTTGATAAATTGCTTTGTACGATTCATCTTCCGGATCCCGAGGGACGCCTCTGTCTCCCGATATTACGAAGAGTTGAAGTGGCTTTATCCTTCCTACCGTCGTAAATATATCCTTACATCTTTCCTCAACCAAGTTATCCATATATTCCGCCGTCCATCCTATATTTTCGACCTCCTTCAATTCAAATCCTCTGTTCATTCTCGTCATACCCGTTCTCGGCCCACCGGTCCGCAGCTTTCGACAGATCTTTTCTTGTCCGATCCTCATCCTTATGTAATTCCATTCCTCCTTCCATTCGTCGCTTCAATACTCTTATCATCTTCAAATTCCGCTTGTTCAATCACTTATTTTCTATCCAGTTCCAAAAAACATTGTAAATAGATTTTCTGTCATTTCAATCAACATTTGTGAATATGTTCCTTCATTTATAATTTTGTCATAACTTATTAACATACAAATTTCGTGTGGTTTTTGTTTTAAGACATAATCAATTAGAGTATTAATACCTATTTCATATGCTAGAAGTTATTGCATTATGACTTGTTATAATTTTCATTTGTATTTATTTATTGACTTTTCTTTATTTTTATTTTTATTTTATTTTTAATTATCTGTTAACGCATATGTTCCTATATCAACTACTCTAAGGCTCTGAAGCCCACCTATCATTGCCTGTAATTGTTATTCTAAAGGGACTTGCCCCAGAATAAATAAAGAGTTTATTATTATTATTATTATTATTAAATATTCTGCTTTAGAAATCTTCATAACACGTCAATCTTCGTCCGTTTTTCATTAATTTTCTTGTAAGGAGCGAAATTATACCCTGCAATTGCATCTCATTTCCTGCAAATGAAAAATTTCCTAAATTTATCAAAAATCGGCTTTTTCCAAAATATCTACTTATTTTGGTGTATGCTTTAAAGACTTGCACAGGGACCCATTCAGTGATGTTACATAAAAAATCTCCGGCGAAAATCTTTTTTTTTTTTTTTTTGTTTTTTTACAAAAGCTGAGCTCAAAATAATCTATAGTTTTGAACTTAGTTGGGCGATAGAAATATGCCTGAGACAGACATTGAATTGTTTCTAGCTAACTCATAACGGTTCAAAATGTCAGTCACTGTTATACATGTATAGGAAAACTCTACAGAGCTGTTACTGTTTGGTTTTGAGCCCTATATTATTGCGAAAGAGGGAGAGGATTCGTGTGATATTAATTAAATTTGTAATATCCATACAGCAACCCTGGGATTAGAGTTTAATCACATAGGGTTAAACATTTCCCTGAAACATACCTTATTGGTATGTTTGTTATGACCTGAGTCATACCTTATTGGCAAATAGCATTGCTAATATTTTCTTTCATTTGCTATTTTAATGCTACATGCGGATTTTTCTATAGAAGATTTATAAATAAGTCAAAGAAAATATAAATTACAAAAAAATAAACGAGATACTAAGGAAATAACTAGTGTAACAAAAACAAACCACCTAAAATTAAGGAGGCCTAGAATGGAAGCCTAGAATGGTACGGCCATTCCTGTGGGGTAGTAGAAGATAAAATCCCAAAGCTTATAATGGAACAGGAGAGAAGAAAAGAGGATCATTCCTTTCTTGGATGATGGTGAATAGAGGAGATATGACAAAAGAGGGATACCCTTAACATATAAAAACAAGCGAGGGGCCTATTGTGATGAAAACATCAACTTTCGGAAAACTAATCATTGTTTCTATTGAAATATTATGCTGTAAAATTATATTGTTTAAAATAACTACTATAATAGTCTAGTTGTAAAAGCTTCAATATATTGATTATATTATTATTCCGAAAGGGACAAGGTCATGCACTTAAAAATAAGTACACTGAAAAGGTTTTTGTCTCAACTTAGATTAATACTATTATAATTGACATATAGCTGGAAAATTTCTTTCAATTGTTTATGACATTTTGACCAAATTTGAAGCTATATTCAGGTATAACAATAAAAAAAAATTCATTTTCTGAAAACAATATAAAGTTTAATTAAAATAATATCTAAATTCTTTACAAATGATTTTTATTAATACTTATTACTTCCTTGTACACAATAAAGTAAGTATTGTAATCGCGAAAATTTTCGGTTTTTAACGTTTCACTTTGACAAGTTTCGTCGTGACTTCTGTACGTACGTTTGTTCGTACGTAATAATAAACTTATAATAATAATTATTATAATTTATAATAAAATAATAAATTTTGGTTAAAATTGACAAATCGAAAATGGTACTTTACTTGAAAATCATATTAGGCTTTCATCAAAAATTATATTGAAATATAATGTAAAACATTTCAAATTAGGTAAATTCGACTTTTATATCAATATAAGTAATATAATAGATTTTGGTTGAAATTGAAGAGCCGAAAGGGGTACTTTACTAGAAGGTAATAAACTTACATCAATAGGTTTATTGACATTTAGTAAAGATATCATATGGTTTAGTGATAAAGGTTATAAATGCGATTTTTTTCCACTCTAATTAAACAATTTTATTAATTGTTTTAAGTGTTAAAATTGACTGTAAAATACTTTATTTTTCTTCCACATTTGTAAGTTGAACAAGAATAATAAGATATAAGTTAAGCGGTTTCTTTCGCTTAGAATGTTGAAACCGTCCATTCCCGATGCTTTATGTAGTGACATAGACAGTTCTAATGCTGTCAAGGAACACGAAGAAATCACTTAGGAACTTGTTACCAACTGAAAGAAAACGACATATAATAACGGAATGATACCTCCAGAAACAAGAGCTTATGTATGTGTCTGTGAGTGTTCTATGTGCCAATGGATGGACGTCGCAACGCCGAGTGTCGTTTTTGAGATACAGCTCTTTTCTATAACTACTTACCAAATTCAAGGTCACTTCTTGAGCCACCGATTTATAGTTTAATAGGCTTACAAGGAAGTCACGAGGTGTCCATTTCAGATATTTTTTTTATAAGATTTTATAAACATGATTAATGATTTACATACAGAGTGGAGCAGAAATAACTGACATATTTTGAAGGGCTATAAAAGTCAGACCAATGTCTCTTGAAAATTTTTTTTTTCCCAAAGTACATTGAAAATAGTTTAATTTCCGTGGGCTTTAAAAATTACAACTTTCACAAAATGTGGGCCATTATTGACTACATTCTCTGAAAGTTTCCTTTATTTTGAGTCATTTCAGACGGAAAGGCATTGATTTTTTCTTGAAAAAGGCTCTCCTATATCCTCCAGAGTACGAGGTCGGCGTTTAAACATCTTCTGCTTGAGGTATCTCAGAGAAAAAAAATCACATGGAGATAAATCTGGTGACCATGCCTGCCCCCGTCTCCCCCTCAAGGCACTTCTCAAAGAGGTCATTCTGTTAAGGTATATTTCCCTCCAAACTTCTAGCGAACGTCGAGATATCCAAACCGTGGCTCCATCTGGTTGGAACCACACATCCTCTGCGTCGATAGTAGCTTAAAACTTAAAATAATCTCCAACATGTGCACGGAACAGTCGGAGTTCCCAATTATCTTTACACCTTCTTTCTCAAAAAAGTACGGGCCGATAACACCGAAGTCTCCAACAGTGTTGATTATTCCACCAGAAATAAGGGTGGATCGAATGGTGGTCGAAAATTTCCGGAAAGTCTTCGTCAATGCATTGTCAATAACGGCCGAAATTTGAAAGATTTAATTTTTAAAACCTACTGAAATAAAGCTATTTTCAATAACTTTTAAAAAATAAAATCGTTTTTTTTCGTAAGACAATAGTTTGTTTTTTACAGTCCTTCAAAATGTGCCAGTTCTGCCCCACCTTGTATTACGTTTTCCTATATGAGTAGTAGTTTTAAATAATAAATAATAGTTCATCTTATATTATTATTTATTTTGTATATATTAGAACTGATAATTCCTCAATTGTTTGTTATTAATTCAAGTTTTTCTATTTTATTCAACTTTTTAAAATTTCTAAATATTTGACTTCTATAGTTTTTCTTTATTGCTCTTAGTGTTTTATAATTGTTTACACTTTATGAATTTATCATCGGGCGAAAATGACCTAAGTTAAGAAAATCTAAAAAGATGTAAAAATAAATAAATTAAAATTAAATTTGTTCTCAGAATGTGATAAATTTGTAATTGTTAATCTTAAGAATGGCCTAGTAGATAATAACAAGTAGATAATATCAGAAGTTTCAAAATTAGGAAAGGACTTTATGTGTTTGGAATTAAATACCTGAAGTTTCAATGCATTTGTAACGATAAATAATTGTCCCTCAGAATAATAATATAATCAACATAATGTAGCTTTGGTGCCTTAAATTATTTTATTATATTTATACTATGTCCTGCCATCGTAAAATATAAAGAATGAATGATATTCCCGATGCAAAATTTTTTTGGGGTGAAATTAAAAAAAAATTGCAAAAAGATATAAAAACTTACAAATTTAGGTATAAGGTTGGTGAGATTAAAAGCAGGAAGAGCATACAAATGACGATTGGAGGATGAAATCAAATTCCAGAGAGACGAAGATCAGATAAAAAATGATCTGTCAAATGCTGTTATACGGTGAGTCGGGTGTATAAAAATGAAGGAAGGGTATGATAGGAAGAAAATTTGAATAGAAGTTAGGACATGTATGATGATCGGCGACATTGGATAACTTGGTAGGGGAAAAATTCCAGGAAATAGGGTCGACGCAAAGAGCCCGAATTGTAGCATAGAGGATAAAAAATAAAATTTTAATCTTCAATATTTGTTACCATATTATTTAAGCCTGAGCAGTTAAAAAAATATTGCTACGTTATTATTACAATTAAAGTAACAAATAAAGTTATCTATCATTATTTTTTCGTTTTAAAAAATCAAATATATTATTTCTATTGGAGAGATCCCTTTTTCAGGCAAAGTACTGAATCAATTAACCATAGAAAGGTACCGTTATTTTAGAACATATGTACATATGTACATACTAATAATAAAATTTCCACGTGTTGTCGTGTTCCAAATTGCTATTGAGAAGTACCGTTGCCATGGATCCCAATGACTCCGACAGATATGTCATTAGAATTTATATGACTTTGCAGTTTTCGGTGCGACTCACCGATGAGTATAAATAAACCACAGTGTTAATCGCAACAGATGTGTAGACTAAATTTCGAAAGTCCGTGCTTCTCAATTGGCAACTCTTTGTAACCTGCTCACGAGTCAGAAAAAGAAAAAATATTGTTTATCCAAAAGCAAATCGATAAACAGAATTAAAACACAAACACTTTATTTCTTTCAGTGGTATTATAACGAATGCCTGTTATTAATACTAAACATATTATCGCATTAAATTAAAGATTAAGCGAACGAAGTCGCGGGAAACAGAAAGTATGATATATTTATTTATATTACTTATTTTACAATCATTGGAACGAGAACAAAATTTTTCACACTTTTACATAGCCAATCAAAAATTTTCGGACAATTTTTCAGGCGAATTTCCAATTTTATTGGGACAGAAACGCTAAATAATGTTTTTAAAAAATCAAACCTTAATATATTTCTTATTTATTTTAATTTTATGATGATAATTTCTGGAACAAGTAATGAACTTTGTCTCATACTTGAATTTCTTGAACCTGTGATTTAATCGATTTTTGTATTGCTTCTAGTGTTTCCTCCAAGACTGTCACTAATGGAAAGTATATGTCATTATAAAAAAACATTTAATAAGATAGATAGATAGATTATTTATTGTATAAAGCAATACATGCTTGTTACATTATCTTGGCATTGGCCTGTGGAGTGATACAGTTAATAATATTTATGATAATAAAACATTACAAAAATTTATACATATAAAGAAAGAAAAAAGTATACACATACTTCAGTCATCAAAAATATAGTTAATGCAAGGTACATATATATAAGTATTCACAAACTTACAATAGAATAAAAATTTTTTTTTTTTTAAATAAATGATATCTATATGTTAGAGTTTATCACTTTATCTGCATATCATCACTTGAAGTCAAATATCACAACAAGGTGAGGCCTCATCAATATGTATCGAGCCGGCTAAACTTTACAAGATTGGAAGTTATTGAAGACTGATGTGAGGAACAGAAATACATGCTTGATTTTATTTATACTATTATAATTTAAAATGTTTTCTAGTGAAGAAAGTTCATCGTTTTCAGATATATACTCCTTTAAGAATTGTTCTCTGTATGAATCACAAGAGGAACAGTGCAAAAGAAAATGCTTCAGAGTATCTTCGATAGGTTTCTGACAAAGTTTGCATGGTTCATAGAGCTTGAAGATCAGCCACTTATTTTGCAGAGGAATCTGCAAGTATGCAGTGCCTGCGACTCTCAACTGGCTTATGGCTCTATGTTTTTGGATATTTAAACTGTGTAGCAGATATTCTTCTGGTTGAGGATATGTGAAGTTGCAAATGCTTCTATAAACGGTATTGTGGGTTGAGGTCATTTCCCGGTTAATATCAGTAGAGAACACATTATTTTCCACTCTTTCAATAATTGTGCTTTTGTTTGGTATTAATTTGCTTTCGTTTGGCAAATCTGCAAAAAACTCCAGTGCATTGTTCATGGATGCTATTCTCTTGACTTGTGATACCCAATTTGATCTGAGGTCTTGTTTTCTGTTATCCAAGATTAAAAGTCTGTTAAAGCATTGTCTTGGTAATCTATCCTCTTGGTAATGAAAGGATTATGCAGAAATTAAGAAGTTTCTTAAAGACTATTACAGAAAGTGGGAGACGACCTGTTTCTAGGCGTACTAAATAGTTGGGCTTAGTTTTAGGCCAGAAATATACGTATTTCAAAAACTTGGTTTGTATGGTTTCGACAACTTCCAAATAATTTAAGCTTAAGTCTCAGCCGCGTAGAGGAGAGTTGAAGAGATAATTGCGTCGAAGAGGGCCAGTTTTTTTGCCAGGTGTCACTTTTGCCCCGTCGTAGAATATTTTTCACTTTTGCACTTGCTACTGTTGACCGTTGAACAAAGTGTTCTGCCGTTTGGGAAAACTTTGTTGATGATAGAAAAGGAACTCCAAGGTAGATGTATGATTTGGTATATTCTAACTTCACGTTATTCCAGTATAGTGGTTTCAGTTTTTTACTTCTTGGTGACTTGTGGAACGCTATGATTTTTGACTTTTCCGGGTTCAGAGTTAAAGAATTTTGCATATAGTATAATTCTAATATTTTAAGTTTTTTATGTGCACTGTGCCAAGATTCGCTGAGTAGAACTATATCTTCAGCAAATAAGAGCATCGATACTTCGCGTTCGCTGCTAACAGGGACACCAGTTGCTCCTCTGTTCCAAAAAAAGTTTACTATGTCTGATATAAACAAAATAAAAAGAACAGGACTAAGACTTTCCCCCTGTAAAAGCCCTAACGTGACATCTATATCCTCAGAATAGTTACCGTTGATACTAATTTATACAATGACTTTGTCGTACAATTTTTTCACAATTCTAAACATTTTTCCACTAATGCCTATTGAAAACAACTTTTGCCACAGAAGGTTCTGTGGCATATATTTATATAGTGGCATCGATTTATAGAGTCGAATGCCTTTCTAAAGTCCACGAACACAGCGTAAACGTAACTTCCCTTTCCCTGCAGATTAATATTTATTAATGACATGAGTGTGAATATTTGTTCCACATAACCTCTATCTTCTCTAAACCCTGCTTGTTCCTCAGGGATTAAATTTTCACGTTCTGCCCAATGCTGGATTCTGTTCGCTAAGATAAGGGTAAAAAGTTTTGTGATGTTGTTTATCAGGGAGATTCCCCTATAATTACCTGGATCCTTTTTATCTCCTTTCTTATAGATCTGCTTTAGCTCTGATCTAGACCATGCGAGTGGGAGGTTTTCCGAATCCATTTACATTACATTCCTTCACATTGTTATAAAGATTTAACAAATAGTGTTCCCACTGTGGTGTCATGTTTTTAAATACTTCATATGTCAATTTATCAGGCCAGGGGATTTGTTTCGTTTGCTGCGGTGAATACAGTACTGAAGTTCCTCAGTTGAAAATGGTCGGTCTAGAAATGGATGTGTAACGGAAAAAGAATAGAGAGTCAATTGAAGTTTTCTCTACATATAATGAGCTATAATATTGTGTCCAAGTGTCTATATCTATTTCGTTTGTGACAAATGTATCTGGTCTCAGAGATTTGACAGTTTTCCAAAATTCGGAGCTATTTTTAACGTCTTTTAGTTTATTTATGATTGTGATTCTGTATTCTTCTTTCTTTTGTTTTATTAATTTCCTGTAATTATTTCTAGTGGAAAGATATTCTTCCACAATACGCTGAGCGAAATTTCGTTTTAGCAATTCTCGGTATTTCTTCCTTACTTGTGTTTTCAGGTGTTTGCACTCCAAATCATACCATTTAGTTTTGTATCTTTTGTGCTGAAACCCATACACCATTGAACCTGCATCAACTAAGGATTCAGTCATTGCAGCTGTGAAATTTGCATACAAATGGTTAGGATTATCTGAATTAAAATATATTCGTCGCGATAAGATTAGGTTATTTTGAAAGATATTGATCCTATCTGATTCCCACTTTGTGTACTTTTCTACTTTCTGAGGTTGGTTTTGGCTGCTGTCTTTGATTTTTAGTGTATTGTGATCTATATTATTTAGGAGAATAGTGCAGGCCAGATGATCGGTTAGTTCTGAAAATGCGGATACCTTTAAGTCTTGGACTATTGGGAGGCATTTTTCATTAACCCATATCAGGTTTATTGTGCTCTTACCTCTTGTAGAAATATGTGTGAACTTTCCTGGTCTATCGGATAAACATCGGCCGTTACATAAATACAAACCAAGAGCTTCCATTACTTCCACAATAAGTTTACCGCGGCTATTTATGTTCTCATGTTTTACTATTCTCGTGGCGAAAGATTGGTGCCTTCAAGTATATTATGATCGATACTGTTCAGGCTGCCCACATATCCATTAAAATCTCCGCTTAAAACTATGTAATTATCTGAAAATTCAATCAAAATATTAGACATTGTATAATTAAATAAGTCGAGGCATTCGTCTATGTCACAACCGGAAGGTAAGTATATGTTAGCCAGGATAAACTTTTTATTGTCTATTGAGAAGTTTATAATGTTAAAATACTGATTTGACTCCAAGTTAATGGCATTTTTAGCGATATTTTTATTTATAAACGTAATACCACCACTCGCTCTTCCGGTTCGTTCTGATGGCATTGCAAAAAAATGAGTTAAAGTCCTTTAACCAGGGTAGGATACGAAAGTAAAAATCCTCAAGCCAGGTTTCTACAATGCATAACGCTAGAGTGGTTTCTTTAACATTTATTTCCTCAGGGTTTATATTAATTATATTTGAGTACCCACTTATGTTACAAAATATAATTTCAATGTTATTTTGCTTAGATGGGACGAGACGTTTATATTTTGGAGCCAATTTATCATTATTTATCTTGCTGATCGAATGATTTGTGGTCTGGTTGTAAGGAAGACGAGACGGATGACATTGAAGAGGTTCTGGGACGAAATCGAAACTCATCAATTTTTTCTGCTGCTTTTCTTTTCTTTTGAGTTTCATTTATCACATCTACATTAGATAATTTAGGTTGTTTATTTCCTGGTGACGCACTTAAAATATTTTCGA
Source organism: Rhaphigaster nebulosa (assembly GCA_948150685.1). Classification (NCBI taxonomy): domain Eukaryota; kingdom Metazoa; phylum Arthropoda; class Insecta; order Hemiptera; family Pentatomidae; genus Rhaphigaster; species Rhaphigaster nebulosa. The sequence continues at coordinate 122,515,331 of OX411308.1, read as the reverse complement.
CCTCATCTATTCTATAATAATTGCCTCTAAATCTGAAAAAACTTTTTTAAAACTTGCGTTGCTGTCTAATAATTTTAGTTTTGTTAGGTAGGTGTGAATTCTTTTGCCTTCTTCCCTCTGGAGACTTATTGTGATTAATATATATATTTTTTCCCCTCAATTCCTATCGTTTTTTAAATATTTCTTGCTTGAGCATATTATTGTTGAGTGACATCAGTATTGGGCCCTTACCTAAACGGTAACAGTTATTAATTGCATAGTCAGGCAGTGATACATTAACGCTAGAACAAATTGTTTTGACTCTCTCCAGTGTGTTCTCATCATCTTTTAAGGGTACATTGTGAATAACCAAGTTATTCTTGCGTAGCTGTTGTTTTAGGAATTTTACTTCCCTCTCTAGTAGCTTATTTCGCTCTTTTAATTCGTTAAAGGTGGATTTTATGGACTCCCATTCTGATAGAAGACCAGACATTAGAGCTTTATTATTCCCTATCTGAGATTTTACATCTTTTAGTTCGCTCATAATGCCATCCAAGGTATAAACCATTTTTTCTTTTTAGATGTTTAATCGATTAAATTAATTAAATCTGCTAGTAATGGCAACCGAATATTTATTTATTTTTTTTTACTCCTAGTTTTCAAGACGTAGGCAAGAGCAGACAGAAGAGCGTCACTGACAAATATCAGCACAGAGCCCAACTGACAGCCTATGGCCAATTAGTAGATAACAAAACTAGAATAGTGGGGATTGGCGCGTGCGCACTACGTACTACTATGAAAGGTTACTCACCAAATATTTCGCAACTAATTCCTTCGTCCTTATCCACTATACCACAGCACTTTTAAGACTCGATGTTTTTCAATTTTCTCTACAAGAATCGAGGTAAAAACCAACTATATGACAATGATTCACGGACACGATCTTATCACTATGACTAATGGCGCCGAACTCCAAAAACAAGACTGTCACTAATGGAAAGTATATGCCATTATAAAAAAACATTTAATAAATTCGTATCAATATCGGATTTTACTCAATGAATCTCTATGAAAATCATTGAATGAAAATTTTCTTTGAATTCTTTGTGCAATTTGGTTCTCAATGGCTCATGTGTTCTATTAATATGGATGGAATTTGAAACACTGAAAAATATGTACGACAATGGTTTGGCACTAATAAGATTACTATTAGAAGACTGTTAAATTAAATGCAACATTGTTGATAAAATTCGGTAAAGAATTAGGTCTGGAATTAAATACGGATTAATCAAAATATTTGGTTAGTGATAAAATCGAAGATAATTTCGGTAAGAATGCTTATAACCCAAAGGCTCATCTTAGTAGGAGAAAGCCCTCACACCGTCTTCAACGGTCCTATCCGTAATGATGTATGACGTGTGAGAAAAATCAAAAGAACCCATTTTAATATTAATAATAAAAAGGTTACTTTTAGCAGTATCTCCCATAATGATATTTATAATAGTAGGAAAATGACTCTCTATTTGTTTTTCATCTGTCACTAAGTTGGAACATCACTTTGTAATACGCGTTTTTGAGGAATAGCTTGAAACAATGGCTTTAAGATGTTATAATTTTAATAAAATACTTTTAAGCTGAATTTAATTTAAGCCACCATAACGAAAAGTGAAAACATGAGATTCATGATCTTACCTGTAAAGTTCATTTCAAATCCCATTAATTACCAAATTGGCATCTTTGACTTAGGGTCCATGTATTTCAAATGATATAATACAGTTTGCTCTCTCACAAGCTCTGGGAGTTTTTCATCATCTATTAGTATGTATCTGTAATACAATAATGATAACAACAGATAATGAATTACGATTGAAATAAATTTTGTATTGAAACAACAGAACACTGAATGGTGACCGACAACCTCGGGCGAGGATTACGGAGTGGGGATCTTCCGCTTATCGCACGCGACTCGTTTCTTAATAAACAATTTTATTGAAAAGCAGAAAATACTGGTTTCGGGCTCGGTTTGTTCTCTTCACGTGCCTCCATAAATACACCTTAAAATGGCATTAAAGCCTTTTTTCAGATCACGCTGCTAACCCGCAATACAGATCTGTCATGCGGGTTTCGTAAAGATTAGGGAGTATAAGTGACCGATTTGGTTTATTTTAGTTCAAATAACTATATAATTCATTAATATATTTTTACTCCGTGTTGTTATTCAAGTTTTAAGGTTCTTAAAATAGACTCATATATTTCTGTTATTTTTTTTATTGGAATTAAAGTAAGAATTCTAAGCTGATTTATATTTCTTGATGCACTTTTCCTTCATCAAAGTTTAAGTTGGCATAGCCTTATTTTATTATTCATCCATTACCTTCCAAGCTGTATACAGACCTTTTAAAATAAAACCATCTATGATTAGAGGTTATTAACTATTTATTATGTTATGTAATGACTATGTTAGAATTTCTTATTGTAATAATATATCAGGTAATCATAATTAAGCTTTTATTCTCAAATTTACTATTACAATTTATTTTGAATAACCCATTGTTTGCATACCCAACAATTTTCGGAACTTATAAAACATTCAGTGCGGAGGACATGAACGTTCATGGGTTCGTGTGACATGAACGTGCGTACTAATGTACTTAATATAAATCTAAATTTAATGTTACTCTATAATATAGGTTTCATTACTTTCCACCACTTTTACTCATATCCTGCCATCAGTAGAGTTGGCTTTAGTAATGATAATTGTTAAAATCTCCTCACATTCTGATTTCACAGTCTCATAGTTTTCGAAATCCCGCTTTTTTTTTAAAAATTACAAGCTCTTAGTGCTATATGTTGTAGGTAAGGTAGAGTAAGAAACTGACTCGCTGAATATTGCTTGATCCAAACGTGGACCATCTGCAGGACCATTTGAAAAATTGTTCGTGACATCATAATTTCCATTACACGTTCAAGGGGCACTTCCTCAGAGAGACTGGTTTTCCAAGTCCCTTGGAACGTGTGGAAGAAATGTCAGGAAGAAGATAATACCCGCTTTGGAAATAAACCTGAATAACTGATAATAATATAATTTATGTGAGCTCAAACAATATGGTACAAGTTCAAAGCGTTCAACGCTTCATAATTCCATCAAACAAAAAGCATAATCTTTATCGAAACAGTTATAAACACTGAAATACCCTGCGATTTTGCGATTGAACTTAACGTTGCTTTGACACAGCACATATTGGCTGCAAGCTGTACACTGAATTCTCTTTATCATTAGGTAATGTAATTTAACTGCGCAACGGATCAAGCTAATTTGTTATCGATGTTTTTTCTTTGACATACTGGATAATGAGCCTTGATTTGAAAGTTGCAGTAATGACGAAGCAGGAGATCTCTGGAACAATTGGTTTTTAACCTATATTGACCGAGTAACAGAAAGAAGAAAAATGATTGAACAAGTGGATTGGGGTGATTGTGGATTGAAGAGTGAAACGCGACGTATCTGTCTTGTATGTAAGATTTTACTATCATTGTGTACGGCGTGATTTGAAATAAACCATTGTGCTTTTACAATTTTTGGAATATTTCATCGAACCCTAATGCTCTGCCCCATATGTCCAAATAGGTCTTAGTATAGTGGTGTAGGCTGTTCGTTTGTTTCTTTAGTTAAGTGAGGATCTGTAGGAACGACAATTGTTTCTATCGTCTTGCCAGTTCTTGTCATTTTAATTTTGTATGCATGTTCTATTAGAGTCTTTTGTTTAATTATAGTCCAAGATACCTTGTATAGTGTTTCTAAGGAACTAAATCGTCGATTGTTAAGCAGGAAATGATCTTAAAAATTAAATTATGTTTCCGTGCCTATTGCTTTGGCAAAATATTTTTTACAAAGTAATTATATCAAGGAGTAGATGATTGGAGGTAGACTCAAGAAAAAAACATACAGTAAGGCATAATATTGCTTAAATGTATGTTGACTTTTTGGCCTAAGTTGTAAGCATCATCAAGGTGACGTCAAGAGATCTGAAACAAGTGACCACTTGTTTCTTTTTTGACTGTACACAGAACCATGTTCTCCTGGATTACATCTAAACAATATCTCCGTCATTAATAATATTTATATATACATATAATAGTAATAATCATTCGGATCTCCAAAACAAAATAATATACATTTTAGTCAACTTTCTGTGTTCAAATTCAATATACATTTGACGTCTTAATTTTCGTTTGATCTAAGAATTTATACTACACAGTGAAAACTTGTTCTGAACCCTTTCATCTTTTCCTTTCATATGCAGCTATGTTCCAGTCTGTCAAAGGATTTTTTAATATCTCATCCTAGTCAGTTGGAGGGCTTTCTATTTTCCTTCTACGCGGTCTCTTGGATACCAATCTATTATTTGTCTGGTCCATGCCATATCTTCCTTCCTGACAACATTTCCTGTCCATATCCATTTACTTTATATGTACCTTATCCGCTATATCTTGGAGATTCTTCAAAACTCTGATTTATTTTTTGTTTTGTAATATCTTCTTAAACTTCCATTTTATTTCTGTAACTAGTGTCCATAATATGTTGTGTGTTGTAGGAAATCGACTTTTCGCAAATACATGTAAGAACGAAAGGTTAACCAAAAAGATTCATTTTCATTTCTGAACTTATAGAGGATCTGTGAATAACCTTATATTTAGGTACAGCACGCCATCCAGATGAACACCTGTTTATTTCCTCATTTTTTCTTTTATCTAACATTAAATAAAGAAGGTATAAAAACGATTCCGCTTTCTCCTTTATAAGATTTTATGCTGTTTTTATTTCTCCTAACTAACTAACTAATTCCCTGGCGCTACAGGCCAGCATGACCCTTGGCCTCCTGAGTTACTCTCCTCCATACCGCTCTGTCCTGTGCTTCTCTCTTCCAATTGCGGACACCCAGCATCCTCGCGTCTCTTTCCACTTCATCCTTCCATCTGCTTCCATCTGCTTCTCGGTCTTCCCCTTTTCCTCTTTCCACCGAGACGCGCTTCTAGCATCTTCTTCTGTACTCTTTCATCCTCCATTCTGGCCACGTGTCCTGCCCATCTCAGCCTACTTGCCTTAACATGGTTAACAACGTTAGCATTCTCCAATATAGTCTCAATTTCACTATTGCTCTTAAATCTTCATGCACCATTACCTCTAGTAGCACCATAAATTCTTCTTACTGTCTTTCTCTCAAACACTTTTAATTTATAGCAATCCTCTTGCGATAAGCACCAGGTTTCCGCTCCATAGGTGACTACTGGTCTAATAAGAGTTTTATACAGCTTTAGTTTTGTTGTTTTTGATAATAGTTGAGATTTGAGAAGCTTAAGATTTGCATAATAGGCTCTATTACCAGCCATTATTCTATTGTTAGAATAATATCCAGCCATAGCTATATCCAGCCATTTCTTTGCTTATTAAATTCTCATTATTTAGAACCGTATTATATATTATATTAGAACCGAGATACACAAATGTCGGTACATTTTCAAACTTTTTTTAATTTCAAAATTTTTTATTTTAATGTCGCTGCAGGATCTTCTACTTGCTGCCGAGGACAATTTTAAGTACTTTGTTTTATCTTCATTGACCACAAGCCCTAATTTTTTGCCATTTTCATATATTACGCCAAACGCCTCTCTGAGTGCCTTTTCACTTCTGGCCGCAATCACTAGGTCATCAGCATAGGCACAAATTTGCCTGATAGTGCCGTTTTTAGCTGCATCTTTCACAGCATCATGCAATGCTATGTTGAATAGTTTAGCCGACAATGCGTCTCCTTGACGAACTCCAGATTGCACCTTAAACGATCCACCAGCTTTATTTCCAATAATAACTTTGGATGATGCATTTTCTATGGTCATTCGTATTAAATTAATTAATTTATGCGGTACCCCATTTTTCACTAGCACTTTTAACAATGTTGATCTCTTGATGCTATCAAATGCCTGCTTGTAGTCAACGAATAATAGGTGCACATCAATATTATATTCATAGCACTTTTCCATCATTTGCCGTACAACAAAAATTTGATCTGTCGTACCTCTACCAGTTCTAAAGCCACATTGGTATTCTTCCAACATTTTCTCGGCATATATTCGCAGCCTTTTCAATATTAAGCCAGAAAGGAGTTTATACAAGACTCCCAGCAGGGTTATTCCTCTATAATTTGCGCACTGATCTTTACTGCCTTTTTTAAAAATAGGATGTATTCGCCCAACCTTCCAGTCATCCGGCATCTTTTCCTCTCTCCATATATCGCAGATTAACTCATTCATTTTATTGCTACAGCAACTTCAATTAATTCAGCAACAATTAATTCAGCAACAATCCTGTCCTCACCGGAGGCCTTACAATTCTTCATATCCATAATGGCAAATTCAACATCTTCTCTGTCAGGTTCATCAATGAGCGGTTGTGGTTGCCATACTTGACACTCTTCCTCAATCTCATTCTCACCATCCTCCTCCACCTGACCGACATTAAAAAGCTCTTAGAAGTGTTCAGTCCACCTGTTCATCACCTCTCTCTCGCCTTCCAAAGCCTCTCCCGTTTTATTTTTACAATTATTCAGCTTCGGCTGGTATCCTTTCCTGAACCAATTTGTTTCTTTGTAAAACTTCCTGTTCTCATGTTCACTGTTCAGCATTTCTATATTTTTAAGCCTCTTATTAATCATTTTTCTCTTTTCCTCTCGACAGACCTTCTTAGCTTCTCTTCTCCTCATACTATAAGTCTCTTGATTTTGTCTTGTGAACCTCTGCAATATCCTCTGTCTGGCTTGATCCTTCTCTTCAATGGCATTTGCGCATTTTTCGTTGTACCATTCCTCGTTTCTTCCATTTGTACTCTCTCCCAATACCTCCTCCGCTGCCTTGTTTATAGCTTCCTTTACGATTTTCCATTTCTTCTCAATTGACACGCTTTCCCTGTTTTCCTCTTCTGGTTGGTCTCCGTCTTTTTCCTCTCTCTCCATCCTTCTATCCATCACTTCTTGAAAATTTCTGAGTTCGTTCTCTACTTTTAATTTTTCAGTGTTCCATTTCGTTCTTTTGATTGTTCCTGGTTTGCCACCTTTGCCATCCTTTGCCTCAACTTAGCTCTAACCAAAAAGTGGTCTGAATCGCAGTTAGGGCCTCTCATGCTTCTCACATCTATGATGTTAGAGGAATGTCTTGTTGATATTAAGATGTGATCTGTTTGATTAATAACATCTCTTCCGGGTGCTTTCCAAGTGCCTTTATGTATTTTCTTATGTAGAAAACATGTGCTTTTTATATACAATCTGTACATTTCAGCGCATTGTGCCAATAGCATGCCATTCTCACTTGTTATTTCATGCAATGAGTGCCTTCCAGCAACTTATCTTAGAGCCTCTTCTCTCCCAATTTTTGCATTGATGTCCCCTAATAATATGATTGCATCATATTTAGGCACTTTTTCAATATTGCTTCCCAGAATGTCATAAAATTCCTCTTGCTGTCATCGTCAGCATCTTCTCTTGGAGCGTATGCAGAAAACAAAGATATATTTCTATATCTACCTTTGACCCTTAATTTGCATAATCTGCCAGATATAGGTTCAAAATGGGGTATAGACTTTCGTAACTCACTATTTACAAAGAAGCCTGTTCCTGCTTGACCAGTTTTCTTCTCTGGACCACTGTATAATATAGAGAACTCCTTTTTATCCATTCTTCTATCTCCATTCCACCTCATTTCTTGCAATGCCGCAATATCTATCTTATATTTTATCAGTTGGTCGGCAATTTCTTTCATTTTGCCCGGTCGTAACATTGTATTCACGTTCCATGTGGCTAATGAAACCTCAGATTGTTTCCATTTTCGTCTAATCCTTTGAGCGCGCTTCTTAGGTCTTCTACCGTGAGAAACATCCGGCTTTTCCTTTAACTCAGTTTTCTGAACAATAGTGTTTTTCCAAGGAAGGGTTGTTGGCCCCACACTCAACCCCCAACCTGGAGGACCGGGTCATTTATTTTCAGGGTTTCTCTCCCCTAGGCTAGTTGCTTTCACTACAGCTGAAGTGTCCAACCTACCCTTGGTTTAATTTTGGAGTCGCCTTCTCCTAGACAGGCGGCCTTCACTACGGCTATGAGGCATGTCTCCCCAGGTTGCAGTTTAACGTCATGCCCAGGACAGGCATTATTTTTATTTCTCCTAGAATATTTATATTCATGCATTTAGATTTCTTATTGATAGTTCACTTGGAACACTACGGTTCCATCTGCCTGTATAAAATTTTATGCTGTCATAGATACCACCTTTTATTTTTCGTATGATGATTTGATGGTTATTCGGAAGCCAATTCGTTTATTGCCGTTATCTTTGGATCGTGTCTGATTTTAATAAATTGATTAGGGACTCCTATATACAGAATTTTAGTAGCCTTTCATGGGATTTTATATCTTTATTTTTTTTTCGGATTTATGTTACTGAAATTCATTTGTTTACATTTAGAAAACTGAAATAGAAATAGAAAAAAAACTTTATTCTGGTGCAAATTCCCTTCAGAAATACATAGATTTACAAAAATAACACGAACTAAAACCGTATGTAGCTAAAAGACCGCTGAGACTAAACAAATAAAAATCATCATAGAAAAAACAAAACAAATTATTCTTGTATAACAATATAAAAAAATAAAACGAAATTAAATTCACCTAATTAGCAAAGCTTAGACACTAAAAATAATTATCTACTGAAAAATATTGCTTAGTGTTAGAATAATTCGATGTACAACTATAATTTCCATTTATATTTGTAAAATGAAATTATTATATTATATTTTATATCAGGTCAATCTTTCAAGGTCATTTACTCTTCCCAGGTTCAGGTTAATTAATTTAATTTAATAGGTGAGTAAATTTGTTTATTGAAACATTGCCATTGCTTTATTAAAGCATTGATCGACTAATTTCCATGAATAACTAATTATAAAATTTGTACATTATCCAATAAATCTTCATTAAGCATAACTACCTCTGTATTTGCGATCAATATATCATTACAGTTAACATATTCACGATAAAATTCAATTAGGGCTTTAATAAAGCAACATAATGTTTTGAAATATATATTGATTCAGTTTCATATGAATGCACTTGTACCTAAAAAGGTTTGTACCTATGTAATGTTTTCTATAATTACTGTTATTGAATTTCTCATATCAGGAATTATTATAAAAATGTTTAAACTGACAAATGAAATGTGAATAAATTCAAAAGAATAAATAATTGAAGAATAAAATGTATTTATTTTATTTTTTTTGTCAACCATCGAGGGTCATTAGCGAATTCGTTATAAATTATATTCTGTTGTTTCGGATTTTTTTTTTGAGGAAGCTCATTAGTTTTGTATTGTCTTTTAAATAATATTTAATTACGGGTGTTTAATTTATTTCTAAAAAATCGATTAATGAGGATTTGTATTTTATATTTGTATTTTTTTGACGGAACTGGTTCCACAGAATATATTTGCTTAAATTTAATAAATAATTTATCTGTGATGGAATATTTTGCTGATGATCAGTTTTTATTTATTTATTCACTTATTTATTTTATTTATTTATTTATATAACCTAGCATTAGTATAAAAATACTCAAATATTACTGTTATCCGGTTGTAATGACCTTTAATTAATAATTAGTGAAATTAAAATATTGTCAAGTATTTAAATATTGTTTAAAATCTTTGGCATAAACTTGCAATTTACTCGTATTATATATTTTACTAGCTATCTATACCCACACGCACGGCCTTGATGGTGAAAAGAAGTTAAATACCCTCCCAAATTTTTTGTTTTTTTTATGTTTAATTTTTAAAAGCTAATGTGAGTAACAGAAGACAGAACTATTGTTCTTATATTTTCTAATCAAAAGAAAAAAAAAGAAAAGATTTAAGGTTAACTTTGATTTTTATTTTATTTTTAACACATTATATATTATACATTTCATCATACTTATTGCTATATGAAATGAATGGGAAAGTAAATAAAAGTATTATAGCTAACATAGATACTCTGAGGAAACACATCATTCAATTCAATACCCTTGCCATGCTATGAGGAAAGGAGAGGAAGAAAAAAGATGTTTTTTACAAAAAAAAAAAAAAAACAATTTTTTATTGTAAATGTAGTGTTATTAGAAATGTGATTTTATTACTTATACAACCATAGATTATCAGGAATTTTTTTTTTTTTAAATAGGTCATATTTCTTTAATAATACATATAATACAAATTGAAACTTGAATTCTGAAAATATTTTCTAAAGGCAAGTATAATTTAACTCTTTTGAATTTCTATGCTTCAATTATTAGAGCTCTTAGGGATAAGGGAAGGCTACCAGAACTTTCGATGAAACAATCGGTTACCATAAAAAATTTTGACTGTAAATATTCCAAGACCAAAGTAGTGAACATTTTCCTCGATATTCAACTGCATTCTTTAGAATTCGTCTTATTTCATTTAGACGTTTTCTAGGAACATGGAATTATACTAAATTTGTCAAAACGGCAATAAACTTTCAGGTTTTTACACTGTTTTTCCTTAATCTCCGATTTTATTAACAAATGACACTTTCACATAATAATTTCATTCTCGTTAAAATGTTTTTGTTGTGATTTACTTCCACATGTATGAAGTTGCTATGAAAACGATTAAAAAATTAAGTAACTATTTTTTAATAGTTTCCTCGAAGAAATTCTCTAAATGATAGTGAAAACTGCATTAAAATCCACTGACTACTTTTCGAGCTTTGCGATCACAAATTGACGCAGGCTGAATTTATATATATATATATATATATATATATATATATATATATATATATATATATATATATATATATATATTTCTTATCTTTTGTAGCATATTTAAGATAGTTTACAATATATTATATACTAATATTTCTCAAGCTTTAACATACGATTTAGTATTCAGTTCGGCGGACAGCCAATTGTATCCTTGAACGAGAAAGCCTTTCATTCTATTGGTTGACAGCTGATAATGTAGACAAATGGTTCAATGATTCATTCCTTATCTGATCGCTACCACATAGTTCAGCAATTTATTTCTTCTGGCGTTTTGAGTTCGTGTCTTGGTTTTTTCTTTCTTCTTTCTCGCTTTCTAGAGATTCGATATGAAGTCTGATTGTCGGAATAAGTAATGGTTGGAATAAGTTTTTTCATTTTATACAATTCTCATTAAATAACAAATATTCGAGGAGCCTTCAACCAAGACTAAGGTTACTGCAATAACTTCTAAGAAACATTCAACAAATTTTGGCGAGATTTCTATTGCTAGTTTTTATGTATTTTTTTTTTTTACTTATCTTTCTTATTACATTCCTTTCCATCTAGATAAGGAAGGTAAGTATTATATTCGGGTCAAAATTTCGATCTGCTGTTTTAGAATCTCCTGGGTCCGATTAGTTTGTCTGTGCCACGATTATCTCTGAAATAGGTGGACAGATTTTGTTAACTTTTTAAGATTTCGGCTGATGATGCCGGCTTACCAAATCGAGCACTCTATAAGCAATAGCGGCTGCCCGATAGTGGAAAAAATGTGTTTCTCTATAGACAGAAGCGCCAATATATATATATATATATATATATATATATATATATATATATATATATATATATATATATATATATATATATATAATAAGATATATATATATATTTAAGAAAAAATAGGAAAAAGCTATGAAGAAAAGAAAACTTAATTTGTAAATAACTCAAACAGTAGGTCATTTGAAAGGTAATTAAATTCCTTACAAAAAAAAAAAAAAAAAAAAATATCGAAATCGGTACAAAGTGTACATGACTTAGTAGTCATGTTTTTACACTATTTTATGTATGTCTCTGTGGAAATATGGTCGCTTGTTTTTAATGTTTCCAATAACTTAAAATCTATACATCTCCCAGAACATTCCAGGTGTTCATTTGAAAGAAAGATCAACTTAGGATCAACTTACCTATACGAAAGCGGTTTTCAACAATAAACTTGCTTAGCCAGGATAAATAATGAACTTCTGAATGACTGCTTGAATTTAGCTATAATATCCTATATACCATTGTACAAGAAATTGGCAGAAAAAATTGAGCGACTAACTTCTTTTTCTTATCTTTAGTTTGTATTTGAATTATTAATAAATCACGCATTTTTTAAACATATAACAACTTTTTTGTAAATGCTTTAAGTTGAAATATTAGAAGCGAAGACAATATGTGGCTCGCTAAAATTTAAAAATTCTTAATTGGTTCTAGCCAGATTAAAGGTTGGGCACAGGGAGGAGGGAGAGGATGTGATGTGTTCCCGCCTCTTCGTGGTGCTCCCTAGATATCCTATTTTTATTTTCATTACCTAAAAATACGCTGAACAAAACGAGAAACAACTTTGCCATTGCAGACTATTATTTAAACAAATATCTTTAAAATATTAAAAAAAAAAACAGTCCTTTAAAGGACTATTTTGATCTATTGATGTCATCTTTAAAGTACCTATTTTGGAACGGTGATGGACTATCCGTCGCCAAAATATTTGAATTTCAGAAAATCTTAAAAAGACAAGATGCAGACTCTTTCGCTTTCGTAAAGGCTGGATCATGCACTGAAAACACGAAACTCTACCTGTCGCCTGAGTATTCTCCACTCGTATAACCCGATCTCGTCAAGTCGCATCAGGAATGATCCTGGAGGTGGAGAAAGACCTTACAGCGAAATTTTAAATCATGCGCAAAATGTGGAAATAGTGAGAAAAAAACTTCATATTTGTAAATAATCCTTTAAAAACATCTCACAATTCGAAATGAGCTGAAAAAAAAATCAATCCCTGTACGACAATCATAGGCGATTTCACAGCTGCTTCAACCAGATGGGGATATGGTGTCAAGCGACTAGCAGGATCTGCCACGGAATATTGACTCCAATACCCTGGAAAACATAAAAACTAACGAGCTTACTTTTATTTCCTACAAAGGTGAAAAAAACACTCAGGATCTTGTAATAGGCTACATAAGGCTAGCAAGAAGCGCCAAATTCAGTGTTCTAGAATCTCCCAGACACAGTATCTTCGAAATTTCTTTGACTATTCCTAAGGCTGTGGACTTTGAACCCAGATGATCAGCCTGTTGGAAGTTTAGAAATGCAGATTGGTCCAAATACCAGTCTGCTTAAGGCAATCCTACCAGATAGCTTTAAGAGATTTAAGCCATTCTGGACAAAACAGAATATCTGAAGAAAGAGCGAGATAGTGCTAGAGAAAATCTGAGAAGGTCTAAAACTATTGGCAACAATATTGGTCTGAGGAAAAAACAAACCACGCTTACTCAGAATATAAATAGAATCAAAATACAGTGCTATAGCTCTTTTGCTTCAACTACAAGACCGATGAAGAAAAGGCTTTTAGATTTCTCGCAACTCTCAACATTGTGTTCTAGAGTCTAAGAAAGAATGTCTTACTCTTGAAAAAAATATCTGCTTCAACAAGCCATTTACAATGGAGGAACTAAAAAGAACTCTAAAAGAAACAAAGATAGGCAAATGCGCAGGCCCTGACGACGTTCCTATGGAACTCCTGACACGGGTGAGAAAAACAAGCAAAGTTTATTGAATCTTTTTAGTTGTCTTTGGTAGAAAGGGATCCCGATGGAATGGAGGAAGGCTAAAATAATGCTGGTGCTCAAAAAAGATAAACCAGCTTCTGAAATAGCGATATATATACCCATATCTCTAACAAATGCATACTTAAAATTTATCGAACGAGTAGTGGTGAACAGGCTCAATTGTTTCCTGCAGAGTAACTGCTTGTTAACAAATTTCCAGGCTGGTCGCAGACAATATCGGATCATATTTGAGCTGATTACTTACCTCAGCCAAATGATAAAAGACGGGTTCGACTATAAGCAATCTACGCTGACAGTATTTGTAGATTTCAAGGTAGCGTACAATCAAATTTGAAAAAAGAAACTGTTGTAAAATTTGGCCGTAGTGGAGTCAAAGGTAACATGTTCGCGTGGATTAAGTTCTTCTTTACCCAGAGAATTGCTCGAGTTCGTAATAGAACTGCAAAATCACGGTTCATCAACTTAGATAATATAATGGTCGCCCACTAGGTGCTGTGATAAGCTGCATTCTATTCAATGTTCTGATGAACGACCGTTAACATTACGACGACGGGAACATTAAAGGAAATCTCAGGTATAAATTGGCTACTCTTCGCTGATGATCTTGTTTTGTACGCGACTAGTAGTGATTGCCAAGGTATGGATAACATCATTAGTAAAGCTCTCAAAAGGCTTGCGAACATACGCAACGTTACATAATCTCATGAATGTAAACACACAGAAAATAGTCGCACGACTGAATAAACTCTTAACAAAATTCCATGAGATAAGGGTAAGGTACAATGGAGTGCAAATTCAGTTAGAAGACATGGTGGAATACATGGCGTAGCTTTAGAAAAGAAGATGACTAGGAAGTATCATGTGGATATAGCCTCAAGATGCGCAGAATGGAGATTAAGGATTCTTAAACGACTTGCTGTGGTAACATGGGAAGGAGCACTAGAACTATTCATCGAAACTTACAAGGCTTATTCAGACCAGCCCTAGAATATGGCGGCTAATCACAGATGGAGCAAAATCAACTACTATCATTGCCATGGAACTGCAAACGGATGTTGAACCGCTTATAATTAGCAGCGAAATAAACATTGGAAAGAGCATACCCAGCGGCAACGAGATTGTCAACACAAAAATCATTTTTCACGATCCTGAATGAAATAATAGAGACGTATAACTTAGACTGCCTAGTTAGGGAGCCGTGTGCACCGTATTCTATCCAAGAGCTGTACTTTAAAACTGCAGTTTATATACAGGGAGACAGTCATTTCTCAAATAAAAAGAATTACTACATTAATGAGAAACTCAAACAAAGGCAATATTAATGACAGAGGAAAACTATCTAACGTCCCAGTGGTTACATATCTACACTGATGGGTCTGCGGATGGAGCCTCAGGACTGGCTAGATCTGGTAGTTTCCACAGTTATTTGTAGGGAAAGCACGTCTGCTAGGAAACAAAACAAAAAATTTGGCGCTGAAGTAAAGGCAATCTTTCTAACAGCGGAATGCGTATCAATCTTCAACATTAATATGAATAACATTGTATTCTTTGTTGACTCATAAGCGGCAACTTCGGTAGTCTACAGCCCTGAAAGAGCGACTTACGAGTACCAAACATGCAATTAGTGATCTCGTTGACAAGTGATCTCAGTCTTATTACAGTGGATAACAAGGAAACGAGGGCAGCAGACCTCTATCGGAGTCCACATCTTTCTCCCACGTTATTAAAGCTGAAATGTATATTAAAAGTCGGGAGGGTCTAAAACTACCAAGAAAATCCAAGGCGAAAGGAAAAACTACCGCCCATGGACTTGCCGTGGAGGGATTTTGTAGGCAACTTCAGAATTCTCACAAGCACGATTATTTCCAATCCCACTTACATAGAATTGGAATAAAACACCCCAAAATGCTCTATTTGCACAGATAAATTATATATGGACGCAGACCACCTCATATAATGCTGTGGTTTTAGAAAATGTCTGATGTCAACGTCGAAGATTGGCGAAGAAAATCACAGCTTTATTATCCTGTCAGGAGAGAAATGGAAAAATATTCCACATGATCCGGTGTAGGAAAAAAATGGATGGGTTGCCTTTCGGACAGAATAAGTCAATAAATCGTAAGATTATAAGTCAGTGAATTCCTGGCCTAATCGATGTTAAATGGCGCAGGTGCATTGTTTATGGAGTGATGTATATTTATTACAACTGTGTAGTGCGGATATGGCTTCTCCTCTTCCACTTGCTGTAAATAATAAACCCGTTGTAATAATCTAATTGTGTACTGACACGGCTTCATAAACGATTCAATCGCCAACATGATAAATATCATGTTAGCTGACGTTGATCATTTCTCTTTTTTGTAGAATAATTAATTCATACCATATTATTTTCGTTTCTTTTTTTTACATTGTGGACTCGTAACAGAAGTAATTAATAGCCTGAATTGATTTTCTGACACCTAACATTGTTTAATGGACATAGCTTATATACTTGTGACCAGTTACAAACGAGGATGAGTTGTGAATGTAAATTTTTGAAGAGTCCACGGAAGAAAGAGGAAGAATTAATATGTATTTATGTAGGTGTTATTTTTGGACAATATTATTCTTAGGCTCAAATTATATATAACAAGCACAAGGTGCAAACAAAAGGAAAGGAACCAGCAGGTAGGAAGGCAATTCACCACAATACTTATCTAGCTTTTACAAGTCTTAGTTAGTCTTTACCTTCAGATATAAGAAACAAGTTAATTTAAAAGCCTACCAAGAAGTGGGCAGTGTGACAAAGGCAAGATGTGGTCCGTCCTGGAAGACGTAATAAATTTTAGGAAACCAGTCAACCTGGGATCCCGGCTGGCGTACCGATAAAACGGCGGATGCCCGGGAAGGACAAAATTCGATTAAAGGATACTAATGGATTCAAAGAAATCGTCCCACCTCGGACAAGGCGTGGAACTATGCAATGAAATTCCAGAATTTCCTCCCTCTATAGAATTAGTTGGCCAATAACGAAAAAGGTACCACCCAGTGCCGGGGATCTAACCAACTAACAACGCCTTCGACCACCTCTTAGGAAGAACAAGAAAGAAAAGGTGGACCGAAACCGAGGAAGCAACGAAGGGACTTCCCTGATCTCGCTTGAGGGCCGACTTCGAGGACGACAACTAGTCTTCCCTCTGAAGATGACAGATGCTCTGGGTCTCTGGCTCCATGACTTAAGATATGCAGAGGAACCCGATGGAGAGATGCTGAAAGACCATCAACACCAATTATTACAGATAAGAGTTTTATGTTAGAACAGTTAATGGCTAGGTCTAGTCTGAATCATTCCATTGCTAAACTCTTGTAACAGTTTATTTTGATGAATAAAGATAAATGCTAGGAAGGAGGTTGTTTTTTAGTAACCCCGCCCATTATTAATTTGAATATATTTGATTAAATATAATAGCAATAAACTTGATTAGCATTATGGTCATTAGCATTATTATAAAACTTAGAAGTATTATTAATTATTAGTATGTATTATGTATTATTAATTAATATATTATCAGCTCAAATATATGTTAACTGAATCGAAACAAAACATAGCAGAATCACATTTTTTCCGAAATGGACTTACATCGTTTAGTAGAATAAGGTGGTCAAAGAAATAGCCAGAAATGTGGTTGTTCGTTAGAAAAGTTTGAAGAATACCCATACAGGCCAGTCAGTAGAGAATCAAAAAAAGGAACTATTCTTATAATGGGGTAGAAGCTTATATTTTTGTAACTTGTTTATAAGGGTACAAACATGTAAAAAAAAAAATGCTAATACGGGTGGTCACAAAGACAGAGAAAAAAACCTAGAAGTTTGTGGACGTTTTTCACCTATAATTCCAGAACGGTGCATTCAATCGAAAAATTTAAGGTAGAACAAATTAAAGAACATTAAATTATGCGTCGAATGAGTACCACAATATAATAATTTTGTTAAGTGATGTGGACGAAAACCACTGTCATAAATAGACGACTTTTTTCAACTTTGGCAAAAAGTGAGACAGAGCTATGTACATATGAATTTTTAGCTTGGAAATGAATACTCTAAGACTAATACTCATCCGATAAAAGTTGTAGTATCCGATAAAGTATGCGTCAGCTCAATGATTCCTCAAATTTTTAAATTCGGTCCAGTAAGCCACTCGAAATCTGCAATCTGCCGGTCTCCATTAATTGGCATAATACTCCAGTAGAGATATCAATTTAGATTGCAAAAGATGGATTCATTTTGATTTTCAGATATGTTTTATGTATTGCTCCTCTCGTGAAAATTCCAAGTTTTCGACCTCTTCCTCCTTGTACGTATTCCGCCATCTTTAAAAACCGCTATGAAAAAAACACTTTTTTAAGTTATTTCTTAATAACTCGATTCCAGTGCATTTAAAGTACAAATGTGTCATTCCCAATTTTATAGAACGTTAAAATTTCTGCACATTTCGTATGAAATATTTTTTAAAATTTGTAACAGCTAGAGGGCTGTGGAAATATGCAAAACTGTCCCAAAACGCAAAAAGTTAGTCTTGGTTATGTCTTAACAACTATTTTTTAGTGCAGGTTAGTGGAAAATGTACGATTACCAATCTTGTAGAGGATTAAATCTCCTAAGAGATTCATCATCATCATCATAATCCTTAATCCCTTCTACCGCTACTGCTTTGTGGGGTTACGCTGTATATAGTCTGGACCAGGCGTATCGTTCTCGGACCTCCTCTCTTCTGCTGTAATTCATACCCCGCCTCCAGAACGTCCCTTGGACACTTTTTCTCCAGGAAATGCGCGGTCTTCCTCCTAGGTCTTCTTCCTGGCTGTTCTTTCTTAATCCTTCCTAAGGTGTCCGAACTTCCTTAGCTTGTGCTCCTCTAGATTGTCTCGGCCGGTTTAAGTTCAAGGTTAGTCCGTATGGAGGTGTCTAAAAGATTCATACAAAAGATTACTCTCAATAGACACCAAGATATATTGAAATAATTTTAGAGAAAGTGAACTGGAAACTGAAAATAACACTCGATATTCAAATTCTTGAAGTATTCTTGAATGTTGATGAAATTACATTCAAGATTATTTCAAGAATTTGAATAGCGGGTGTTATTTTCAGATTCCAGTCCACTTTCTCTAAAATTGTTCTTTCCAATTTCCAAAATCCATTATGTTTTAATGAACTATAGGTGTATATCATATACATTATGGATTAATGATGATGTTAGAATCAGGAATAAAAAATTTTAATAGCGGCAGTCGTTTCACTTTCTCTGTAATTGTTACTTTAATATACTTGAGGTCGGTTGAGACTAATACTTTGTATCAATCTTGTTGGAAATTTAATCCTTTACCAGATCACTAAACTATACTAAAAAATAGTTATTAAAGCGAAACCAAAACTTATTTTTTACGTTGTTTGAACATTTAAGCAGATATTCATGGCCCCAAATATAAAAAATATAAAAAATATTACATACAAAACTTACAAGAAATTTAAGTTTCCTATAAAATTTATATTGATACTATACATTGGTATTGATATTGGTGGGTGGAAGTAGTCTTTTTTGCCAACCCTGGCTGACCTTTAGGCTGCCACCCCATACTAATCAGAGTGGGAGTGTCAAGATTCATTTCGCGGGATCGCCACGAAATAAATATTGTCTGGTGGGTGGGACTCGAACCCACAATGTTCCGAGCCAGACTCTCTGGTACCCTCGCCCCAATTCGAGGCGATCACGTCCTCAACGGGCATATATACAACATACCTGAAAACAAAATTACCCCTTTTGCAATCCGTGCAATCTCTACTGGGCTAATATACCGATTGCTGGAGATTGGCAATTTCGAGAAATATACTTGACCGGATCATAAAAATTAATACTCAGTGGACGCAGAATTTGATACTCTGCAACATTTAACTGATGAGCTTTTGGCTTTAACTATTCATTTCCAAGCTAAAGGCTCTTATATAGTACTCAGTCCCAGTTTTTGTCAAAGTTGCAAAAAATCGCCGTTCGTGATCTGTCAACCACAACACTTAACCGAGTTATTCTATTGTGGTACTCATTTAATGTTCTTTAATTTATTATGCCCTGACTTTTTCGATTGAATTTACCATTCTGGAATTATAGGCGAAAAAAAAATAATAAAATGTCGATGTTTTTTGGCTGCCAAAAGTTCTCCCATTGTTACCCGTATAAGCTCCTTTTTTTTTTTGTAGTACATGTTTACACCCTTTTAAATAAGTTAAAAAGATAAAAGCTTCTACTCCACATTTTGCATAATACAAATTCTCTAATGACTGGCCTAATAGCCTGAAGAAAGGCAGAGCTCTAACCTCTAAAAATTGATTTTCAAGGAATGCATTGGATTGAAGTTCCGTGGATTCCTTATTTATAATACGAATGGAAAATATGACTGTTGACGATGATTTCTAT
Organism: Rhaphigaster nebulosa; assembly: GCA_948150685.1. Taxonomy (NCBI): domain Eukaryota; kingdom Metazoa; phylum Arthropoda; class Insecta; order Hemiptera; family Pentatomidae; genus Rhaphigaster; species Rhaphigaster nebulosa. The sequence continues at coordinate 122,495,226 of OX411308.1, read as the reverse complement.
TCTTTTTAGGACTTCAACGTATAATTACACTTATGATTTCTGATAAAATAAGGTTCTAACAAATCAACTTATACAATCTTGTGAAACTTGATTTATGTATTTTTTATTTAATTACTTTAAATGTAATATATGAAAATAAATCAGTACATTCTGTAAATGTACATAATAGGTGTTATTAATTCGATTTTAATATGGAATTTCTATTTCAATATTTGGTTCTAGTTTAGTATTTTAATATATTTTTAATACAGTATTTCTCTCAATTTTGGAAAAATACATGATGTAAAATATCTCCTAAAGGATTTTTCAATTAATTATTAATGAGGATTTTTGTTGATTTGGGACTATACTCGTAGATTTCCACTGTTTGGCTATTTCGAACTGAGATATCTCTGCTCAATCAACTACAAGGCTGATCTATAAAAAATTCTTTGAATGATAAAATAATTTATCAGTGGAACTTAATAGATTATTTTTTTAAATGTGCCACTGTTTTTTAATATATGACCAATAAATCTTGTTCTAAGCTAATTATATTTTATATTTGTTTTTCGCTCGCGAACTATTGTAAAATAATAAGATTATTAAATCAAAACGTTTGAATGTAGGAATGGATAAAATGATTAACGATAATAACAGAAGACTGAGCAATGGAGGTTTAACAAACCTTTCATGTGAATTCCTAAACATCAGTCAATTTATTACCTATTGCCAACAAGGTAACGAAGAGGCTACAGGTGATTAAACTGTCTCTAGTGGGCTCTAGAGTTATATGGTGGACAAACCAATTGTAAGATAGAAAACTAAACAAAAGGCGATAACAATAAGCCCTCATAAATATTTATATTTTGAAATCCCGACTGTCTTATAAAGTTACCCGGTCAGTCCTAAAGTACAGAAAACTGGGGTATATAAAATAAAGATATCGAATTTAAAAATATATTGAATGAGGTATTAACTTTATTTATAACTTTTATTTTTAAGCTCGCTGCTAATTACTATATACTTATTCGTGAACGCACTATTACGGTTTACTTTAACGGAGGAATTGCGTGAAGTAAATACGATGTCATCGTCACGTAATGATGTAATTTAAGATTGGTACCGGCCCGCTTCACCTTCGCACGCCCTTCTGTAATTGACTAAATCGAGGTAAGTCTTTGATGACCTCATTTTCTTCATTTCTGTTCAAATCCTAATCTATTGAAAAAAAAGAAGTATTTCTTTAAATAAAACAAAACTACAAACATGTTATTTAAAAAATAAATAATTGATATGATATTTAATGCTTATAACTCTGTCATTACAAATATTTTCAGTAGATTTTATGCGTTTCTCACGACTGCGAACTACCACTACCTCTAAAGTTTTATCGAAGACTGCACAGTGACTTAGTAGAAAGGAAGTCTCAGAAATAATTATTTTAAAACCACTTTTTTTTTGGTTAATGAGACCCTAAGACGATAAATTTAAAATTAAAGTGGTGTGAATTTTCATAAATTAGATAGATAAGTAATAAGATAGATAAGATAAGTTCATAAATAAGATAGATATTTAAATATCTATCTTTAATCGATTTCTGGAGGGAAATGATAAAACGACACTGCATCGAATTGCTCCCCTATATGAAATATAGAAAACATACCTACATCTAAGTTTTATTATTTATTAATTGTTGGGAAATTTTCTAAAGGAAACATCTCATTGAATGTTATCTAATATCTTAATGGCGACAAGGGGTTAATTATTGAAATTAAACAGCATTATAATAACAACTCTTATTCATTTTCATATATGGTCTCCTAATAATTGAGGAACTAATAATACTAACAATGTAGCATGCCAAGTTTATGGCATTGATGTTAATTAAATAGGCCCAGCCACACAACTTAAAATATAATTTAAACATGACCTTATTATTTTTTCCTGAGACTTATCTTCATCATTCTTAGCCAGTGGCGGATCTATTGGGAAAGAAGAAAGGGAAAAATTTCTCCTCCAAAAATAACCACTGAGAAAAAAAATATATAAAATACAGCTGAATTTAAAATATACCTATTAGCAACAATACTCGTGAGTAACTCTGATAAATAATCATTTATTACATAGAGGGGAAATTAATCTTGGGTCACCTTGTGGGAAATCGATCGTCGAAATTGTTAAGTGTAATTATATTATTGTAAATTGTAATTACATATTGTATTAATTTAAATTGTGAAACTATCGTTTCATTATTTTTTAAACCTGATGAAATATCAAAAAATATTTATATGGTTCAGTGGTTAAGTCCCTGGACTCCTAATAGTTTTAAATCGCTTCAAACTGTATCATTTGTCGTAGGGTTATTAATTACTGAATATCCTGTCAATCTCTCCTGACATAGGATAAGACAACACAAGTGTATGATTCTCCCAATTTCGTGATAAATATGCACTGCAAATTAAAAATGATCGGCGGATCAAAGAAAGAATATATTTACACATTAAAATATAATAAAACAATGTATGACATTATCCCGGCCTGCTCACACTTGTATTCCCAATTGTTCACCATTATAATTCCCTTTCTCCATCCCCCTCCAAAACTACATCTGGATCCGCCCCTGTCCTTAGCTGTGTTGGAAATACTAGATCGGCAATAGAGATTGAAACATCTCTAAGACAATCGCTCTGGGCGAGATTTTCTTTGGTTCCTGCTATTGGACTGAACTTGAATTCCTCTTAGGCTGGATTTTTCCTGGCCTAAATGCTCATTCCTTCTCTTCTTGTTTCGGAAAATGTGGACTTCTTTCTCTCCAGATATTTTGACATATTTTTAAAGAACATACACCATTGTTTTAACGTGTATTCTCGCTTGGTCAGCCTATTTCATTACTCTTTAGTCCTGGTGGCGGTTCTCAGTTGTTAAATCCTAAGAGGGCTGGATGCAGTAATTGTCACTGGCACGACATGTTTCAATCCTTCGGACTGTTTTTCTGACAAGCCCGAGCTTTCTTTGAGAGTCAAGTTTCAGCAGCGCCTTATTGCTACCGCACCGTTTGAATCCTTCAGTCTTGCTCTTCCAACACTATACACTATACATTTAAAATATTCATATATTTTCTGTTAAATTAATCCAACTATTAGATAATATTAAATTCAAAACTCTTCTATCTCTAATGCTATACTTAAGACATAGTAATAATATTAATTAAGGAAATTGAGCTGGTACTTTATGTAGTTACTATAAAGTTAAATCGACGTGACGAAAAGCCTTGAAACGATCAATAGAGGGTACATACTCTAGATAGGGATATATCTAGTAGGAAATAGAACTAACAATAGCACCCTGACTTATTGTTTAATGGATAGTAGACTCCCTACTCTGGACCTTAAATTAGTTATACCCACTCCTCGACCAGTCAGTCAATATTATCAAATATTTACATGGGCTCTTTAGCTCACTGCTTCCAACTTGTTTCTCGCTTCTCTTCTAATCTAATCCCTGTATTTACTGTTTCCAAGGCCATATTGTGAAGTGACATTGAACTTCTTCGAATCATTATATATGGGAAATTTATTCGCTAAAAAACCTTAGAGTTGATTCCTTGCATATCGGATGGTTCGCTGCATATGGCGAAGATGGCAGATGAGATATTCCAAAGAAAATGTGGACAGAAGAGCTCTCTTCATTGTTGGATGTCCAAAGCTGCGATAGACGGATGGGATGGCAACCGATACAAATAGCCTTTTGTGTTAAGGATTGGAAAGCGTCTGTTCAAAATAGAGCAAAATAGCTGAAGCTCATTGAGTTGTGTTTAATTGCTTTTAAGTGAGCCAACTTATAGTATTAGTTGGTTACATTGATATAAATAAAAATGATTAATTACTTCTTCATGGGTGGAAAAAACATTTAAAAAAAATTAAATATAAATATAAATTCAAAATAAATATTAAAATGTAGTCTTCGAGAGGCACTTGAGTGATAATAAAAATAAATAAAACCATTGCACAAAATTATTACTATGGCTTTTAATTATCTAGAACTTGCGCACTGATCCTGAGCTCAGTAGCATAACTAAGATCGAATACACCCCGAGACCAGAGGAATAAATCCAGAGAACGCCGGAAAAAGTATTTTTTCCCCAATAGGTTTCACACTTGAAATACTAATTATTAAATATTTATTACCAGATATTAATATTAATCATAAAGACAGGCAAACACACACAAAACAAGTAATAATAATACAATTTATATTAAGAATAACTCTATATTTCAATAAATTCTCGTAATATTATTAATATTACATATTAATGTTATATAAATTATCGTATAAAATTAGACTACTCTTATTTCCACTTAAATACGAACAAATCTATAAGGGTAGGACAGGGTAGTCTGTATGAATTACGATTACGAACGACAAGACTATCTATCTATTAACACTATTGTCTCTACGTTTTTATTTACCCTCAACAAGTATTCTCATTAAGAATAATATAGAGTGTATTTATTTTTTTGGAATTATTCAATATTAAAAAAAATTGTTTTAGTTTTTTTTTCAATTTAAGGCTTGGGACACCCCCTTCGAGGGACTGTCCAACACCATCTAGCAGGACAAAAGTCAACAAATTGATGGAAGATATTCGTTATAAAATTCAATTCTAAATTGAGACTAGGTTTCAGGGATAATAGAAATGACCGTATTAGACGAGTGAAAAGCCACCAAACCGAGATAGAGAATCGATGCCTAATTCCATTCAGTTCTCTTAACTGGTAGTATATCTTTATGATTGCCAGTGACTACAGCTAATAAATTTGACACATTTAGCTTTAAATTTTTCTAAAATTTGGATTCAAACACTAGAGATAAGCTGTTTTAAAATGTTATAACATTCTCGGAACTTCTGATAACTTCCTGATATATATATATATATATATATATATATATATATATATATATATATTTCCTGTTTATAATAGCCATGTATTTTACATATTTTCCTAATTCAACTGCATCATTTTTCCTCATTTACAATTATATAATTTTGTTCATTTCATTTGAAAAGTGAACCTTTTTTAAGGGACCAAAAATCAATTAATAGACCAGATGAAGAGTACAGTGATATCATGGTTGAATATTTAAAAAAAAATTCAACCTTCAGGATCCTTCTAAATGTCAAAGAGAAGAACTGTTTCAATCCTTACTTTTGTTTTAAAGCGAAACTGGGTTGAGTGCAATCGTAGCTTTACCAAATTACAGCGGAAGCATTAAAAATGGTTTGCTCAAGAAATTGAAATTTCAAACCTGACTAGATATCAATTTGCCTTCGACGTCTTTTGGCGCCCCTTCAAAAAGCTTCATCACGGTCCCAAATCAAACGAAGAAAAGTCGATTCTTCACTGAGACAGTGGCCAGCAAGGGAACTCTGTTAGGCTGATAAAAATTTAAAGCAGTCCAGGGAAGAGAGATGCATCATTGATGATGAAGAGAATTTTGACGTCACCAATCAGAGCAGGCAGGAATTTTCTAGAAAAATATCCATATAAAAGAAGATATTTTTCACAATTTGTTAATATTCTTTATTCAGTGATCTCATATGCCAGTTCATTACCTCTAAAACAGTTTAGCTGTTCTAAAGAAACATTGGAACTTATTCATATATCGGAGATACAAGATAATAACAGTATTGTAAGTAGCAGCGGTGATAATGAAAGCGACTTGGGAATATTCAGTAATATATCACTATAATTTTTGGTGTACAAGTTTTTAGTTTTGGTAAAGTGATTTGTTAATTTATTATAAAGATGAAAAAGTTATTTTTTTTGTGGAATCGGTATGCTGTCTAGGCAAACAGGAGATGCCCTCCTAAACATTTACTCTCAGACTAGAAACATGCCGTTCCTAGTCTGAGAGTGAATGTGCTGTGTTGGATCTTTTGATAATTTATTGCAGTCTTCCAAAATTTGCACCAGTCGTGTATTTTATGTAAGTGATGTTGTAAGTTAAGTGATGTCTGTGTAGAATTTTCGTGTCTAATTATGTCGTGTGTGTAGGCTACGTACAGTAGTTGGCCAAGGATCCCTGATCCCTGAGGCACACCGGCTAAAATCGGCCAAATTGAGGTGCTAACACCTCAAGATGCTTTAAAAGATTCCTGGTATGCATTCATAAACGTCCATCGTCTGTCGATAGGTTGTTAATGTAATTGTCTTATTTTGTTCTTTTAAATTGTTGAATTTGTTTTTTAAGTTTGTTATTCAGCCGGCTAATAATCCGTCTGTCAGATGGAAGATATCTTCTGATATTCGTCTATTCACTGCGTATATTAGAATATTCACTGCGTAATTAGAATAATCTTTTTCCGATTATGTAAAAATAATTTTGACCTTAAAAAACACAATTAATGCATTTATATTGATTTTTGTCCCGCCAGATTTCTTAGAAAGCCCACTGTGGGACGTCCGACGCCCCAAGGTATTGCCTAGGTTGCCTTAGCGTTATTTACGTCAGTACCTGAACTTTTAACCGAGAAGGCTATGAACTATCATGGAGTGATGTACTTGCTCTTTTTGATTAGTCTTCTTTTTTTTTAGATTGTTGTGCTATTTCAAGTCTGCATTGATGTGATTTTACATTCTTTTTTTTTTCTAATAATGTGTTGATTAACGAAACTTTGACTGGTTGGTTGTTTACTATTTTCCAATGAAATGAGATATTTAAGCTTGAGATTCTTGGACATAAAATTGAACATATAATCAGAGTCAGAATCTGAATGTTCGGAGGAGTTTGATGCCTTTCTAAATGTGACGGGTACTTTCTTCTAAGATCTATAAGAATGAGACCGAAAACTATGCGGAGCTCAAGGTGTTCTGTTGCGTACAGGAAGGGTGTGGATATAGAAAAAAAATATTGATATATATCGTATCAGTAGTTTTAAATATATCGACAAAAATATGGATATTTCGATCTCGAATATGTAGGATCTCGATATTTTAAGTCTTTTAAAGAATCTTCTTAAGGGACACACATATCGGTATTTCTATGTCGACATATCAAGATATTGTTTTTATAATATAGATATTTCTGTGCCGATATAATTAAGGTATTGTTTTTATTATATCGATATTTCTGGGCCGATATAATTATATTGTTTTTAAAATATCGATATTTCTGTACCGATATAATTAAGATGTATAAGATTTATAATATTAATGTTTTTGGGACGATATAACTAAGAAATTGTTTTTATTAAGTTAATTAAAAACAGGATTTAAATATTAAGAAACAGATTATTTCATAATCTCCTTCTGATTCATTTACAAGTTTTTAAAATTTAATTACAAAAAAAGCGATATTTCGAATATCGATGTTTCTATGCCAATATAAGATTTTGTTTTTATACTAACGATATTTCTGTACCGATATAATTAAGATGTATACGATTTATAGTATTGATGTTTTTGGGACGATATAATTAAGAAATTGTTTTTATTAAGTTAATTAAAAACAGGATTTAAATATTAAGAAACAGATTATTTCATAATCTCCTTCTGATTCATTTACAAGTTTTTAAAATTTAATTACAAAAAAAGCGATATTTCGAATATCGATGTTTCTATGCCAATATAAGATTTGGTTTTTATACTAACGATATTTCTGTGCCGATATAATTAAGATATTGTTTTTATAATATCGATATTTCTCTGCTGATATCATTAAGATTTTGTTAGTATGTTATCGATATTTCAGAACCGATATAATTAAAATAGTGTGTCTCCCAAGTCTTCTAAGCAATGTGAAGAAGCTTATAACTCTATCTAAATCTCTCCAAGGAATGGACGTGAGCTTTGAGTTACCACCTTTTTCACTATTTGCAGAAGATTTGAACGATGTTCACAAAACATATAACTCAGCAGCACTCTTTTTCGACTTTCCAACTTATTCTCTGTGACTACATATTTAGGGCAGGATGCGCTGTTCAAGGCAATGTCTTTAGAGAAAAAAATGGTTCCTTGCTTCTTATAAAAAGTACTTATTCTTCTGTTTGAGAGAAAACGCTTTAAGGCTGCTAATTATAAAGGAAGAACCAAGATTATAAGTTAATTCGTATTGCTTACCAGGCTTCCTCGGAGGTACTTATATATCATTGGAAACATTCAAGTATTTTTTTTTTTTTAGTATTTTGAAATAAATTACACGTAAAGACTTAGTGGAATATTCTGTACATTTTATAAGACAGAATTATATAAAATTTAAAAAAATTAATATTCACAAATGCTTCAATATTACTTAAAAGAGAAAACGACTTTTAAAAGAAAGTTTTCTCTTCATAATTAGGAATTGATAAATTATTTGTCACTTCTATAAATTTGTTTTATTGAAAACTAGTTTCGAATGTTATCCTAATGTCATCCTCTGTTATAATAATGTCATCCTCAGTTCTAAAAACACGCGAAAAATTCAAAAATAAGCAATTAAAACTATAGTTTGGTATTATTATATATATTAAATCAGATGTAATATAAGTCATTATTATAAAATATTTATGAATTATGAATTTAATTAAGACAAGAAATCAAATACATGTTGGTACACACCAAGGTTTAAATGGATTATATCAAACAGAAAAAATTGTACTGGTTTCTTCTCGCATTGAACTAATAATGAACGAAAGGTAGGTAGGATGTTTATAGGTAACGGTTTAAGGGTCAGAGTTTTTCCAGTAATGCCGGTGAGTAATTGGTTTTTCTGTTATAGATGGGAATAAATTTAAGATTGGACTATTGGTGATATTTATTTGGTCATTTAAGCAAAAATCTGGATTGGATAAGAAGGATTTTATTATTTCAAGTGCTTCATATATATGTAATTTGAGGCTGTTTTCAACGTGATGTATTAATTTAACTCCCGAATCTTTGACGAATTTATGATTTTTTTCATTTAAATGAATTGCAAAGTTGGAATTCTCTGTCTTATTATTATATGCACGTATATGTTCCTTTAATTTCTGATTTAGCGATCTTCCAGTTTTTCCCGTGTATTTGGCTGCACAATCATTACAATTTAGTTCGTATAATCCACTTTTTTGGAAAGGGTCTATTTTGTCTTTTGGAGAAAAGAAATTTGAGGATAGGTTTTTTTCTATTTTAAATGCAGGGTTTAAATCCTAGTTTTTTCAATTCATTTCCGACTAAAGCAAAAAATATAATATGTTACTGCGATAATTTTTCCAATGTGCTCTTCTATTTGTTATATTTTAAGGGCGAAAATAGTCTCTATACTTTTCGACAGTTACTCCCAAATTCATTTTCATAACTCTATAATAAAAATTGGGTTCACCTTTAATTGTCACTTATCTTAGAACGATATTATATCGCATCAACATTAAGCGATTCCATACATTTGAAGAATTATCGCTGCTGAGCATCCGAAATCTCTCTTCTATCCTACACTTTGACTACCATTGCTCAACACGTACTGTCGGAGGAGATTTAAGAGACTCATAAATTGTTTAATGAGACTCATCTTTTTGGTCTCTAGACGCAATTTCTGAATGTCTTACTTGGTAAAAGTTGCTTTATCTTACCCTCCGATTGCGGTTTTTGATTTATATGTTTTAACCTCCTAAGAACCAACGCAGGGGCCAACCTAGGGAGGTTCTTTAATACCTTGCCTTGCGATTTTCCGTCCACATCGGACAACACTTTATACTGCATAACATAGATTTGCTTCCTTTGTAATGTTCCTAATTATTTATGCTACAACCTTTCGAAATTGTAGCATCCATTTTCATTCGCAAAGCCTTATTTCCTTATTAAATTATTACATCACCCCCTGAGATAGCAAACTCAGATAAAATTTAAAACCGGTCCGTATTACACTATTGCTTGCTAAACTAAGTAAATTTTGAAGTTAGTCAATAATAGAGACTTTTTATGTTCCGGTAAAAATAAAATTAAAAACAAATAATAATTTTTTTAAAGAATATTTTTTTACGTTTAATAGTTACTTATTTCCCCTTTCATGATTGAAGGGGGAATTATTTCCCCCCACCATCTTACATGTGTTGAAAAGAGTAGGCGAAAAGAGTAGGAAATCTAAGGTGTTTGAAGACCTGAACATGCGGCAGCTTTGACTGACAGTGATGCCTGAATAACCTTTTGGTTAGAAACCTGTTGGACATCACTCATCCACTTATTCACCATCTTCTGTCTTTTAGAAGACAGAATAATAGAGGCTTAAGCCTCTACTAACAACTTTTACTTTGGATTAAATACCTTCTGGAAAGTCTCATAAAATCTGTCAGTCACTGTCATTTCTATCTGATAGAACTATCCGTCGAATAAACTGAAATAAAAGGATCAATATAGAATGTTTATCTCTAGCATTTTAAGTTAGAATTGTTGGTAAGAGTATTTCAGTTTCGATCCTTACTTAGAAATTAGTTTTCCCTCTTAAAATTGCCTGTCTCTATTGACTTGATTTATCTGCAAGAAACTTCTTATATACAGCATATGGACCTTACTAATCCTAAAAAAAAATTATAAATAAAAAATATTTATATGTATCTATCTATCTATCTATCTATCTATCTCTATATATATATACATACATATATATTAAATTTATCTAAATAATTGCTTCTAATATTTTTCAAGGAACTGTTCTAATTTCTAATCTATCGAGAGTAAATTTTGTATATAACTATGGATGTGATTTAGTGTTATTACGAAAAAAAAATGTTATGAATATTATGTATTATATTATTGTGTGTCTAGCTATAGACTGCTTTAATATACTGTGTATGTAGCACCCAAGGTTTTCGGGCAGCATTGCTGTAAATTAAGAATTTCTCTCTCATATTTTTTTAATTTATGAATATAGATTTTTTTTTAATGTAAGAATCTGCTATATAGCCCAAGATTGTGGAAGTTCGATATACCTTGAGAAGAATTACCATTTCCCAAGAATTCAACATTCTTTCTTTTTTATAGTAATGATACAGGACTCACTTCCATAGGTCACTAAGTAAAATTAACCGTAAGTCTTCAAGTTCATAAACAACAAAATATTCCAACTACAATTTTATTTTTATAACTAGCCTTCAACAACTAAAACATCGCCTTCTTTGTTGGAGTAAGACTCTGGCATCCTAAAGCCAAAAGCAGTTCGATTTCGACTTACTGGGACTAATTTCTACATCGTAGCCGACCAACTCTATAAAAAGGTATATCACTTGTACTTCAAGCCACAGCCCGATGCATTTAAAGACGTAAATCAAATTCTTAAACGTGAACGGTGTTCCTTCCAATTTAGTCGTCTCAACATTCGCGCCCCTTCATTGGGCGATCCAGCAGAGGTCGGACTGACCATGACGGCCCCCAGTGGCACCGGTACAGTAGTACAGCCCCCTCGTCGATAGCGCTAGGTCAGAGCTAAAGTGGTTTGTCCTGTCCCGTCCGTCACCGCCTATATCTCGACTGACCCTTTAAATATTCACCAGTTCACTCTGTCACTCTCTCCCGGCAGTTATTTATATCGAAACACAATAAACCATTTAGGCTCCCAGGTCATATATAGCGTCTAATCGCCCAAAAACGTTTTATAAATTATAAATTGGCTAATATGATTTGGATAACTTATAAAATGTGAGATTATAATTTACTGAGGTAATTTAAATTGAATTTGTACCTCAACATCCTTATGAGAAGGACAAGAACTATCGGATCGGTTTTTACCTGTAACTGCGAATAAGTATGACTTCGGTAGCTGTTGCACATTCTGGATCCTTCTGGGTATCTGAATGCATCTAAGAATACGTAAAGAGGGTACATGCAGCAAGCCGTAGAAGACAGGCTGCAACAGCTACCCCCCTCCTCTAGGCTACATGCAGTAACCCCTATCCCAGCGTTTTAATACAGTCAATATAGAAATAAAACAGAATCCGACCCGAAAAACGTGAATTAATTCTAATTTTAAAAATTTTGTTTGACCCTAAGCTAGTAGAAAAAAAATTTGCTACTTCGATAGACCTGTGTGAGCTGCGTAGCAGCCAAAAACCACCGACATTTTGACACTATTTTCAGTTATACATCTATATTGCAATAAATTAGCTACATCAAAACCCACATTGGTTGGAACGTTTCGATTGGTTTCGATGGTTATCCAGAGGATGCGGTTAATACCAAAAGTGCTCAACGACTCCGACTCTGTGCTTCTCACTTCTGCTATGATATAATTTTCGATGAATCTTTGGATATTGAGGAAAAGGTTTTGGCTAAAGAGAACAAAAAGAGGCGCCTCATCGGACTTGTTTACGATTCATTTGAGAAGTAGGGTACTCAAGTGAAAGTTGCCAAAGAAGACGCTGATCGGAACATCATTGGCATGACATTATCCAAAAGCACAATATTTGATCGTGTGATTGAAGCAGTGAAAGTTCCAAATTAATCTAACTCGCTTGTCCCCAACTGTTGATGCAGCACACCACCATTCTTACAGAACTTATCTGTAATCTCAAAAGTGGTTGGGAATTGGAAAAAAAAAAGACATATTGTGGGTGGAAGCTCGATGATCAGGGAATTTTCATAATCAGGGGATCCTGCTCCTCCGATCCTGCTGCGGATTTCCTGCAAATGCAAAAACGTTGCAGCTAAAGGAAAGCTGGAGTAAAAGACTGAAGTCTTCTGTCGATTCTGCAAGAGAAAATTATTTCAGAACGTCCAATCTCTTCAACTAGAGGATTCTGATGATGAGGAAGGCATCTCCCCCCTTAGATTGAAAGAGCGGGGAGAAGAACCTGCATATACTGTTAAATTTCATTATTCCTACGATGAACTTGTTCCTTCTTCGGAAGATCATTTCTTGAAGCCTGGTCCGTTTAGATTAATGAAATTTCTATGAAATACTTCTATAAGTTCTACTTTCTTTTTTTAATAAACTAAAATTCTAGTTTCTACAATAATCGTTCTCGTGAACTGCTTTCATTGATTAATCCCAAATTTCGTATTTCAAGGTTTTCGGTTTTAAGCTAAGCATTGAGCCTACAAGTGCTCGTTGAAGCTCAGATTAGAGCTAAATTAATATTCTTCAAGTTCATTCCGGTTGACTTTTCTAATAAGATGAGGATTTTCAGTGGTATTTGATAAATTTAGAGACCAAAATAAACAGTTTTCACTTTTTGGAAAAATATTCAATCTTAGAAGCCCATATCTCAGGAACCGCTTAACCTAGTGAGTTGGTTCAGGTCTAAAATTGTTGCAAATTTAATTTGGTTTGATAACAGTAGGCATAAGGTTTTATTTCTAGAGCATACTTTGGGAGATATCGATCAGAAACTGAAAATAGTCCCAAAACGTCGGTGTTTCTTTGCTACTAGACAGATTGCACAGCCCTTTTAAAATAGATTTTTTTTTGTTTTTTCACTACTGGCTTATGTTAAAAAAATTAGAACAACATGACCTTTTGCAGGGTCGGATATTTGACTGGACTGTATCCCAAAGAGAAGTACGACAACGATCAGAGGTACATGAAGAATTTGGCAAGGATACGCAATGCATTCGGCTTTAACACAGAAAAATAATAAAATTACTTCGTTACTTGTAAGTGTTGTGTAAGTTTGGTTTTCATATATTGACATTCGTGAAACGTTTTTTCAGCACTTGTTAGTTGCTAAAAAGGAACAACCTTTTGGATACTGAATCGCATCTCAGATTAAAATTAACAACCAGAGAACCAAATATAATGATCTGTCATCTTAGCATAAATAATTACATACTTCTCATTGTTCCAAATAAATCTTATTCATTATATAACTCATGGGCGCACGCATAAGAAGAGCAGGAGGGGACCTTTCATAAAAAATGAAATTTTTATCCTCAGAAAACCAAACAGTTCTCACCAGAACTTCTAAATCTTTGGCGAACAAGTGCTGAGATCAGGATAATGTAAAAAGTAGCATGACTTCGTAAAATTAAAGCGAACTGAATTCTGCTCCAGATAGCGCCAAAAGACCAGAATTTGCGTCATTATTTTTAAATTTTTTTGAAATGAAATATATAGTGAGCTAAATTCTGCTCCTGAAAGGTTCAAACATATACATACACAGATTCTTATTTAAAAGGAAGGTAATCAAATTACCAGTATAATAGATATATATCACTCACTCTCTGACTGATTTAGTAATCACTGTATTTCAAAAACGACAATGCTTATGAAGCTCAATTTTTTAATGGTGGATTCCCTTATGTAGTTATGTGCAATAAGGTGTGATTTGAAAACATCGTAATAGTAAAGTAGAAATCGTAATGTGCTAAAAAAAAATATTTCTAAAACTTAAAAAGCTTTTTTCTTAAAAACACAAGGTTTTCACTATTTAAAGGTGGAAGACTTCATCAAAATCGCATGTATATTGCAAATATGTTACGACGGTATGCTTGAATCTAAAACGTTACTATTAATTACATCTTTCTGTATCGTAGTCTTTTCAACTAATTTTTGGTTAATATTTATGCCAAGATGAAGATAGAAAGGCTTAACTTTATAAAGATTCAGGAAACTGCTAGCGGAAAACGATGTTCATCTTAAAGATGCCATGTGTAAGGGGGGTGGTAACGTTTCGGCTACTGGAAAGATGTATGTGTTGCCATCCTTTTTTTACTGGTATGTCCTGTGATATGCATGATAGAACTCAGGATGCGATGACATATGTTCGTCACTATGATCATCATGATTTGTTTATCACTTTTACATGTAACCAAAATGCTCTGAACTTTGAGATATCTTAAAAGACGGACAAAAGCCTCATATACGTTATATCAAAAGCCTGGCAGGCACGATATAACAGCTCGATTGTTTCATTGAAAAGTTTTAAAAAATGATGCATATTCTGACTAAATGTTCCATTTTCAGTCCAGGTAGATGTTACTGAGGAGTGGCAGAGTGGGGCTTGCCTCACGTACACACAACGTGTAGCACAATTATTCTATAATTATAGTTATCCTTTCCAAAAATGTACATAAATTAAAACGAAATGGCAGAAATGACACTGCGGGCAACAGATAGTATATCTATATATATTTAATTTTATTATTATCAGTTTTGATTTTATTCGAATTTTATTTTTATGAAAAGTTTGATCTGTAATTAATGTAGCCAGAAAAATGTAACAAAATATCTGCATGCTTGTTATTCTTAAGAGACAATACATTGTTTCTATTCCGTACATTCCGGAACATAGATTTTTTTTTACTTCATTTTTATTTCATGAGGCGCAATTTTGTTTATTATGAATATATTAGGTTTTTAATCATTAGCTGATTTTAATCATTCAAGTTGTTGACTGCTGTAAGAATGTTCTATTGTTAGGTTTAGTTTCTCACACTCTTCTCTTATACAAGAAAATGGAGGACTGATTTGATATTAAGATTTAGTAACAATCCGTTATAAAATTTGAGCAAAATACAATAACTATTTTTAGTAAAATATGATAAATAAAGTGATATCTCTATCATAAATAATTGTATGACATAGTATGATAGATAATGCTGACCACACTGTTCCAGCGTGAAGAAGGAGGAACCGGGGAGTACGGTGGAGGCTCTCAGCCCGGATAGCGACGATCTCAAACAATCAGGTGAGGCTGTTATGCATTACATTGTATTATATTCCCCATAGTTATATTCCACACCTATTTATATAATGAAAATTATTAAGCAAAATAACAAGTGTAATCACTTTTAATAGGACTGTAAAGCAAAAAGATTCCCTTAGATGTACAGATATGTGCTTGTCATCCATTTGTAAGGCCCTCAACCACGGGGACAAGATGCTATCTGATGTGGGTGTGGTCTATGAAAGAGACTGAGTGCTGTACTCCTCCTAACAGATGGTACAGCCTCCAGCGAACAATAAGCCACGTCTTAGCCAACGTGAGCCTTCTCTTCCTTATTCAGTGTTCTCTCAGTTACCTTCTATTCAAGGATCTTATCTCGAGTGTACATATATATATATATATATATATATATATATATATATATATATATATATATATATATATATATATATATATATTTTAAGAGAGTTTACTTAATAAGAAATAAATATATATTTCTAATTAAGTAAACTCTTACCTGAATGCACGAAAGTCATTGATCTCGGCACCAATTGTATATTTTTTAGATAATATATTTTGAGTAAGAATTTTTATTTTTATTTTTACAAAAATCTTTACCATGTGATCAAAGGTACAACATGTGGTTGTAACCTATAACACGTGGTTGAAGCTATGAACAGGTGATAATAACTACTAACATTTAGATATAAACCATGTAATTCATTTTTTTAAAACAGAAATGGGTACATTTACCAAATATTTGCAATGTGCTGGGCAGGATGTTGGTTCAGTTGTCACGGAGTGTTCATGTGAAAAGTTGAATTTTTTTTTTAATCGATTCTTTAAAACTTTGAGAAGATAAGGTTAAACTTTTATTTTTGTACTGTTACCACAAGAATGATAAATATTCGCACTCTCCATTGATTCAAATGGATGCATTATAGCGATTTTCATTTCTGAATCTGTTCTTATGTCTTCCAATATTTTTAGAGTACAAATCAAATCCAAGGAGATGTTTTATATATTGAATCCCGTCGATGCCTGGTTATATGGAACCGGATTATACTGCCTCCCTCTCCAAAACAGCTTCAAGAATCAGTACAGAGAAGCAAAAATAAATAAGTTGGAAGAGAATATAAAAGAAATGTTGATGTGGAGGAAGCTGTTCCATCGACATCTCAGGGTATCACTGGTCGAAGAGAAGGAAGGGTAGAATAGGAAATGAAGCAGGGTTCACATAAAAAAATTAATTTTTGGTTTAAAACCAATGTTCTATCTTGATTTTCCTAGCAAAATAAAAAAAGTAATAATAATAAAAAACACTAAGAGGCTCCATATTACCCGCACCTCAAGTCAGAGGCATTAATTTGACTTTTTTGATAAAATTGAATTTTTCTCATTTGGTGGTTGGTGAAGCGTAAATTGGAAATTGGTAGCGTATGACTAATACATAAAGCTATTAATTACCTTTAGGGACAATACAATTTTTGAAATTTCTAGGGCAGGTTAGCCAAAAACAGAGTGAGGTTCCACATCGTACCTACCATCTCCAACTACTATGAGAAAAAAATGCGGTTTTCATATTCGTAACTATGAAACGCACTAGGCACATATTGTGGCAAAGTTTTGAAAACCTAACTCCCCAAAAGACACTAGGAGTCAACATTTGGGGATTAGGAATTCAAGACTGCATGCCTCAACTAATGCGTTTCAAAGTGAAGAATATGAAAACAGAATTGTTTCAAAATCCATTGCTGTACATGGTAGGGACGATATTACCACCTCCTCCTATATTTAAATTTTGAATTTATAACAATAATTATTTTATGTTAGTAAATCCTCAACATTTCATGTGAAAAACTATTTTGAAAATCATTTGTAATATAATAGTTTAACTAACAATGACTAACGATACCAAAATCCTGTACCTATTAATTTTATAGAGCGAAATCAGGCACTCTGGGATATTTTCCATTTCCTTTTGTTTCTTTACGATCCCGATAACTATTGCTGCTACTATGGACTAGCCCTATGTTCAGTTTTTTGAGTGATGTACAAATTCATAAATGGAAGTTGACTTAAAGGCCAAAGCAGCCGAATTGACGGATACCTATGCAGAAAACTTTAACAAGGAAAAATTTCTTTTTGAAACATGAAAGTTTCATACATTATGAGCTGAAAATAGAGAGAGGCTTGGAAGATGCCACAGCATCATCCATATTAAGTTTAATTTATAAAAATAATCTGGAAGAGGGGTATCCCAAATTTACTGCAGCCTTAATAATAATATTCCTAACCAGTTTCTTCTGGAGAAAAAGGATTCGGCAAGCTGAAACTGATTAAAAGTTATTCGAGAAGCACGATTGCTCAATAAAGGTTAACAAATCTGAGAATTATCTCCATAGAGCGCAAACGAGCTGCTTCCATAAACTTTAAGATCAGCAGCATTTTTGCTGCTAAAAAAGATTATTGGACATGTTCATAATTTTAATATATATGATATCTATATTTTTGTTTATTTGAGTGGTTTTTTGTTAACCACTTACCTTAATTCAACCAATAAAAAGTGTCTATGATATGATATTTATTTCGAAATATATTATCTGAAATACAATTATAAAACAATTAAATTTTTTATTGGGGAGTGAAAGAAAGGGCGGCAAAATTAAGCATGACCCCTCTGGAAAAATCCTAGATCCTGCCCTGATACACAGTTTTACCATACAACACACGTGGTGTAAATAAAAAAACTACATTACCTTCCACCATCATGTAAGGGCCAAAACTGTGAGACCGACAGTGCTCTTTCTCCTCGTAGCTTTCCGTGCAGCTTCCTATAGGCGTATGCACACAACAGCCAAACTCTTCGCCGGTGGGACTGTGAAGCCAAAGATTCCATACAAAGATTTTCATATATATTTCATATAATTTGGTATGGCTACTGCCATTTAGCTTAAGAGTCATATATTGTACAAGTATAAAGAAATAATAAAAGAAAAAAGGACTCATTTGTTTTGAATATGATTAAAAATATAAGTGCTGCAGTGGCATAGTTCCTATAAGCGAGCCGCCACTGGGTGTAACGTAACCTGTAGGGTATGCCTTTCCTCAACGGAATTAATATGAACCAGAAACCTAATTAACAACAACAAATGATTAAAATTTCATGTTATATTTAGTTCTTTGATAAACCATTTTTAGTAGGAGAGATTATTATTTATACACTCTAATATAATCATTATATTTTTGATAACTTAAAGTACATATTTTGCAAACACAAATTTTAACTTCCATGTTTATTCCATTGAGCCAGTCTTTAAAGTAAACTTTTTGAAACTAGATTCGAAACGAGTTAATTGAATAAAATACCTAACAACAACAAAAAGCAAAACAAAATATAATTAAGAGCTGGAAAAGGGAATGGAGGCATTTGATTGGTTTAAAAAAAAATCACAGAACCCCGTGAGACGATAATTAGCGAAGACAGGGGACGGGGCAACATATCGGATTAGCGGCAAGTGATTGGTTTAAGGTCGATCGGTGATTGGTTGGCGTCCTAGCTACCTCTTCATTGGTTCGCTTCCACTTAGCCTAGAGATTTATAAAGTTACCAGCGCCGATGTGCCTGTCAATTATGTCCTCGTCGTCAAAGAGATTATTGACGCAGGGTCGTGGCTTCTCTGCCCTTTTCTAGCTAAAAACTCTTAATCTTAGACTAGTGTTGGATAAAACTATAATGTTGTATAAATATTGTTATAATTACAAAATTACGTTAGAAAAGTATAACTAAACTTGAGGAATTATATATTGTCGACCATCATACTTCGAACTTTATACCTATTAGCTCGGAGCAATTTCGATAGGCCTGCTCCGTTTAAAGTATTTTTATTTATTTCTTTTATCACCATTGATCAGGTTTTTGATAGTTAATTGAAACTCAACCGTAATTAAAATTGGTGTCAAGTACCAATATTTTAACTAATTTCATTCACGTAAATCAAGTAACTTGATTGTATTTTCTCTTACCTGACCAGATATTTTATATTTATCAAATTAAATCATATTCATAAAGAATGCGGCTATTCTGAAAGATGTAAAGCAATTTGAAGAGTTGGTGCCAATATTTTAATAGGTAACCAGAAAAACGCTAATTCTCGACTTAGTAAACGAATGGGGGGCTTTGCCCTCTTCCTTAGATCAGGATGTAATACAAAGCCTCCTAGACAAGTTCAAAGAGAAGGATGATGAAGATGGCACTGACAAAGAGGCAAAAGACGAATAGCGGCTTTGTCTTCAACGGCCGACCTGGAGAGGAAATATTGATTTCTTCACCGGCTCTTCTTCTGTTGAATTTTTTACATCCACCCACCCCTAGAATTTCAGCTGCTACCTTTCATCTCTCCACAAAATGGGAGATGTTTTCAGTTAAAACATAACCCTCTTTTCTTCCACGTGACGGGAGAGTATAATTTCTGCTGTTATGTTAAATTTTGCCGAAGTTGAAAGCTCATCAACGAAATAAATATAATGGAATATATACAATACTTTATAATTCGGTGAATTTTTTCATTAAGTGAAGTAATGGTAAACTAAAACAAGTAGTTTTCATAAAGAATCATATGTTATTATTTATAATATTTAAATATCTACTTTGCTACTATATTGAGGGATTATATTTGAACATAAGCCTACAGTATGGACAGACTTAGGTTCGGCTCTTGGTATTGACTGTTAGGTATGTTTCTTACATTTTAGCTAGTTAAGAAGGAAGGATCTTTGATGGGTAATTCTAATTGGACAGTATGTTATAAGCATACTCTAAACTTACATATATATATATATATATATATATATATATATATATATATATATATATATATATATATATATATATTTGAATATAACATAAGTGCTTATTTTAAATTTATTTTTGGCTGTAATTTGATCCTTTAAACATTTAACTGCTCCATATAATACTATTTACATCATCTGAAAGTGGAATATCAAGGTTTCATTATCCTGTTTTGAATTAGATATTGTTTATCATACTTTTCTTTCTTAAGCCATTATCAGTATATAAGGGACAGAAGTTGACACTTCCAGTCTTCTCGGTCTCAGATCATTGCTTCATCATTTCATGTGCTGATTTTCTAAACGAATATACATCTATTTCTTTCCCTCTCCCTCTCTCTCTCCCTCCCTCCCTCTCATCTCCCCCTCCCACTTCCTCTCCTTCTCCCTCTCCCTCACCCTCACCCTCTCACTCTCTCCTTCTCCCTCTCCCTCTCCCTCTCACCCTGCCTCACTCCTCCCTCCCTCCTCTCTCTCTCTCTCTCTCTCTCTCTCTCTCTCTCTCTCTCTCTCTCTCTCTCTCTCTCTCTCTCTCTCTCTCTCTCTCTCTCTCTCTCTCTCTCTCTCTCTCTCTCTCTCTCTCCCCCTCTCTCACTCTCACCCTCTCTCCATCACTCTCTCTTTCTCCCTCTCCCACGCCCTCTCTCACTCCCTCTCGCTCTTCTTGAGGTTAAAAAAAAACTACATAATTACCGCATCTATATTCGATTTGATCTTTTTCCGAAGTTAAATCAGACACTGAGAGATAATTTGAGCTGAGGCTGAGGTTTTAGGAATATAAGTTATGAAGAACGCTCAAAAATAACAAAATTAAAACCAGCGACTACTTTTTAATAATATCTTGGCGGATAAACATTTGCGTTGTTGGTAGGAGCGACGTTGGATGTGACTCTTTAACCATTTCTGTTATTGGTGGAATAACGTTTGTTGTGGTTCACTCTATGGACAAGTTGAGGGCTAAGCTCTCAAACTAATTGCTAGATAGAGTAAATCGATTAGCTTGAGAACTTGACCCTTAACATTTCCTTACAGGGTGTCACAGCAAACGTCCACAAAAAAAAGTAATTGTGCACAAAGTCACATCCAACGTTGCTTCAGCCAACAATTCAGTTAAAAACTACAAAAATTACACGATTTACTTACATATTCAAAAAAAAAAAAACCAAAGCAGATTATGATCGATCAGTTTATTTTACTGTCATCAACAAGTTTCATCGAAAACGATTCAGTAATTTAAGAGAACTAGATGTCACGGTATAAAATAAATTTTGAAAAAATATATTCTATAAAGATTAACATTTTTTTTTTTACGGTTTTTAGTTGAGCTATTCATAACACTGAGCTTTGATGTCGTTCTTCGTTACCTACGCAGTGCAACTCTGTAATGCATTTATTTTTTCCTGAAATGGTATTTTTAAATTTAAAAAAATACATAATAACGTTAGGAATATTTTCAAAACGGCTGCACACGAGCCTCTGGCTCCCCCATTTAGTTATAATATGAAAGCTGCCATAATATGATATGGGAGATGTTAAGCTTGCCATGTATAAGAGACAGATACACCACACTAGGTGAATATGTATGAGGCGTCAGCTAGCGAGAGACCTGTCAACTCTGCTGCCTCCTTGCTGGCCAGCCCGAGGATGTAGAAGGGTGTCTGCGATTACATGATGGTTTAGAAGATTGCAGAAGAGGACCCATCACGTGGGTAGACAGAGCCGTAGTAAGAGAGAGATTGTGATTGGCTATTAAGATGGAATGTCAATTTATATGCAGCTTTTGCATCACCAAAGGCGTCTGTATTATTGGATAGCATTATGCTCTCTGTGTTTCTTAGGACTTAGTGCCTGTCAGTGTCGGTAAATCTCTGAAGTACTTATACTGTCCTAACAGTAGCTACGATTGATACGTTTATTGATAATTTTAATTGTGATAAATGTAATAAGAGATATAGATAAAATGTAATAAAATATTTAAATGTAATAAAAGATCATTGATTGTTTGCTTCATTGTTGACTTGATGATTCAACGTATATTAACTCCGGTGAACAATAAATGTATACCCATAACTAGTATATTGTATGTTAATATACGAATGCTAATATATATAATTTTGTTTTTTCATATTCCTCTATAATCCCCTTATGTTTATTTTCTCTTTTCTAATATTTTCTTATCCTGTTTTTCTTAACTCTGATGAAGGCCTACAACTTAGACCGCAACGTCGTCACAGACAATATTTCATTAGTGTATGCTTTACTTCTGACCACACCCCGACCATAACCTCTTTTGTTTAATCCATAAAATTTTATGGATTACAATGAATATGTACGAGTTCGTTATTTTTCTAATTTAATTGCAACTCACAAATAAACAAAGGGACCCTTCCTAACATAAATTTGATGGAAATAAGGAAAATTTTAAAGAAGAGTGTAAGGTTCCAGATATTTCATTAACCGAAAATCCAACCGAGGAGGGAAAATTGTTAGCCAAGCTGCGGTGTTGCTAACAGACGATGTAAGGGGGATAAAAACAAATTCAATTTCAATGATCTAAATGGAAAGGGTTGGAAGCCCGCAATTATGCTACGGGGCGAGGAGTAGGGTGTTGAGTAACAGAGGGTATTCGCTCAACCTACGGAACCTTCTATAGCATAAGCCTCCAGTCAGTCCCTATGAATATAATATTATATATATATATATATATATATATATATATATATATATATATATATATATATATATATATATATATATATATACACACACACATTAAAAGTAAGGTGAAATTGTCATTTAAAATTCCCGGACATTAGGAACGCAGGAATTTTTTTTTCCTTGGTTGGTAGGACTGTCTATAACATTTGCAAAGCGTCTGTTTGTCAAAAGGTTTGATTATCTCCGAGTTAAACGTATTTTTGTAAACAACCAAAAGTGAATTTTTCAATTTTTACAATGGGTGATTTTGTTTGCAAAGAACTTGCATCAAATTTTGTTTGCGGAACGAATATTCTTGTAAGGACACGTTGAAAATGTTGCGGAAACTATCAAACTATGCCACAAAAAAAATGTTTATAAGTGGAATTAAAAATTATCGGAAATCAAGGTTATGTTGACAGTTTTCTTTGATTATCGTGGTGTGGTGCACTATGAATTCCTTCCGCCGGGCCAAACTGTCAACAAAGAATATTATTTGAGCGTTATGCGTCGTTTGCGTGAAGCTGTTCGTCTGAAATGGCCGGAATTATGGGCGAACAACTCTTGGTTCCTTCATCACGATAATGCACCGGTTCACATTGCATTTGTTCTTCGCGACTTTTTTGCCCAAAACTCGATTCATATCGTTCCGTAACCATCGTATTCGCCTGATTTGGCTCCATGCGACTTCTGGCTATTCAGCAAACTCAAAAGGCCAATGCGGAGACGCCGTTTTGACACGATTGAGGAGATAAAAACCGAATCGAAGAAGGTCTTGAAGGCTATACCGAAAAAAGACTATTCCGACTATTTCGAGGACTGGAAAAAGCGTTGGCAAAAGTGCGTTTTATCGAACGGAGATTACTTTGTCAAGGGGATGAAATTGATTTGAAAGAATAAATAAAGAATTTACATTTTATAAACAAATTCACCTAACTTTTTGATCACAGAGTATGCCAACTTGATATAATAAATGTGTATTTGTGTATAAAATTAATAGATATTCTGGAATGAGGATCGATCTGTTCTTTCAATTCAGAGCTATTTGTGCCAACTACCTGAAAATTGCTACCAAATTAATGAAATCATTTCTGATTATTGATTGACTGATCAATTTAAGTCCTTTCGCGTATAATATAACATATTCATTTTCACAGATACCACGAAAATTACGTTTATTATCAGTCTAGTTACATATAAATATTGGCTGATCACTTCGGCGCGATGGTTACAGGGCTGTTTGGATTCGATTCCCACCTGGGCCAGTTAATATTTATTTCCCACGAAATGAATCTTGTAACTCCCTAAATGATTTTAGTAGAAGGGGCAACTTCTAGGTACCTTATTATGTGTTTGGTTAGATTACAAAAAGAACCAATGGCCCACTCGCCGGAATCTTTTCTCCATCCATTTATTCCCATTAATACTAATACCATTACCAGCAGGAAATCCAGACGGAAATCTTAGGGATACTTTTTTTTATGTAACATTGAAATTAATAATTTTCTTATTTAATAAGCCATTATATATTTAAAAAATTGAATTATTTATTAAAATTACAGATTTGAAAAATTACTTACTCGTACAAGACGGTTCTATTTTGATTAAAACAAGATTTGAACTTAATAGAGAAATTAGAAAGTTAACAATTTATCTGCAATCAGAGAGAAATTAATATGCATTTGTATGCAAGTTAAATCAATCACTGTTTACACAGTTTTTCTGACCATTGAACCCTGCTAATTCCAGTGAATTCTCCGAATTTAACATAGCTAAACTATACTATTAACGACTGTTTACATGATTTTCTCTTTTTCTATATTGATTTTTTCCCATCTATATATGTCATTCAACCAACCGTGAATACGCCGAAATTCACTAATAATATTGGGTTGGAACATTATAATAATTGCGAATATTGGGTACCTGGGGCATAAGGCAAATGAAAGAAAAAGAAACTTTAACATTATTATTTTTATCCAAAATAACTTTCGTTAGATGTAATACATTTCTCTTAACAGTCAATTAGGTTTTTTATCCGTTGTCCGAAGAAACTTTTGAAACAACAAACTCAAGCTTTGAAACACTAAACTCCAGAAATGAAAACGAGCTAAAGGTTCCAATTTCCTCGTTTTCATTTTTTTATATTTTGTTTTTCAAAAATGCCTCAAATGCTCTGAAAAAATGGTGATCAGCCGGACAAGTCAGGTGAATATACCTGCATTGCTAGATTGAAAACTGGAGTTCCGTCGGTATACAGTTCTTTTATGCACTGTACCAACACCAAAATCCGTGTTGGAACCATTATGTCCAAGTTTAAATTCATATAGAATATAACGCGTAGCTCGCTTTCCATCGATGGAAAAAAAATACACAAACACTTGTTTATTTTACAATAAACTGAAAGATATGTTATGAAATTAAAGAGAAATGTCTACAGATTAATATAATATCCATTGTGTTAGCGTTTGTATACCAGAAATTGTTTTCTACTTGGTTTCATCAAAATAAAAATTTAAAAAATGACATTTCATCCGTTCAATAGAGTTCATGTACACATACCAAATATAAAATAAGATAAGGAGTCCGATATCATCGGTTTTAATTTCCACAAGTTATTGTTGAATAACAGATAACAACATGACTGCTTTAGATTATTTATTCTAGAAAATGCGGTCTTAATAATTGGGATTTGAAAGTTCATTCGAAAACGGTTTTGTATTTTTGAGTAATGGGAAGAAGGAAGAAATTAGGAAAGGCAACGAAGAAGTTAAATGATAACTCTTATCATCTTATTTATTTGCTTGTTTTTTTTTATTCAGGGTATCATAAAAATGATTAATGAAGTGGTAATTTCTTGCAAAAAAATATTGGCTGGTCACTACGATTATTTTTGGATTAACTAGGACATGATTTTTTTATCGAAATAATTCCGAACACGTAATGTGTAAAAGCTAACTATTTGTTTTCCCCTAAGAAACACATACAGAAACATGTTCAACTCGTTCAGATATACAGTGTAAGTCGAAGCTGTTTTCATCGTCTCGAATTACCACGGAAAAGCTCCTATTCCTCGAAATGCCGATAACTTTGGCACAAAACTCTGTGTCTGAGAGGCAAACTTTGTTAGGCTGTCCATGTCGGGTTTAGCGAGCCTAGACCCCTGTTCTACCGTCCATAATTGAAGAGATTCTTGCAGAGGTGTCAGAGAATGGGCAGTTGAAGAAATCTGGGTTGGCTTAAGTGTTCGGAATTAACAATTAGTCAAATAGGGATTTACCCAGCCTTTAATGATATTTCATAAAAATGTATTCCAATGTATTCATAAAAATGTAATCAATGTGTCCGTCACATTGTGCAATATGTATATTTTTCCAGAAATTTATTCTCCTTCCTGCCTCGTGAAAATTCACAAGGCGGCATCTCTGCTCAGAAGTCTGATTTTTTCATGCGAATTCCTGCTGGCGTGTTTATCCTTCAAATGTGGATTCTTTACCTAATGTTTATTATTTGGCTAAACATTCTGTCACATCATTCGGGCCTTCGAACCCGTACTTGTAGTTGACTCTACTTAATTACTATTTTTAATCATACTGTAGTCATTCCCTTTTCATATCAATATTGTTATCTGTGACATATTTATTTTTCACAGACTGTATTGTAAAATGAAATTTAAATTTTTTTGTAAACTGTGTGGCACATTCTTAGATGAATACATGCTAATGAAAGTAAAAGTCGTGATTGAAATTAATAAACATTAATACTTACTTTCTCAGTTCTAATTAAGAGATGAATTAATGTGTGTTTGATATATAAAAAGTATATTGGTATTCTTTTATATTTTATGAGTAGGGTTAATCTTTTGCAACTTTAGTTTTCATTACCAGCTATGAAGAATACTATATCGATGGCTTAACATCCCTTTAAGTGACAAGACTGACTGTATAAGTTGTTAACGTTCTGATGTCTGACAATACGAGGTTATAGTTACCAGTACTTAATTCTTTTAAGTTCTTTATTCTGATTTTTGGAACCACTCTTCTCTAACTTTCTTCAAATACTCTGTTCTGAACTTGAATTGGGTTAAGCGAGAACCACACCTGTTTTACTTGGAAATGATCCTCAGCGATCTTAAGAGAATAAAAAAAAAGAGAGTAGAATAATTATTTACTTTCATTGTTATTGATTATTTTTTTAAAACTTATTTGCTAAGAATTTATAATTTTTTTTTATGTTTTAATGATTTTTATTTGTTTACTTTATTTTATCTTTCTTTATTCTGTAAATATGGTAAGAATAGTTAGTTACTTCCTATTGCCCCTGAGTGTCGTAAGTTGTATTATTTGACAATTAAAAGCAGTTTGTCAAAAAAAAAAAAAAAAAAAAAAAATGATCAGGGCAGTTAACTTAAAATTTCAATGTCAAATTGCATTCTGTTGAATTAGTTAGATAAAGTTAAGTTAAATAAGTTGCTCACCGTTTATAGATATCTTTGTTCTCGGTAAAAATTTGTATTGAAATTTTGTTAGTATTTTAGGTTGTTTTTTAAGCTAAAGCAAGAAATTTAAAGGAAAAATTACCATTCGTAGATAAATAATTAAAATTATTACTCACTTAATTTTTAATATTTATTTTTTTTAATCTTTAATTCGTGTATATTTTAAAACGGAAAGAATTTGTTATGTATAAGTTTTTAGCAGCATTACAGAACATCATAGAACATTCCAAATAATAAAATATTGCAATGGGGCCATTTTCGGTAAAGCCACCTTTATCCTTGAGGATTGTTCCCCGGCTCCTTGGTACACCTGACATCCCAACCACTAATGGTTCCGCTCTTATCCTGATCCTCTGGGTATAGATTTTGTGTCATCCTCCAAGGACATCCTGATTTACTACTCCACCACTTCTCCTAGCTACTTCACAGAATGTTCACTTTGACCTCCTTTCTCTTATGATCCTATTCTTCCACTTTAATACCCTAGAACTCAAGTTTATCCCTTAGGTATATCTATGAATGAATGAATAAAAATTAAATATTAATCTGGGACATTTTTCTTTTACATTAAATGCATAGATTGTATTAATACATGTACATTCGTATATTAATCAATATACATTGCCACTTTTAATTAAATATAAATAATTGTTATAAGGAATAGATATTTTTTTAAGATTGAAAATAGGAGGATACATACACAAGTTGGTACGCTGAGATCTGGTTTAATTAAAGAGCAGACAGAAAAACGCGCGGTTTCTTTTAGCTGTTTTCTTTTAAAGGATTTTAAAAAAAGGAACTATTGCCGTCGAAAAACGGAGTTATACCAAATTGATTCCGCACACCAACTGGACATGGGAACTTCTGGTAAATACGAAGATTAATCTAATACAAAACTTCATTAGTCTCTTCAGTCTCATCTCATGCCTACCATACAGTCCACCATGTACAAGGCAGCTGTAATCAAATTGGGGAAAAATAAGGAAGGTTATTAGGAGTTGACATGTTTTGGGACTTGTAGAATCTAGGAACTGTTGAGGCTAACGATGTATTTTGGGGTTGATGTGTCTGTCCAAGTGACATTCCAGATTTTAGCGAATTTGTGATTTTCTTCCATTAAGCTTTTAAGTCAGAAAGGAAATAATTTCCAGGAAGTCATTTTGTGCAAACCAATTTTAAAAGCACTCTTTTTTTTTCGAAAGTAGCCTAGGTTTTGTAAAAAGGCAATCAGTAGCAGATTGGGCTAGAGGACCTATACCTGCAGTACATTATAGGTAAACACAACTACATTATAGGTATACCTAAATTATACTTCATTAACGCATCTCTAAAACTGAAATTTCCTGAGATATAAACAATAATAATAATATTTACCTATACAGACCTAATTACGTCATTAATATAGTTTGGTATTAATACAAATTGGTATTAAAAATCAGTGGATACTGGGTGACAAAGCTATACAGCACTATACACACTTGAAATAAAAACATTTATCAATCTTTCTTTGAATAGTATTCGAAATTGTGTTATGTTTAATGTTGGATAACTTCATTTCTCTTAACCTTTCTCACTGCGGAGTGGAATAATAAAGGTTCACATTGAATCCCGATCGGCCGAAATATTTTTGGTCCTCCGGGCCGGATCTGCCCGGTGGCCAGATTTGTTGCGCGATGACTCTTAACTGGTTGAAATTGGAACTCCGAGTTTTCTATATATAAAGTTTGGCTGTTACCATTCTGCGGAGGAGATTGAGGACTAACGGTCGGTTCAACGAAGACTAGTTAATCCTGAGGGACAGTTGCCCGTCTACCGAGAAGACATTGAATGAGGTGCCCGAGGAAGATTTGTGCCGGGTACGGAATCACGATGGAGGTGAACGTACCCGCCTCACGATTGTCCCGGCCCCAGCTGACTATGCTAATGCCTGACTTTGCCAGGCCTTTCGAGTTAAGTTTCTATTTTATTACGGAGAGAGCTGGGCAATCGGTTATTCTTCGTCGGGTGAAAGCACTCCGGTGTCGTTCTTGGGGTCGGTAGGGTCAACTTATCTGGAAGGGTTCGATGTCTTCAGGAAATTAGTTAGTGATGGAATATGGCAATTTTATGGAACCGACTTTAATAAATTACCAAAAATTCAGTTTATAAGTCATCGTTAAAATTATAATAATATATTTGTTATTTATACCTGGAAAAAGAGACTTTTAGAGTTTTCAATCTCATTACTAGAATTAAATGTATTTTTTTAGAGGGATTTTTATAATTAAATAATAGATACAAATTTTAATCGGACGGAAAATTTCAAATTGAATACCGGAAACGCGGGCTACTTTGGCCCACGCCCACTTCTTTGTCCCAATGTAAAAAAATAACAAAAAGGTTATTTCAGCTAGGCTACATCTCCGAGCTGGTTACAACGGACACCAATGGTTCATTAGTTGCCCACAAGTTGCAGCAACCTGTTAATTTGTTAACGCTGTGCAAACAAGTGATTTTTCAACCATTGAAACTTTCAACTGCCGAAAATTTTATATATCTGTTATAATTATAGGAAATGCTTTTTTAATTACAACATTCAATAATTTAGTCAGTAACAAGGCTTCATTTTATATTCACGCATTCTATTAAACAAATTCAATTTTATTAAAATATTTTGATAAACTCAAAAGGATGACCTACTTTGGCACACCTATTATTGGTTTTTTTTTTTGTATTGTTACTGTCCTAACACCAGTGGCGGATCTAGATTTTGCGAGTCTGGGTGGTACTATATGGCAGATTAGGGAATTTTTGAGAATAAGGTAGTTTAATTTTGGTACACTGGTACCAGGACCGAAACTAGAATTTTTGCCAGAGTATGTAAGCTTAATTTTACAACTACATCATTCACTCCTCAATAAAAGTCACTAACAGTATTTTATATTTTGTAAATATATATATATATATATATATATATATATATATATATATATATATATATATATATATATATATATATATATATATATATATATATGTGATAATCGGACTGAAAACGAATATTAAAAAAAAAGAGATTTTGGGGAACATAGTAAAACACACGCATCAAGAGAACAACTGAACTATTTATTCGTATTACATCGGTATATATAGAGAAGGTATCTGCTTATCAACTAAGAATAACAAAAGCTTAATCCTACTAAACTATCACTCTTATTCACAGTCTTAGGCTTATTTACACTCATAACATTTCTAAATAAATATTACACCATAACATTAACACATTTTATTGACTGAATTGAGGTTAAAACAAAAACAGAAGCAAACATTTTTTGTAAGCTAAAAATAAAATTTGGTTCGAAATTTGTTAGTCTCTATATTCTGCCGCCCTGGGGCAAGTTAGAAATATACGATTCATTCAGAATTTGATTTTCTTATGAACCCAAGACTTTCTTTGGCCCAAGCTAGATACACAGTGTTTTAAAAAGGTGAAATCATCTTGGGCTAAAGTAACCCTAACACAAGGGTAACATTAGTTAACCTAAAAAACAAAAACAATGGTAATACCACCTTAAAAAAAAATTTAAAACTCTTTATAAATAGCATTTATGATAGTCCAGTTGTGTAAAAAAGGTTAGCATAGCTTAGAAATAGAAACATACACAGAATTATCGAGACTTCGTAAATTAAAAAATTCCGAAAAGTGGGCCAAAGGAGCCTGCATTTACTAATTACCAATAGACATTCGCCATTGTGAATGTATAATGTGATCTGACGCAATTATTTCATAGTTTATAATAAAGCTTCTGTGTTTTGGGTATAAACGATTGTTTATTAACGATTGTTTAAGACACCAACTCCTTTCTTTTATATAAATAACAACAAAAGTAAACAATGTGATGGGATTTTTTTAGACGTAAAATAGGTACTTTGTTGCATTTTCTTTTATCAAAATGATTTAATTGGACTTTGCAATTTTGTATGATTTATCAACTTGTTGAGTATACGCTAAAATAATGTTTCAAGCGGTTCAAAGGCCTAATTTAAGAAAGGTTTTGATAAAGATAAAATACATATAAAAAACAATAGTTTACCTCAAAGATTTTATCTACATGATTTTTCTTGTAAGAACCAAATTATAGACATTTTTTAATCACCTTCTCCAGTAAAAAAATAAATACGGCTTTGATTTCCGATACTCGGAAAAAGATTGCATTTGTGGAAAAGGATTTGAACTCTAGTAACAGAAGTAAGAAAAGCTGCATCTTCAGACAAAATCATATTCAATTATTGCAAAAGACAGAAGTTAAAATAATCAGGTAGAATGAACGCTTGGAGGTAGATTGCGAAAAATATGGTCCAATCCTCAAGATGGGATTGTGAGCTTGGGAAGGAAATATAAAATCAAAATTCATTGGTTTGCAGCTGATTGTATTTTCAGCGGATTCCCTCGTTTCTTTTAATGCTTCCCATTTAGATTTTATCATCGATACTTCTACATTATATACTTCTTTCAACCACCCTCCTGACACTGCCGACCGATTTAATTAAGCTCTTAAGAAAGGCTACAAACTAATCCTTGGAAGTTACTTAACTTAAAAGATACGGAATTACAGTTCAGAGTACGAGTAATAGGTATTATTACAATCTTAATTACAGATGCAATGAAAATGCATTGCATATAACGTGCGGTGTTGGAAAGGGAATTGCCGAATTGATACCAAAGGGGCTGATTATAGGTGACCTTGCCCAATATCATGGAAACCATGGTTTGCAGCAACGGAAACTGGTTAACATTCTCCAGACTCTCTATGCTCCCATGTGTAAAAATGTCTATAGAAAAAGACCCCACCACGTGGGATACTATTCGTTATTCGTTACATTTGAACTAAACATAAAAAATAAAGCAAGGGTCAATCATGTATAGAGGAAATGAAATATAATTAAAATCTTTATAAAAAGTTAATTACAAAAAACAAAGCAATACATTACATTAAAAAAAAAAAGACAGTGCAACCCAAAAATAACTTCCTTTTTTTCGTTCAGCCCTAAGCACTGGCTGAACGAAAAAAAAGGAAGTTATTTTTGGGTTGCACTGTCTTTTTTTTTTTAATGCAATGTATTGCTTTGTTTTTTGTAATTAACTTTTTATAAAGATTTTAATTATATTTCATTTCCTCTATACATGATTGACCCTTGCTTTATTTTTTATATTTAGTTCAAATGTAACGAATAACGATCTTTCCAAAATTTAATTTTATTTTAACTACAAATGCTCCAGTTCTTCATGAGTTGTTAAAGACTCAATCTTATACATTATGATACTGGGTTCTCATTGTAAAGGATCACAGGTTCTATAATAGACTTGAAACATAAAGAAATATTCAATCTTCCTCTGAATTTAGGATTCCTTCAATAAAACTTCAAAACAATATTACGTTCACGGTTGAAGAATCATAAATACATCAACAAAAGGTGGGACTGGACCATCGTAGAATTATTTGTATGCATGAACTTTGATTGAAAAGGGATAATTTATTTTTCGCTGACATACTTTTATATCACTGCCATAGTTTTTTCATAATACTATGACAATCGTATAAAAACATGTCAACGAAAAATAAACAGCTTTTCCGATCACTATTTGAATAAAGATTATTGGGTTAGTTAGTAGCTCACGATTTATTGATAAATTTCATAACTAAGTCAGGTGTTGGCTCAGAGGATGAGATCCAAGGGCATCTCTCCTGCCAATACCTAAACCGCCTCGTGCGACACGGTTCTGTATACCTTGGTGACCAACAGCAGTGCTAGTCTCAGCCTGGAAGGCTGTGAGGTGGAGTAGAGCCTGGGAGGTGGAAGAATGTGTTGAGGGAGGACTCATTGGATGAGTGGAACAATGGACAGTAACTTCTCTGCTCTATCCTCAGCGTTCCTCCGCACCCTCATCAGCGCGTCCGCTGTCCCCTTTTCTCTTGTAAATCCAAATTGTCATGGAGGACAACTCGCCGCTTGGAGGACTGGCCGTAAGCTAGTGATGATTAGGTGTTTCAGGACCTTACTGATAACAGGGAGGAGGCATATGGGTCAGTACCCCTTAGGTTCTTCCTTATCTTTACCTCTCCCTTTGTATATAAGTCGCAGGTCAGCGATCTTATATACAAAGGGAGTCCAAGCATTGATTGAAAATGCTAAGAAGCTCCGCTTCGATATGGTTGGCACTATTCTTCAGGATTACCGCGCCGACACCATCAAGTTCTGGGGCTCGTCTAGCCCTCTGTTTGTCTGATGCCATGCGAAGATCCCAAATGTCCTATGGTGGAAACAAGTTCGTTTCCGGCGGATATTTCGGTGGTACGACTCACCATTCTATCATCCTCTGTGTCTTGGGACGGGTCATCCCTGGGGTATGTGTAATCATGGCCGTCTCCTCCAGAGTGGTTGCCTGGTCACCTTCCACTCTCATAGCTGCTATCATCTGTGATGGCTTCACTTTGTCCAGTGCCACTTTATACGGTATCCCGCAGGGATTCTTTGTTAGCTCCTCCATTATACTCGTCCCATGACTTTTTCTTCTGGTGTCACAACCCATTTCAATATGCTCAGTACATGCGCCTAATCTCTTCTCGGAGTTCGGCCTTAGCTTCCTCCTCTCTCGCCGTTAGTGTCGGCGTCCACCCCGGGACCGTGTTTGCCCTTGTCCTTCTGCGAGGAAGAGAGTTTTCTGCCGCCTCAGTGATAGGCTTTTGCACCATCATAAAGGCTGGAATTTACCTAAATTTTCGAATTCTTCAGTGATTGATTGTCTTTGTTTTATCAGGTAATACAAAAGTTTCAGCTTCGGCGGAAGAAACTAATAAAATATAATTTAATACAATTTTTTTTTTCAAATATTAATCCGCATCTATGATATTAGGAATCGAAAACCAGCAAATTGTCTAACTACTAATTTTAAATTAGAAAACAAGTTACTAATTAGTAATTAGAGCAAAACTTTAGATTTATAGTGTAAGAATGGAAAAATTTTCCTCCAAGATAAATATTTTTAACCACTTTTATCCTCCATTACTCAACAGACCAATTACCTATTACCTATTTTTAAGATCTTGGACTATTTATGAAAAAAAAATGGCTTTCATAAATTTATTTCCTTTCTTACTTCTGGTTTTTAAGAAAGAAGAATAAAAAAACTCATTGGAAACATTGTACGGAGGCGACTATACTATGCTATAGTCAGTATATATAATAATAGGAAATAAAATTTTATTTTACTCATTTATGTTTTATTAATTATCAAGAGAAAAACTGACATTTAATCGTCTTCAGCCTCCCTTATTCCTTGTGGATACCTTTTGGTATCTTCAGACAGATCATTTTTTAAAATATTCAGTCTTTATTTTATGCTTTAGTGTCATATCGTTAATATATACAATCGGTGTCATACTAACAAAGGCATTTATGTCGTCATTTCCATGCTAAGCTAACGAATATGAAAATCAGTACTTTTCAGGAGAGCGAAAAACTGTTATACTCCTTTGTGTATAAAGGGCGCCTTCGATAATTTAATTGTTTTCTGTTGTTGATACGAGTATTGTATAAAGTACTTCCGTGATCGTTAAGTTTGTGATTATATTCATTTAAGTAGAAAGAAGTTAATTTCATAACTTCTTACTGTCTTCTCACTTATGACTAACTGACTGACTTAGCGACTGTCTTTACTCTATAGTTCTCGGCCCTAATAAGCCTAAAAACGTAGTGGGGAGAGAACGAGGTTGCTGGAAAAATAGGGTATTGGATTGCGAGTAGACTGGAGAGAGGATAGTTACCCTCAATGCAGCTATACACTTTACATTAATAAACAAATAAACAGGGCACTTGTTAAAAGCGTTAAATGTGAGCCTAAAGGCGGCCATTGACATGGACAACAGAACGATGTGGAGCATGGAGTACTTGGATTGGAGACGATTTCAAGATTCCCACTGAAGATTTCGTTGTTCCATTTTTTACCGATGGTCACAAGTCCGTTACATGCTGGTAACCGTATTTAGGATTGAGTTCCTACTCATAAGAAGTTTTCTTCGCTATCTGTTTAGTCCTTCATCAGGGCGACGAGTCCAGAATTCCTTAATAAGACCTACAACTTTGGTTGAAACGTTGGCACACATTAAAAATAAATTTGTACTTATTTGTGTGTTTTCTTCTCTGACCGCAACCCATAACCGATTTCTTGTTTTGTTATTTTCGTTTGGGTTATTAAAGTTCAAACGTTGTAAAATGCTCCTGCAGGCCATTTCAAAACTATTCCGAAATCTTAAGTACTACCATTCCAGGCATTAATAAGAAACATTATGTTTGAAAATTATACTAACAGTCTGAATAGTGGAATAAGCAACTTCGTTTCTCTAAATACCTAATTGATGATTTTGGTCATACTTTTTTTTCAATAAAAAAATCGTATTTTATAATATTTAAAGTCTACAAATATTTTAATGAATTAGTTAAACAGATTAATATATCTTTTGAGAATCAATGGGATATAAACAGCGCCTCTACTATAGCAAGAACATTAATTGATTTGATAGTTACTCAATAAAATAAAATAAGAATACTGGAACTTTTAAGCATATTATGAATTATAAATCAACTAAAACGTTTGTTATTTCATTTTAATTAACATTTATAATTTTTAATATAATTAATATTAAAAAAATAATTAAATTGTAAGTTATTCATATCAATATTTTAATTATTGGCCTGAAATCATAGCACAGCATAAAAACTATGATGACTACCATTTAAATACATCGGTTTTCTGTACTCACAATTGGTTGGAGTAATTGGATTTTGGCTTGGCGTGATGGAGTTTAGGACCGAAGGAATTTCAGCTGTCCCGCATCAATCCAAAAAATCCACCCAAGATTTTACAATCACAGTCGTACCATGTTCCTTTGGTGGAGGAAGGAGAGGAGGAGGAGCGGAGTGGACTGCCCACTGAATATAGAATTAATTATTCTTACAGTGATTAATATCGATTATTCTATACTCAGTGTCTTTGACCTCCTTCAGAGCTGTGAATTAGGTCTCTGAGTACTAGCTGTAAACCGTGTATGAATCTAGCAATACGTCTCTTATTCATCATTTATTAAAAGTGAAGTATTTCAATTATTCATACATACATATGTATTATTAATAATATATTGTATAAAACCACTAATGCTAGCCCGTATCTGTTTGTATTATAAATAGTTTAGAAAAAATAAGTTCAAGCTGACTAAATAATCAACAAAATTTGTACATGAAACTTTGGTCATAACCTCGTCTTGAGAGTAGGAATAGAGATAAGCAAAGTTCTCCCCAAATGTCAGGGAGGCAGCCCCCTGTAGGGTGTCGAAGTGGGCGTCGTGATATTCGCAAAATAATTTGCACAATTTATGTCGCGTAAGGTATCGTTTTTGATAGTTTTTTTTTTTTTTTTTATGAATCGAATGAGACCACCCCCAATACGATACTGTCAATAGTTTAGAAATAATAATTTTAAACACAAAGAATCACATTTCTGTCTGAACTATATACTGGGCGTCCTATAAGCCAAGGAAAATATTTAAATATATGATAGTAGACCTCAAGAGTAACAAAAAAGTTCATATTGTCTACACAGAGAATCAGGAAATTCAAGTATTGTGTTTTTAAGTTCACGTTTTTGTTGAAGAGGAAGCGATAACTCGAAAACTAGTCAAGGTAATTAAGTTTCATTTGCACCATCAACCATCTAAAATTAGATTAAATTCTTTTTAAGAAATATAGTTTAGCTTAACTGAATGGGGCTTCTATTTCTTTATTACAACACTTCTTTGCCAGTGAATCCTAATTCGCGTCGTTTTTACAATAGGACACAATTTGTCAAAACCATTAGAAAAATTATTTAAATATTGAAATAAAAGCTTTACGAACATGTATTTTATTGCTGGATAACTGTTTTAAAAAGTAATCATGTAATACTTTTAAAAACAGTTAAAAGTAACCTAGCAATAAATCATATTGACGTAGTTTTTAGAAAAAGACATTAGCGCCATATTTTTTAAAATTTTATTGTTTATAGTATACAGTAGGAGTTCATTAAGGTGGGGAAACCTTTGTAATTATAATATATTTTTAAGGCTTCTAGCACTGATTAAGGTCAGAGTGACGACTGAGAGTCGTTAATATTTGGTGCTTACATCATCAATAGTCGATTTTTAGACCATTTCCAATTTTTTTGTCGAGCGTGAATCGACAGAGATGGTTTTTAAGTTCCATAGCAAATTGAAAACTAAATTTCGAATTTTTGGCGCTTAAGCCTTTTTCAAAAACCGACGTCGGTATGTTCGTAAAGCTTATATTTTAATATTGAAATAATTTTATCTACAGTTTAAATATACAACTACATACATACATACATTGATGGCTCTACATCCCGTCACCGAGACTGGGCCTCCTCCAAAAGCCTTCGCCAGTCAATACGATCAGCTGCAGCAGCTCTCCAGTTTCGGACTCCTAGCAGAGTCCGTGCGTCCGATGTCACTGAGTCCTCCCATCTGACATTTGCCCTGCCAACCCTTCTTTGCCCATGCATCCTTCCGGACAGCATCCTCTTGCGTATCGCCGAATCATTCATACGTGCGACGTGCCCGGCCCAACGAAGTCGTCCTATCTTGATAAACTCATCTTCTTCTCCATATTCCTCCCTCTCTAACACGGCCAAAAACCCTTCTCAAGATTGATCTCTCAAAGATCAGAAGTCTATTTTCATATTGCATCCTAAAGGCTCACACTTCCGACCTATAAGTTAAAACAGGGCGGACCAAGGTTTTGTAGAGAGTGATCTTGGTCCTGTTCGAGAGGATCCTGCTTCCAAAATGCTTCACAAGGCCGAATTAGCACCGTCTCGCCGCTGTTATCCTCCTGTTGACTTCTCGAGAGATATCGTTTCCGGAGTTGATATCAGACTCGAGGTAGACAAAGCTGCTTACCTTTTCGAAATTATATGGTCCAGCCTCAAAAGTACCGGTCCCTGGTCCATCTCCTGCGACTCTCATATACTTGGTCTTAGCTTCATTAATGTGCAACCCAAGTTTCTTTGCTGCATCTTCTATGGCCAAGAACGCTTCTCTTACTGCACGTTCTGATCTGGCGGCAATGTCAAAATCGTCAGCGTACTCCAGAAGCTGAACTGTACTGTTAAGGAGGATTGCGCTGAGTTGGATTCCGGACATACATCCTGCTTTCTCTGCAGCGAAGTTAAAAAGAAGATAGGCAAGAGCATTCCCCTGTCTTACACCGCAGTTAGTATGGAAGTCCTCCGAGAGGTCACTCCATACTCGTACTGCACATTTCGACCCCGACATCGTCATTTTCACGAGACGTATCAGTTTAGTTGGGACATTCATTTCCAACAGGGCCTGATAGAGCTTCCGCCGCTTGATATTTGCCTATCTCCCTCTCCGCATGAGGAACCAGTCTCTCGAATAGGATGTTTGAGATAACTTTATAAGCACATAAGAGGAGCACTATGTCTCGATAATTGTCGCAGTCCAACTGGTCCCCCTTTTTTGTGCAGTGGGTAGATAATTCCCCTTTTCCACTCCACAGGCATCTTCTCTTCCTCCCATATCTTCAAAATGAGGTTATGGAGCTCTCTTCTCATTTGCATTCCTCCATAGCATATCAGCTCTACTTGCATTCCATCCAAACCCGGAGCCTTGTTGTTTTTCAGCTTCACCATGGCCGCTTCTATGTCTTCATCATCCGGTGGCTCGGCATCGCTAGAGAAGTCTTCCTCTTCTCTGGCTATTTCTTCTTCAAAGTTCTCTCTTTGAAGCGCACCGCTTGTGCCTTGCCCATTTCTTCAGAATTTCTCCTCTCTCCGTCAACAGGTTCTCGTCCTCATGCCTGCACTTAGTTACTTTTGGTTTGAAGGCATTGCGGCGCTCATTCACCTTTTAAAACGAAAGAAGAGGCGAGTGTCACGAAATTGAGTATAGTTTGGCATCATTTCTCATCATTAGTAGGTCAATGCGATACAAACATTATGCTGTCAATCATAATGAATCTTTTATAGATCCAATAACTGGAGTTCATACCCAGAGGATTGAGTCTGTATGGGCTAATGTAAAAAGATGTAACAAAATTGAATGTGGAATGAGAAGGTCAATGCTAGACTTTGCGTTGAGAGGATGATATGAAAAAGAAGACCTTTTTGATCAAATATTACGACCTATGCTGAATTATTGGCCTCCCCAGTAACTTGTTCTTGAATTTATTAAAAAAAAATATTGATTGTAAATCAAGACATAAAAATGTCTTTCTTTGATATAACCTAATTTATATAGCGATAAAGCCCATGTTTCTTAAAGATACAATAACGACTGTTATTAAATATATCACTATTACTGGTTTCTATGAAATTTGTGCCTATTGTAAAAAAGACCTCTAACACCACATTACACTTCTTGGTAAATAAGGAGATGATTCTAGACCAATCGCAATAAGATTTCATTTATACGAAATTAAAGCATGATAAGGAAAAGTTTTTCTAGAATTGTACAGATACTCCAATTTTAGGAAAACTTTTCCTAGGATCTAGCGAGAGATCTAGAAAAACATTCACAAGTAAAGTGTGATTTAAAAAAGTAAATAAAACGGTTTGTTGTTGGTCCACTCGAAAGTCCCCTTCAGATAAACCAAGATATATTTATTAAAGAGAGCAAATCTTTACAATGGTGCAATTGGAACTTAATTACCTTTACTAGTTTTTGAGTGATCACCT
Organism: Rhaphigaster nebulosa; assembly: GCA_948150685.1. Classification (NCBI taxonomy): domain Eukaryota; kingdom Metazoa; phylum Arthropoda; class Insecta; order Hemiptera; family Pentatomidae; genus Rhaphigaster; species Rhaphigaster nebulosa. The sequence goes on along the minus strand of OX411308.1, from coordinate 122,454,798 downwards.
CCTATTTAACAAAAAACGAGACTTACTTTAAAAAATACAAATCTTCGACATGATTATGAACTTTGTTGTTGCTCTTGATGTCTACTATCACCTCTTTAAATATTTTCCTTGACTTACCGGACATCCTGTATGATTTTTCTGTGTTTGTTTTAAACCTTAAATCATTAATAACTTCTAAACTATTGACTGTAAGGTCTCATCCGATTCAGAAACAAAATAAATATTAGAAACGATATCTTATTCGACTTACTTGATGCAAATTATTTTGCGAACAAAAAGCTCCTCCCCTCATTTCGACGCCCCGAGACGGGATGGGCTCTCGAAATTTGAGCGGACTCTCTAGATCTCGATTTCTACCAAAACAAAGCAATGACAAGTATCATGAATGTACAAATTTTATTGTTTATTTTGTCTATTTTTCATGTACTAAAATGACATTGGCTCAATAAACGCCAACTATCAGCATCATATCCATGCACATTTTAAAGCCACAATGACTGCAGATCGCACTGAATATGTAGATGTAGTTGACGGCAGAATAACTGTCAGCGAGCTGTTCCAGTAGATGGCAGCACTGACAGGAAGCACTGCCTCTTCGAAGACACCCTCGAATAGAGATATAGCAATTCGTTCCGATTTTGGCTGTATATACCTCTCCTGGGTAGTTACCATTATCAATATAGATTCATAAGTCCAATAGCTATACACAGAAAATGTCGTATTAAAACAAAAACTCATTTTGTACTTTATAAATGATTTTCTCTAGCTGAAAGATAGTAATGGTAAATTCCCTGGTCGTTTGTGGCCACTTGTTGCCTCTACGGGCTTTAAATTTTAATTTAACCATTCCACACATAAGTGACTACACTTATAGTTGAGACTGCTGGAAATAAAAGATAAGAGGATTAAAATATTTATAAATTACCTCTCAGCATATCTACGAATTTATATATATATATATATATCCACTCTAGGATGGCCCTTATTAATAAAGGTGAAAAATAAGCTTTTTAGGTTTTAATCTCACACCCCTTATATTTTTCCTTTTGACATTGTGTAAATTTGTACAAAATATTTTTCCAATATATTATCATTAGTCCATGCCGCTATCTTTAGATAGCCGTAAATATATCAATATTCATATAAAAAATATTATTTTGATGGTTTTCAGTATGTTTTGAGTTGTTTTAAGCGAAAAAAAATTCACTTTTAATCATAAAGAGCCTCATAATCAAACAAAAATAGATTTGAGACGTTTTGAAATTCAACTGCATATAGTATCTGATGTTTTTTTAATCACAAAATATATTATTCCGTAACCAAATTTTTATAGACGGATTGTAATTTTAGAGCTTTTCGTTAGTAAATTTTGAATTGTTTAACCAAAGGTTGTTATTAAAATTAAATTTTCAGGCTACTATGAAAATATCAGAAAAAAATAACTATGAAGAAATCCGAACTCTGTAGAGAAATAAGAGACTATATGTTGACTAATTGTTGTGATTAGAATATAATTGACGCTATTAGTTGATAGAAGTTTATTTCTGATTAATCTTTTTCCTATTTCATAGCATTTACTGTAAAAATTCCATTATTTCAGAACTGTGAGGAGAAAATAATTGAATAGAAGAACTGTTGTATAAAAACTTTAATTAGCTGATTACAATTGATTGAAAATTTTTCATTCTAAAAAGTATTATCTCTTATTTTTATAACTAGCAAAAGGAAAGAAATAAATGAAAAAATAATTAGAATTGTGTTCATTGATATTGATGTGATTTTTAAATCATAAACTCGATACATTTCAGTTCGATTTATGCCAAATTACTAGATAATATGTTATTTTCAATATCTTAAAGAAACAGATCACTTACAGATGATTTAAAAAACAATTTTTTTATGGCTTCTGCCAAGAATTGGTCAGGTTGGTAGATTAACCTCCAGGAGGGAGTGGAAGTGATTGAACTCTCTCAGGGCCTTTAGTAGTCCGTCTAATGAATGTAATCGGCCCAAAATTGGTCTTGGAGTTTTTCATCGGTTCGGATGGGGATTGTGAAATGATGTTGTCGATATATATAAACAACTTTTTTTTCTTGAAATGAGTATTTATTAAGAGAGTAAGTCTAATTCTGCTGAATATGCAATGCTTGCCGTTATATTTAAGCGTAGAAAAATGAAATATTTTCCGGATTTTATTTTTAATATTTATTCACAAATTAAGAATTTTTTTTATAGGTGCATAGTATTTGTCATACAGTAATACGCTTGAATTCGATTATAGGATAAAATATGTGTCGAATGGTATTTCTGTAATCCGTCAATTTGATAGTGACTGTATATTGAAGTTTTACAGTTTATTCCTAACCTAGGAGCGGAAGCAACATGAAAATAAACCAATAAAGTTCAATATCCTGTATCTACGTCAATATCTAAAATCAAAGTCCAATATCTAGATACGTCCGATTTCGATGATTTTTTTTTTTTCGTTTTTTAGGGAATTCGATTATCTTTCAAATGAGAAATTGACGTCAGATTTGATTATAACACTCTGAAAAACCCTTATATTCAAATTTTAAGATTTAAAAAAAATGCCGATAAATCAGAAACCGTTTAAACGATTCAAACCAAATTTGGGTCGTCTGTAAAGGTAAGAACCTACGCAATTTGCTTTAACCGTGGCGTTTCTACAGGTTTTAGAACCAACATTATCCACAAAAAAACAAACATTTGTTTTTATTTTCTTATCGATTTTTTTCACAGACTTTCTAAGATAATGCAACAACTGTTTATATATACGAAAAGATGAAACTTTCTAATGAGCGTAAGAGCGTCGATATCGGATAAACCGAAAAGGCTTCGGTACAGAGCTTCAAATGCACACATATGGAGTAATCGGTACGACAAAAAAGCTGCTTGCCTATTGATATATAGATTTGGCATTTCTATTTATTTAATATCAAACTTCCACCAACTGGCAAAAGTGGTCCACCAAAAAACTGATGGTAAATATTAACGAAAGATACAATATTTAAATAAATATATATATATATAGGGGGCCGGGGTGGCCGAGTGGGTTAAAGCACCTGCAAAAATGCAAAAATGCACCAGCCTACAAACCCAAAGGTTGTGGGTTCGAATCCCGGTCCCGGGATTCCACAGGCAATAATAAAATAATTAAAAATAAAAAAGACATTAATTAATTAATTAATTAATTATGGAGGAAAATAACGGTACCCGATTACTCACAATACGGCGCGGGTTCGATTTCCGCATAGGGACAGTAATGTCCTTACCCTGAGAGTCACAGGGAGGTGAGCGACCCCTGTGTCTGACATAGCTCCTGGCCCTCCAGGTTGGGGGTTGGGCATAGGGCTAATAACCCTATCCCGTCAAAAAACAAATATTACGAAACCTAAAACTAGCCTCGGAAAATCTGACTGTCTTAACATGGTAACGACCCCGGCTTTGTATAACGGACTCCATCTTGGATCATGGAATGTTCGGAGCTTATACCGACCAGGGGCCGCCCAAACGGTAGTGAATGAAGTAAAAAGGTACAACATACCGTTAACAGCCATACAAGAGGTGAGATGGCCAGAAGGTGGTGAAACCACTATTGATGGCCACACACTGTTCTACACCGGGAGAAATGCCAAAAAAGGAACAGCTGGCACTGGATATATAGTTAGTCCAGCTGCAAGGAAATCAGTTATAAACTTCACCCCGATTAACGAGAGGATAAGTGTATTACGAATTAGAGGTCGCTGGTTTAATACCACGATTATTAACGTATATGCACCAACTGAAGACAAAGATGATGAGGTGAAGGATGATTTCTACGATCAGCTAGAAAAAGTAGTGGACCAGGCTCAAAAATATGACATCAAATTAGTCATAGGTGACTTCAATGCCAAAATAGGCAGAGAACCCCAATTCAGGCCCATTATCGGAGGCCAAAGCCTTCACGAAACGAGCAATGACAATGGAGTCAGATGTATTAGTCTTGCAGCAGCTAAGGGTCTAGTGGTCAGTAGCACGATGTTCCCGCACAGAGACATCCACAAGTACACCTGGGTAAGCCCTAAAGGTGCTAAAAACCAAATTGACCACGTGCTGATAGATAAGAGACATCAGAGCTCCATCCAAGACATAAGAAGCTACCGTGGAGCAGACTGTGATTCGGACCACACTCTGATTAGGATCAAATTCTGTCAGAGGCTGAAGCGAATCAACAAAGTAGGGGACCATGTGGAAAGAAACAGGTACGAAGTCCATAATCTGAAAAATCCTGAATTAAAAGCTAAATTCCAAGTTGAACTGAAGAATAAATTCGAACCCTTGGACTCAGAGGACCTCACGGTTGATCAACACTGGGAGGCATTAGAGGCCGGGTTAAAAGAAACAGCTAAGGAAGTAATAGGTATTCAGGAGAAACGAAAAGCCAAGAAGTGGTTCACAGAAGCATGTGAAAAGGCAGTGGAGGAAAGAAGAAAAATTAAAGTTCTCTCCGTAGCCAAAGCTGATCATGACACGCTGGAAAAATACGCCGCCGCCAGGACAAAGACAAACAGAATAATAAGAAAAGCAAAAAGAGAATTCCTCAAAGAAAGACTGCAAACTATTGAGGACAACTGGCAGGCCGGAAATATATGTGAATTCTACGCAGACATCAGGAAAGAAAGGGTAGGATATAAAGCGAGAAACACGCAAATGCGAGGAAAAGATGGCAAACTGACGGCATCAAAAGAAAAGGTATTAAGCATCTGAAAAGAACATTTCCAGCAGCTTCTCAACCAAGGGAACCCCACAAACGAAGAAGACATGGACCACGCTGAAGACCTCGACCCGCAAGAGGTTGAAAAACCAGACATTCTGGATGTGGAAATAGCTATCGACAGGCTTAAAAGAAGAAAGGCCCCAGGGTTGGACAGCATACCATCAGAGCTGTTTAAAGATGGTGGCGAAACTCTAAGAACCAAGCTATTAGAACTAATCCAGAAAATATGGGAGGAGGAAAGGATACCGGAGGCTTCTATCTAATCCTAGCGTATGCGGACGACATAGCTGTCCTTGGAATCAATGAAGAGGACATTGAGAGACTTGCTAAGACTCTGTTACGAGAAGCAGAGCAAATCGGCTTGAAAATAAATGAAGACAAAACAAAATACATGATAGTTAGCCGAAAAATCCACCCCAACAATAGTATCTGCGTGGATGGCAGAACATTCCCGAAAGTAGACAGCTTTAAATACCTCGGCTCCACAATAACCTCAGTCAATGACCAGCATACAGAGATAGACCAGCGTATAACAAGCGCAAATAGAGCTTTCTTCTCTCTGTCAAGAGTACTGAAATCCCGAAAAATCTCCAGAAATCTCAAATTAAGGGTGTACAATGCTGTGATAAAACCAGTTCTGATGTACGGCTGCGAGACCTGGGCTCTAACCGGCACCCAAGAAAGCAGAATCGAGAGATTTGAAAGGAAAGTCCTCCGCACGATAACCGGAGCGATGTGGGATCAGAATCTAAAATCCTGGAGAAGAAAGACCAATAAAGAACTACTAACAGAAACTGGTCAGTCAATATCTCATGATATGAAGGCAAGGAGGTTAAGATGGGCGGGGCATGTAGCTCGAAGCAATCCATCAGGACGCCTTTTCACAACGACGAATGCCACAATAGTTGGCAAGAGACCACGTGGAAGGTCAAAAACCAGATGGATAGACAGGATCAACAAAGATGCGAAAGAGCTGCATGCAGCAAACTGGAAAGCAATGGCCCAAGATAGGCAGAGGTGGAGAAGGCTGGTTCAGGCGGCCAAAGATCTACAAGGTCTGTAGAGCCAACCGAAAAAAAAAAAAAAAAAAAAAAAAAAAAAAAAAAAATATATATATATATATATATATATATATATATATATATATATATATATATATATATATATAACCCCAGCATGTTTGCACCGCGGCCTATTAAGGCCTATTGTGCGCTATATATATATATATATATATATATATATATATATATAGATAAAAGAACTTTATTCTGGGACTAGGTCCCTTAAGAATAACATGAATGAGCAAATAAAACAGTAACATTCCATAAGACTACAAAATACAAATCAGTTAATTTTTACAATATCTTCAGTAAAATAAATAAGGTTTTTTTATCGATAAATATAATTAATTTGAACAAAACAAAAAAGAAAAGAGGGAAAAAAACAAGAAAAAAGTAAAGAAAAACAGAGAAAATGAAAAATACAAAAATAATGAATTGATTAGCAAAGTTTGTACATTAAAAAACTGTTATTCACTTCTGATCCAGATGTTAATCCTAAACTGAAATTTCACAATTACAAAGCATCATTTTGGAGAGAAAGAAGGTGTTGGAAAAGGAGGGATTTGAATGAGGATAGAAAAGAAGCATGGCGGATATTAGAAGGAAAGGAATTCCAAAGAGTAGAGGAGCGGGCGAGAAAGGAGCCTTAGAATGTTTTGGTTCAGTGGGAGGGAGTATGGAGGTCAGAAAGGCGAGATCTTGTTTCCAGTGCGTGCACCGAGGATTTGAATTGTAGGAGGCTGTAGATGTAGGAAAGGTGATGGGTGGTGATAGTTTGTTATAGAAAAGATCCGAGGAAATATTGTCTACGGTTGAAGTGGAAAAGCCACTTTAACTCGCTGTAAAGGCGGGGCACATGGGCCCGTCTCGAGGTGCCGAAGACAAATCTTAAAAAGCAGTTCATGATCCGCTTGAATCTGTCCTCGAGCACATTCGAGAGGCCTCCGTATACCACACATCCGTAGTCAAAGTGGGGAAAGATAATAGAGGACACAAGGAGTTTGCGGGTAAGTTGTGGAAGAAGATGTCGAGAACGATGGAATAATTTAAGGGTACTTATTGACCGTCGGGAACTTTGGGCCATGTGGGGTTTCCAGAAAAGGGTTTGGTCGATAGTAATACCCAAGATTTTATTTAATTGAGGAGCTGAACGTGATGGGGTGATCATTTAGGTAGGATTAAAGTAGAAAAGGTGTCATTGGATCTGAGGAGGGAATTGGAACCCATGACAATGGGTTGAGTTTTCATAACGTTTAATCTTAATCTATTCAGGTTTGTCCAGGGACTGAGTCTATCTAGGTCTTCCTGGATACTGGCAAACGCTACTAATAGCTCAGAAGTTGGAAAGGATAAATAGATTTGGAAGTCGTCGGCGTATAAGTGGTGGGAACAGTGGTGGATTGAATTAGGAAGATCATTGATATAGGTATTGAAAAACAGTGGGGAAATACTTGAACCTTGGGCTACTCCTGAGGACAAGGTAAGAAAGGAAGATAGGGGTTGATTAGGAATGGTATCTGCTTGAGTCCGATCGGAAAGGAAAGATTTGAACCATTGGATAGAGCTGTTGGAAAAGGATAGTGATTTTAATTTGGCAAAAAGGATAGAATGGTCCAGGGTATCAAAAGCTTTACAAAGTCAAGGAGTATTAATACAGTTCGGTTTTTTTGGTCCATAGCGGTATATATGTCAGTGGTGATTTTGACTAGCGCGGTTTGTGTGGAGAAACTGGGACGGAAGCCGGATTGGAGAGGATCAAGTAGTTTGGACTTTTCAAGGAAGTTTGATATTTGTGATTGGACTATTCTTTCTAGAGGTTTGGAAAGATTAGAAAGAATGGAAATTGGGCGATAGTCTTTAGGAGATATAGGATTGAAGATTTTGTTAATAGGACGGACTAAGGCTTTTTTCCACGAGGTAGGAAATACTGCGTTTTGGAGGGAGAAATTATAAATGAAGAGAAGAACTTGAAGGATTTCGGGGAGACATAATTTTAATAATTTAACAGGTATTCCATCAGGCCCAGTGGAATTGGCGTGAGATTTCATTATGGATGAAATAAGATCGGTAGGGGAGATGTAGGAAAAATAAAAATTATCAGAGTTGAATGATAGAACTAAGGAAAAGCAGGAAGGAGGAGTTGGAGAAGTGTTGGAGGAGGCTGATAAAAAGTATGAATTTAATTCATCGGGTGAAACTGGGAAGACTGGTGAGGGAGAGGATTTACAAAGGGAGAGTTTGCGAAGGAGTTGCCATTTTGATTTAGCATCGGGAGTAGAGGAGAGGGCTTCATGATAGTGGTTGGATTTCGCTCTCCTAACAGTTGCCTGTGTCAAATTGCGGAGTACCCTAAACGCTTGGTAGTCATCTGCTAGCCTTGTGCGTCTAAAGCGTCTACGGGCTGCCTCACCAAACTCTCACGCCTTCTTTGCATGTGTTTAATTTGTTGACACATCCAAGTAGCAGGCGGCCGACGGAAAGAAGATGTTTTTAGTGGGGCATGGGTATCAAGGTGTGGATGAGATTAGAGGTGAGGGTATCAACCATGGAATCAATGGAAGAAAAGGAATAAATTTCATTCCAGTGCAGCGTTTCAGGGTCAGGTAAAATATTTTCAGAGGTGGATAAAGGAGTAATTAGGTAGGGAAACAGAAGAGGAAGGAATGTATGGCTTTAGCCATGTTTCGGAGACTGCAATGGTATGGTAAAAGTTATGGGTAAAATACTGCAGGAATTCATCATAATGAGCTGGTATAGATTGGGAGTTAACGTGACAGGAGGTTAGGACCATAGACAGTATGAGAAATAAGACTGTATATAAAGCATTTGGCGGAAAGATGCTAATAACTACAACGATCTGTAGAATAAAATCTGAAAAAACAAAAAAAACAACAAAGAGATATATAATAAAGAAATAAATGAGAAGATAAAAAACGTTCTTCTGTTAAAGTAAAAAAAAATAAATAAAAAATATAGAAAAAATAAATTCGCCACGAAACACAGCACTTGGAGTCCATTGAGAGTTTGCAAATCCGACCAGCAGAAGGTTTCCAGGTCTTGAGCCTCGTCAATGTAAATTACGGGGTGGCCGTTTCCGTTCCGGCAGCGCACTCTCCCGGCCGCAAACCAGACATATTTTAGTTTTCCCGCCGCTCTCTTCTGACGAGCGAGCCAGTACAGACCCCTATTTGTGGGAGTCATTTCTTCCCCGAGATATATCCGGTGGGAATCGTTCTTCTGCCAGCCAATATCCCGAGTGGAGAAGTCTCTCTTATCTTTTCTCCGCTGCACTAGCTCGTCTCGTACAGACTGCCTGACGAAACGGACAATGACAGGTAGCGTTCGGGGTCATCTTTTTTGGGTCTTAGGCGCTCTACCAAATCGAGGTCCTCAATATTAATCTTAACACCGAGGCCGGCTCCCACGCTGGCAACCAGGGCCGCAGGAGTCTCCCCCGCGCGGATCGGGATGCCCCGTATCTCCACCGACCTGGATTGTAGGCCCTGTTCGGACTTATTGAGTCTGACTTCCAGTTCACCGACCCTTGATTTCAGAACTTTATTTTCGGAGGTCAGATCTTCCATCAGCTTCGATTGGCCCTCGAGATGGCTTTCTATTTTCGAAAGCCTCTCGTTTAGCTCAAAGCTTAGTTCACCGTATTTTTCAAGCGATGACTTAATGCTTTTATGTCCTCGTTGACGTGAGCGCTAAGCCGGTTTACTGCCGCAAGAATATCAGCCGCGGACGGTTCAGACGTTTGCTGTTGAGAATTCCTGAACAGACTAGGCGTTTTTTCTCTTACCGGGCCGGACTTTTCGCATGGTCGCATTTTTTACAATACCACGTCTTTTTTGTATCGAGCGCCTCTATTTCCTTATCATTGAGATTACAGCATTTGCCGTGAAAAAATACGCGGCAATTGCTGCAGCTCAGGTTACATTTGTCCTCTCTCGTTATAGCACCATTACAAATCGAACACGCACCATTATGACAGATAAATAATAAACAGTACTCACAATCGTGTGTTTGTCAACAGTGGTGAGCGTCAATGGCCTTAAATCCTCTGTTCCTTTGGGGATTAACTTCCTTCCACAGCCCGTAGCACTGTTAAACTCGAACTTTCTTCGCTAATTTCGGCTGAACCGTGAATATTGAAGTGTGTGGCTACTGTAGGTTTGTAATTGATTGTGTGGTCCGCGAAGGCGGCAAAATAAAAATGATAAAATAACTAAAATGAGTTTTTAAAGAAAAAGAAGTACAGGCACGAAGTTGACTGGTTGCCGTCTCTGACCAGACTGATATATGTATATATATATATATATATATATATATATATATATATATATATATATATATATATATTTGTATGTTAATTTTGTAATATAACTCATTTATTCTAAAATATAGCATATTTATTCAATATAACTTTTTTATGACGTCGTTCTATGTTATTTTTATTTTAAAAATAAGATTTAATTAAAAAGATGTAATAATCTTGAATCTCTATAATCTAAACTCTCCACCTTGGACCTGATACACAAGCAATGAAATACATAAATGCATCGAAATAAAAAATGAGGTCCACTTAAGCAGGGCAATATAAAATTTTAAGAGCTATTAGGTGAGCCAATTACGCACGTGCTCGTTGACTTCTTGATTGCTTTCGAATCGTTCTTCTTCAAGCAATTCTTTCGAGAGCGCAAAAAAAAAAGATAGTCGAAGAGGGCAAATCTGGATTATAAAGAGGGTGTTCGACGGCTTCGTAGCCCATTTCTTCCAATTTATCCTTAGTCAAGATTGCAGCGTGAGGCCTCCTTCTTTTCAGGGAGAAGGGTGACATTTTTAATGGTCATATCTCGTTTTTTGTATCGTGGCTTTATAACAACTGGTAATAGTGAGAGGCATTCACTATTCGTAGATCTTGATAAAATTGTTTCTACTTTCTGTCTCACATTAATGAATTTATAGTTAAAGTTAGGTATTTCTACTTTGGGTGCTGATAAGAAATTCACCTTTTAGTTCGGTTTTCTTTTTTTCCTGTGCCCATAAAAATTGCATCTGTTTTTTTCTTCTTAGATTGTCTCTTTGATAAAAACAATTCATTTTTTTTTCCATATTTTTAACTTGAAATTAGAATATTCAGTATTTCTTAAATTTGGCTACTAGTGCATAAAGAGAGGATGAATACATTAATAAAAAAAATATATAAATTTACCAAAAAATTATATCATAAAAACAAAACAGACAATTTTTTTCTCGAAAGAATGAAGTAAAAGAAATAATCGCTAGTACTTCACACACATTATTGTTTTAGACCTATGCACCTATACTGTGCACCTTAAACACTATTTTTTTTCAATTATTGGAAAAAATGGTTTAATTAATGTTGTAATTTTGAAAAATTGTTTGGTGTAATATTGTTCAGCTTTTGTTCGCTTCCTTTTTTACTTCCTTGTACGAAGTAAAGGAAGTATTGTAATCGCGAAAATTTTCGGTTTTCTGATTTCGACGGAAATATCCATTTTGACCATCCCTGAATCCATTTTGACTAGTTTCGTCGTGGCGTCTGTACGTACGTTCGTATTTCGCATAACTCAAAAACAGTTTGCCGTAGAAAGTTGAAATTTTGTATTTAGGATTGTTGTAAAATCTAGTTGTGAATCTCCCTTTTTGGTCACTGCTTGATCACCGGAAGTGATACTTTACTTGAAGGTCATAATTGATTTCCATCAAAAATTATATTACAATACTATGCAAAACTTCTCAAATTTAGTATTTATAACTTATATATTGATTTAAATAACATAATAGATTTTAGTTTAAATTGGAAAACCGGAAGTGGTACTTTACTTGAAGGTCAGACATTAGATTTTCAATAGAATATTTTTGTAATCCCCCCCCTCCCCTCAAAATTTGAGGTTTTACGTTTCAAGATACGTAGAATCCAAATATCGAATAAAAAAAAATTCGTCCGCAAAATTTTTTTTTTTACTTCCTTGTACGAAGTAAAGGAAGTATTGTAATCGCGAAAATTTTCGGTTTTCAGATTTCGACGGAAATATCCATTTTGACCATCCCTGAATCCATTTTGACTAGTTTCGTCGTGGCGTCTGTTCAATCCGGAAAAAATCCGTTAGCATCGTAAACGAAAGCCAGTGAAACTCCCTACAAAACGAAATAAAAATCATTTAAATCGGACCATTATTAGCTGAGATATTGCGTTAGGAACTTCTGAGACTGATTCTCCTGGCGGCTAGTCATCCTGCTTCCTGACTTATCTATTGGGCTTCTGACTTCCTCGTATCTCTCTGTTTTATTCTTTCTTGGATTATTTCTTTACTTCCTTTAGCTTCCTTAGTCTTTCCTTTTTTTTTGTTTCCTTCTGAAGTGCACATCAAATATTTCCTCTGTATCATTTTACATCACAGCCTACTTGCATTGACAGAGTTTTTAAATTAACATTCCCAGTTCAGCACTCTCACGTCGATCATCTTGTGAAAAGCTTCAAATTTCTTTCCTTTTGGTGCCTACTGCTTAATTTTTTTTCTTGGATAGAATAGAAATTTTTGAAAGATTACTAATTGGAAATAATAAACCATTGTGTAATAATTTGCAGCGTTTTATTACTTATTTTAAGTTTTAAAATTGAGTCTTAAATACTAATTTTCTTTCCCATTTGTGAGATCAACAAGTCTTCATCATGCGAATAAGATATTAGTTAAGTGGGTTTTTCCGCTTAATATGTCGAAACTGTCCATTTCTAATGCTTTATCCAGTGATATTGACAGTTTTATTGTTGTCATGGAACATGAAGAAATATCTTGGAAACTAGTTGCCTACTGAAGAAAAACGACGTATAATAACGGAATTATACCTCCAGTGACAAGAGTGTGTGTTTGTGTGTGTGTGTGTGTGTGTTTGTCAATAGATGGATGACGGGACGCCGAGTGTCGTTTTTACTGTAATCTTCGGAAACTAGTAACCAAATTCAGTATCACTTTTTGAGTCACGGATTTATAATTTAATAGGCGTACAAGGAAGTCATGTGTTGCCCACATCAGATATTTATTTATTTATTTGTAAAAACATATTAAGAGAAACATTTTTCAATAAAAAAAATATTTGTAAATTAATTATAAAGTATTTAAAAAAAAAAAAAATAAACAAAGAAAAATAAAGAAAGGTCTCATTTTATAGCACGGAGTTCCACGTTTTTGACGAGAAAAAATTCGTATATATTCGAAAAGGCCCTCTAATATTTCCGGTTCCGTTTCTAAATGTTTCAGATATTTGCTAAAATTCATTGAACAAGAAAGGTGTCAACGGATTTCTTGAAATGTAATTTCAAAAATTAGAAACGTGTGGAGTCCTGAAAGGATTCCATGTTGCTCGGAGGGTTGGTTGTTTGGCTGTTTTGTGAAGATGTCAGGATGTTGTTGCAGGGTTGGCATTTCGATGATAAATCCTTAGTGAGTAGGTGAAGCTGAGTCTGTTTGGAGTGACCAATCCTTAGCCGGGAAAGCACATCCTCTCTTCGGATGCTGCGACTGTTTCCAACCTATCCAAGGCTTTGTTTCTTTCTTTATTAGTTTAAGTTTGCTTGGGAGACTCTTGTTCCATATTTCCTGCCATTCCTTGTGGATACTTTCTTTCAGTGGAATTGTTCTGATGGTTTAAGTAGGGTCCTACCACGACCTGGGAGAGAGAGTGTCTCTTTTGCTGCTATATCGGCCTGTTCATTCCTCTAGATACCGACATGCCCAGGTACCCATATGTAATGTATCAATTTTCTATCATCGTTCATTGATTTCCCTATTTTCCTTTAAAATATACATTCATTTTTTAAAATACTGAAGTAAGTAGAAAATATGTTTTTTGTTGATACAATTTTTTTTTATTATAAGGTTGAGTATAGTACCTCAAATTGGTTTACACGCTTTTTCACAATTAAATTAACTTTAACAATATCTTAATATTCAATATTTTCATTTCAACTCGCATTTATATTGGTAGATATTTGACATGCAAATATATAACAATAAATTAATATAATATGCTAACACCAATTATTCGAAGAGCTATTTAGAAAAAGCTTAAGAAAAGTTAAAGAGTTATCAACGAATTATCAATGTGCCGCTCAGATGGTAAGAATTTATTCCAATAGTCGTGACAGAGGGTTTGAATTGCCACTCGGAAATGACTGCTTCGCTGACAAGTAATCAATACTTCGCTTTCTGATACACACTATGGAAAATAACAAAAACCATCCCCAGGTACATGTTACAGTAATCCCTTGGGTAATGGAAAGTGGTGGGAGAGGGTGAATTCACCGCCTATGCTGTAAACTACTCAGCTATGGCTGAGAGCAGGATTGGTATAATCTGCTTACCTGCCTCAACTAATGTGGATATTATGTTTCTACTGAAGTTAAGGTTTTCGAGACAGGAGCCAAGTGGATATTTGGAGCCAAGGATGATATTAGAGGTTATTCTGCAGATTCAAAAAAATATCAGAAATCAACTTTTCAGACAACTTTCCGCACTATAACATTGTAATATGTCTAGTTAATCATTTCTTTGTTTACCTTGTGTGCCTACTTTTTTTTAAATTTTGTAAGATGGTCTAACTTTGCACCACAAGATAGGTTTTGTATTGCATCATCACATGATCGGTGCAACGGAACAATATTACTAATTTTTTGCTTCCAGTCAAGAAGGCTGAAGGAGACTATGCTGCGTTCTGTTGTGAACGCGAAATATTCCCAGGGTAGATACTGCAAACATTAAAAGAAAGTGCTAAGATATCTTCCATGGTTTAGTCCGTAAAAGTCAGAAAATGGCCACTATATTTTTTTCACTTGCATTTGGGAGGATGTCTTTGTGCGCCATTACCCCTCCCTGTTAAACCAGCTAACAAATGGAGACAATACATAGTGCTCGAATCAGAGAAAAATTTGGTGAATTTGTTAGATAAATTGCCTGTTTGTGTTTATTTTGATATATATATATATATATTTTTTTTTTTTTTTAGTTAAAAAAATCATTTTCAAATAAGCATTGCATTATGCTCTTCATTTTAAATATTTTATGTATAAATTTAATTAGTGTTATTAAAATTAAAATTATTTATTAAAATTATTCTTATTATTTTTTGGTTTTCTTGTTGAAAATTGTAAATTGATGATCATCTTTTTAAAAGGCCTCACTTAAAGTGTTTTGCTTTGCACCAGATCTCTTCTATTATTAAGATTTCATTGAAAAACTGACATGGTGCAAAGTATCCTATTCATACGGGTAACTTTGCACTACAGTGTAAAAAAAATGTACATGACAAACAAATTAGTATTTTGTAATAAGAATGGTGTAATTTGCTTATTTATACAAACATTGGTCTGAATTTTTAAAGGAAGGGTGGATAACTTTGATAGCAATTACCAAAAAATTTACGATATTTCAGGTGTTTTCTAAAGTGCCCTTAAAATAATAGAATTTTGAATCTTTATATCACTTAATATTCATAAAAAAAATTATGATAAATTACAATGTATTATTTTTATATCTGCTTACTTACTATATTCGAGCTGCTGCCTATTCGCATTGTTCGGAAAACTTTGTGCATATTTATTATTTATTTTTGTTAGTTATATATGCTTAATGATGATCAGTCAGGAATATTTTTAATTTCTTTATTGCAAACATATTTTACATATAATACTTGTATAAAGGAAGGGAATTATTGTTTTCGCTAAGAATCATTGAATGTGCAAGTGAAACTTTGAACTTTTAAACATCATAAGACTATTTAGCCTAATAAATCAACGAACCAAAGATTTATTGTGTATCTGGTGATCGAATTTGGGTTGTGCGAGCTACCCCAGGTATCGCTCTCATATATTTACTTGCTCGTCCTTACAAGGAAACGCACCTCCTGCCTAATATTACTTTACGAGGTCCAAGATCATAATTTTCTCTTTACATGACGGGAAACATACAGACCTTCACGACCGTTCGCCTGGCTTTAGCAGCTTCCAGTGGGTGGAGAAACCACTTTAAGCATATAGTAATTGCCTTCATGTCACTTCATAAATTACATAATTTGCATATTTTAATTAAACCCACCATGTATAAGAATGATGGGATACATGGGATACGAAATGGAGTATGGAAGATGTGTACTGACTAGATATTGATACAGGATCCGAGAGGTCACACACTCTTTAGCAAGTCCGTGGTCTGTTCTTCCTGAATTGATGAATGCCTGATGTGTCCCGTGACAGATCTTTTCATCCTGGTCGCTACGATCTTCACAACGTGCGTCTTATATATTTCGTAGAAGGTTGGGGGTTTCTAGCTCGGCTACGAATATAAGAATATAAGAAATAAGGTATGTGTGAGAAGTAAGTTATTGCGCATTGCACTCTAATGGTTTTAGATCCGTTTCAATTTTATGGTAGATATAGTAATATAACATAGAGTGAAAATTTTCGAAATTCACTTTGGACAGAATGTAACTGACACGAACTTTTAACAAGAAATTTTGTTTACAAACTTTTCAATTTATTTTAAACATTAAATATCTCAAAATGTAGACTGATTCGAAACATGAACATCGTTTCAAATTAGACGCTTTCGTTTGATATGCAGGCCCAAATTCGTAGTAGTTTTTAAATTGCGTAGGTATAAAATAAGATTTGGAATTATAACCCGGAGAGCGTTTCCTGCACTTTATCCATTACCCATTTACATTATGTAATACGTGGGATTTAAAACTATTAAATAAGTTGCTGGGGCTTTATGCTTGAGAAGTAAGTTATTAGCTTATTGCACTACGATGGTTTTGGATTCGTTTTAATAAACACTTTTATAGTAGTTACAGTAACAAACATTTAATAATAATCAAAATAAATAAATAAACTTTTACAAGAAACTTCTTGTGTGTTCAGTGCTTCATAAGGAAATACTGTTCATCGACGAACAGATCCACAAGCTAATATTATTATTTTGTGTATTATATATATGTATATATAAGTATATATATATATATATATATATATATTTATTACACACATCGGATTATAAATAAACCACAGAGTTGAGGTCTAGATAAAGAGTGTCTTAAATATGAAGCTAGAAAAGCGACACGAATTCTATTCAGCACGTTTAACGAGACACGCTTCTTTTTCATCCATCAAAGAAATCTCCAGGACTCTTCAGTCTGATTTTTGTTTTTCCTCAAAGCGCGACTTATTCCTGTGCATATTTGTGTCCTCTTTACGTGTATCTTTTATTTCTTCTCTTCCCATTTTTTTTATTTTCGTCTCTGGTTTTTATGGAATATATAGCAGTGTTTTACTTTCAGTTAAGGACTTTTTTTTAAAATTACAATTCAAAGTATATATATATATATATATATATATATATATATATATATATATATATATATGTATATATATATATATATATATATATATATATATATATATATATGTCGAGACTATTGTACCATGGATCACAATTTACTTCTATATTTTTTAAAAATATAACAACAGAAATAAGACCATTATTATATTATACGTATTTTCTGAGAATTTAGAAAAAAAAATTATACCTTATTGATATGTGATCAGTGGTACAATACCATAACTGCACCATTAATCATGTCCTTGTGCACCTTGGATCATTAGCATCTTGTACCTATGTATTAATGTATTATGTATTATGTATTATGTAGTTATGTATTAATAACATAATTTGTATACAGAAATATGTACTTTATTTTTTCATAACAAAAGAAAGATGATTGTGTTAAATTACAACCTAATTTTTATTTTTATACATGTGTAGTAGAAGATACAATATGAACTTCCATTCATGGTACCCTGTTTGTCACAATACCTTTCACTATACAATCAAATATTTCTTTGGATTCTTTCACGAATTTTCTGCGATTTCTAATTAGTTACCAGAATTTGATCCAAGGCATATAACGATGCTTATTTTGAAATTGAACCTCCTCTACATTCTATGTACCGAATTACTCATAAGTAAGAACTGATTTGGGTAGAACTTGTTTTAAAACACAAAATACAATCGTCAACTTGTAAAAAATAAACAGCATAACCTAAAATCTTAATTTTTATTTTACTAAAAAAAAATTGTACATGGACAGCCACTGTCTTCCTTGCTTGCAATCTATTGGTTAAACTTTGTCTTAGAACAGTTTTGTTACGTAGATAGCAGAATGAAGGTACAACAGTCTCCCCTATATATATCCTCTTATTTAGTTTAATTTATAACATAGCACACTGTTGGATATATTTTAAAAAAACTTGTATTATTTTATATACATACTTCAAAAAGTGTTTAAATGCATATAAAGCCATGATTCCACCAAGTCCACTTATACAGAGTCACTAAAAAATAAATAATTTTAGTAAAAACAACAATTTCAATATATAAATATATATATATATATATATATATATATATATATATATATATATATATATATATATATATATATATATATCGAAAAATCCAATTAGCTCAACAAAAAACAATATATATATATATATATATATATATATGGTATATATATATAGTTTTTTGTTGAGCTACTTGGATTTTTCGAATCGACAATCAAACATCTGATTCTGGAAATGGTATTAAAATGTTCATCATTACATTTTCATGTCATTAAATGTTGATATTAACTTTATATTTCTCATACATTTCATATCAAATAAATAATTTAGTCATTCTTTTATGAATCAATATTATATAAGTTGCGATTTCATTAACAATATTTGTATTATAGGTATTAGATGAATCGAACATTAGTGCAACATATACCCAGAAGGAACAGAAACACATAGCAAATGGGAACGCGAAACGAACACAGATGCTACATAGAAACCGGTAATTTGGTTAATGAGCGCTTACGATAGCGTGGGAGAGGAGAGCGCCCAGTGAAAGTCCAGTCGATTATCTAGTCTGATATCGATATTATACATCCCTCGCCGCTAGCGATATTTACCTCAATATCGAGATAGAAGGAGTCGACGTGTCATTGCATAACTGAATTAATTATCGACAACTTTCATGGCAATATAAGGTTACGTAGGGTTCATTTCATAGAAATCATCTTAATTTAGTTAGTATTTGTTACTATAACTATAGCGTGGACTATGCATATGGCGTTATTTTTTTCTTCGGTAGTTCTGCGGAATTGAAACTCTTTAATTATTATTCAACCCTTCTTGTGCGGTTGATATGGTATAACTGGCATACCAAGTTTTTATATGTTTTTTTTCAGCTGGTCCGTAGATCTGTGTTGCGCAAGTCAATAAACATATGTATAGGCATTCAGTTGCTGTTTAAGTTTCATTGTTGATTACCTGTGAAGTAGCCCCTGGGTCATTCTCAAATAAACTGTCACTTTCGAAATCTGGAAAAAAAGAAAAATACTCACGTCCATGAAAAGTAACCTTATATGTAATATATCAGTACCGAAGAGTACAAAATCTGACATGGTTTGCAAGTGTTACGGTTTTCTAGGTTCTTTAAAAAATAGAAAACCCTCTTATTTCGCGAGGGTTACGCATTAAACAATTTTTTTCTTTATTTTTTCTAATTTCTTTTTGCGTTATTATCTTCTAGGGTTGAATCTCTTTGTGAGATAAATCTATCCATTAAATAAAATATACGCTTTTGTATTTAATTTAAAAATATTTAGTGAAAAGTTTCAAAATTCATTTTGGGCTCGCGCGAATTTTTAACAAGAGTTTTGTTTACAATTTTTTTCATTATAAATATTAAATATCTCAAAATGTTGACTGATTTGAGACAAAAAGAATGCTGATTGAGGGTTAAAAAAAAGAAGCGAAAAACGAAATAGCTTCTAGAAATCTCCAGCTAAAGTGACCGATTATTTAAGAATGATCCTCATCTCTTACCCCAGAATATTCATTGTACATAATTTCAAATTAGACGCTTTCGTTTGATAATCAGGCCCAAATTCTTCAAATGAATGTGATGAAGTAGTTTACTAGTAATGTAGTAGTGTGTTGAATAAGTCAAGTGTTTAATACAGATGGCTTGCCTGATATTGTAAATATTGTGGAAGGTTTGCGTAGCCAACCAACCTTTTTATTAAGGTCCCAATTATGTTAACATAATCCAATACAACTCCTCTGTAATCTAGTGAACTCCTCTACAATAGAGTGAATATATTCATTTTTGAAATAATTTACCACGGGACTTTCTCAACGTGATAATTAGGAAAAAAAATAGTAGAAACAATTAGTATATGTTTTAGATAAAATCGATATGTAACAACATGGTGAAAAAAATTCATAAAGGTACCGAACAGTGTTTTTTCACGTTTAAGATGTGATTTTTTTTTTTATAGAAAAATAAAAAATAGTACGTAATAAAAATGCGGAAAAATGAGTTTTAAACAATTGAAGTCGGTCAACAACTTTTCGCTAAAAATTTGGACATATTATATCAGAACTTTCAGTTATCGCTGGAACTTTTTTGGGACTTATACTGTGGATTTTGTAAATGCCTATCTATAATGTTATGGAAAAAAATAATAACTTTTCCCGAAAATGTAAAACTAGCTGATTTCGATAAAAGATTTGAACAAGGGCCAAAATGGTGCTAGAGCCATTTTTCAAAGCGCTATTTCCCGAAGAGTTTCTCTACAACTCTATTTTCATAAAATGTATGTGAGGTTCGATTTAATACTAAAAAATGCCTTTGAACAATAGGGCTCTTTCTCGGGCTGGCCGCCAGTGGAGAGGTTCGGTAGAGGAAGTGATGAAGGACAGGAGAAGATTCTCCTATCACTTGGTAGCGCTCGAAACCCGACCGTCAGTGAGCCTTCCCCCACCCTTCATAACTTCCCCAACTAAACTTCTCCACTGACGGCCAGCGTGAGAAACAGACTTATGTTCAAACTAGGTTGTTCATCGAACCCAAGTTCCTGCGATAATTGAAAGCCCTGTAATATGTCCAAAAATGGCCATATTTCACCGTTTTTAACCTTTTTTAGCGAAAAGTTTTTGACCGACTTTAATTGTTTAAAATTCATTTTTCCGTAATTTTAGACTTTATTACGCACTATTTTTTTTATATATAAAACAAAAAAAAATTCACATCTTAAACACTTTTCGGCACGTTTTTGATTTATTTTTTCACCATGTTGCTACATACCGATTTTATCTGAAACATCTATATTTATATGCAGATAATATTTTTCTCCTAATTACCACGTTGAGAAAGTCCAGTGGCAATTTATTTAAAAAAATAAACTATCACTCCTGGATCACTAAACTATTACTACTGTAATAGGATTCGTTTAGGACTTGTTATCTTGCTTGTTTATTCAACAGGTGTGTTCTACCCAAAACTGTTATAACATCATTTATCACTATCGGTACTAATTTATCAGAAGCATATTTGCAAAATAAAATCTAAAAAACGGTATATTGACAACATTGGTGATACGTGACTATAAGCATGTGTATCAATATTCGTAATATTACTATATAGCCAAAATCCAAGAACTTCCCTTCAAATCTTCAAGTAAACTTCTAGAAAGTAAACTTCTAGGTTTCTAGAAAGTCCCATGTATTCGCTAAATGTTATAATAATAGTTATTTTGCTAGGATGTTACTATCACATCTTTTAGTGTTTATTACTGAAGTTAAGCAAATCATGAATAGTATATTGTTAGTCATTCTCAAGATAATAAATGTGTAATTTTGAATCTAACTCAAACCAGCCCTTTTCCAGGATTATATAATATAATAAAATAGTAACACCATAATTAAAACTATCACAAGATTGTGTAGGCGGCAGATATTCTTCTTATACAATACTCTCGAACATTACACTGCATGATTCTAACAATCTGTAACATTTTACGGCAATAGAAAGGAACGGGTAATTAAATACTTGGTTATCCGCTTTCACAAAACGATAAGTAATTCTGGATATTACCTCCACATCGATCTTTATTATTTTCTGATGTATTTTTAAATTGATTATGTAAAAGTGGCTTGTGATTTAACCTGTTCTCTTTTAAGTTACGACACTTATCTTTTAATTCTTTCTACATCTCTGATTTTATTTTTCTGTTTTTTTATTTATCTCCACACATTCAGCACAAATTCTGAAATATGTAGAATATTTGGATAGAAATATATGAAATTGTTTTTGATATTTATACATAGGTGAGTATGCAAGAAGATTATTTCAATTGTAAATGATATGTTGTTTCTATTAAATAGGGTGCAGATTAGAATGCCCTAATTACCGTCTCATCTCATTGCTTGGAGCTGTTTACAAAGCAGTGATAAGCAATGATTGTGATAAGGGAACGATCTACAAAACGGGCTGCGAAAGATATTGGAACTAACATTTTGCCATACATATTTATTACTAACCAAATTTACATTTTGAGACAGATGATGGAAAAGTTTTTGAATATAATTCTATATGTACATTATTTATTCAGTAATTTTAATAATTTATTCAGTAGAGAAAAAATGATTATTAGGAATGGATATTAGGAATATTGATGAAAAAAAGTATTGCTAATTATTCTGTAAGTAATGGAAAGAGATCGAGACAGCGACATCTTCAATGTACAATATAAATTTATTCATTTCTTGAAGCTTCCACAAGACCAATAAGAACTAATCCAGAAGAATATATATAATAGTGCCTAATCCAACACTTACAAGGCAGATGATACGCTTCTGACATGGAGGAAATTCTATGAATTCTATAATCTCTATAAATTCGATAAGTCTGCAAAAGGTATGGATACAAATACTGAAATGAAGAACTAGACGACATTACCGTCAGGCGTGTACTCCCTTCAGAGATGTGATCATTTTAAATATCTTAGGAGCATTACCGCCATAAATAATGGCGTTACTACTAATATAATTGCCAAAATAGCTCAATAAAAAGGGTTCGTTTTGGGTGTATAAAATTTATTAAACAACGGAACGC
Source organism: Rhaphigaster nebulosa (assembly GCA_948150685.1). Lineage (NCBI taxonomy): Eukaryota > Metazoa > Arthropoda > Insecta > Hemiptera > Pentatomidae > Rhaphigaster > Rhaphigaster nebulosa. The sequence goes on along the minus strand of OX411308.1, from coordinate 122,431,933 downwards.
TACTAGAGAGAAAAAATGTGAAACCCCTTTAGGCATGGAGAAACAAAATGCTGCAGAGGAAATGCCGATCTAAATGTGGAGATCACAGACATATTATGACCAATAGAGATAATTCTCTACGTAATTAAAATAGACTATAAAAATTGTACAAAATTAAATTTTAATAAAGAAAACGGATATAATGCTTTGCTGGTATAATAGACCATTCACTAAAGTAATAAAAAAACCTAAGGATAAAAAGAAAATGTGTTAGAGAAGGAAATGAAAGGTATCTTTCCCCCTTAAATGTGACGATTGTACCAGATAGTTTAACTATCGATGAAAACACTGTTTCTATTACTTTTGAGACAAAGAACAAACTATAATACACACAAAAATATTGTAATAAAAGATATACAATAAAGTGAACTGGTCTCAACAACGTCACGGCTTACTCTGGCTCCCTCCACCACCGTACAGACCGCAGACCTCGTGATGGTTTAGTGGTGTGATGCGAACTTCGGTTAATTTTAAATTAAATTTAAAATAAAAATGATATTATATATATATATATATATATATATTTACCGAACACCATCATTATCATAATCTTCGTAATCTTTCATTATCATAAATAACGTCATCCAGTTCCTCGCTCCATAGGCATTGCTTAAAAAGTCTGTCCGGCATAGTCTAAATCTCTGAAATCGAAGGAAACGAAGAAAGACATCCGAAGAAGATGAACTGCCCATCAAATCCTTTCAATCTTCACTTCTTGCTCAACTTTATGCTCCTCATATAGTTTGTAAAGTTTATTCGCCTCATCCATTTACTATTCTTATATGCAGTAACATAGATCCAAAGGACGACTATTCTCTCAAAAATAAGGAGTTTACGTTCTTCGCGGTTTGATAGTTGTATAAATTTCAAATCTATAACAGATGGCATAACGGTATATGGTATTACTTTCTCAATGCTATCCCAATCCAAAATTGCATCGTTTGACTATTATTATTTTGCTTTCCGCAAATATTAAAAAGAACTCAAGTAGGAAATATCAGCATCAACAGGTCAAATGAAAACCAACACTTCTCTCTATCGAGTGCCTAATCACTGACCATGTACACATTTTTTTTCGAACAGTTAGAACCAGGCGTCTAGCCGCTGTTTTAAAGGAAAATAAGGGTTACACGAATACCTGCAGTGATCTTCCTACAATATTTACGCAGGATACCTTTTCCAAATTGTGCTGGTGGTTCTGAGTCCATTACTACTTCCTCCAAGACATGGTTAAATAGGTACACTGTGTGAATCATCTCCTGGAAAAGAAATCCTTGTGACCTCTCAATCTTGTGGGTCAATCACATGTTTGATGTTAGTCGTCGTAAGCTTTCCTTGTCCATTAGTTTAGGTGGGATCTTCAGTTTGGAGTGGCTTGTAAGGTCTTTCATGGTGAATTTATTCACGGTGGAAGAGTGTAGAATGCTCTAACAATGTTTATGATTATGGTTATTATTTTCATTGAATTATAATTTTTATAAACCATCTATTGTATATACCAAATCCCAGTTGCGTTGTTTTACTTTTTTTTATTCTTCATTCTCCAGTTGATTCTTCTTTATGCGGGCTCAATAATGTAAAGGCGTTAATGTAAAGGCGTTTCTTATTCTTATTGTGAGTTACCATGATTCACACCTTTGGTATAGATACTTAGGCGAAATCAGTAGTAGTGAAATTGAAACATGAAGCTTTCAAATTTTGATACTTTCACCTGTTCATATTTTTTTTGGATCGTCCCTATTAATAACAGGTCCTAAGGAACAAGATATTTTCATTCCATTCCAAATTTATAAACCTGCTGTAAAGATAATTCCCCATTAAGGGATGACCATAAAAAATATAATTTGGATAAGTGCCGCTGAGGGATAGAGGACCGGTGGTGGGGGGTAACGGGGAGTGGGAGGACAGTCGGTAGCGGGCCGCCATGCAGGATGGAGCTGTTCGAGGAGCGGGGCCAGCGGGGCGGATCCCCGGTCTTCGGGCCCGAGTTCGGCCTCTTCTTCACCGAGCCAGAGGGTGGACCGTCTTCGGTCGAGAGCCAGGGCAGTCCTCCAACCGTCTGTCTCAGTCCTCAGAGGAGTAAGCAAGGTAAGGATATCCTCAAACGAACTATAGCGATATAATATGTTTAGGACCATCAACAAAATTATAATTTTGATCATAAGTCTTATATAGATCGCTTCTATTAATAGGATCATCTTAAAAAAACATAATTTTTTTTTTAATGTCCAAAATTCAAAAAAAGTGAAAATCGGTCGATTAAATGCATAAGAAATTTTATAAGGGAGCCATACTCTATTAATCAGTACGCCCATTTTTTTTCTAAATAGATGCTTGATATTAACAAATAATAATTAGAGCATTCCTTAATTAATACGTGAAAATATTTGATTGATATTAGCCATTAAAGCCACGTATTTTAAAACTGTATTATGAATATTTCATAATAAGAAATAAGGGATTAATTGAGAAATGTTGTATGTTACACACGTTATACCTAAACTTTAAATTAAATGCTTTTCATGGTATTACAACTAATTTCTAGAGTCTATTTTATTTATTTTTTAATGAATTGATGGTATTTCATATAGATTTAAAGCTTTTCTTATTTTTCTAATTGAATCTGACCATTTGATGAATGATTTGACCATAGGGTTTGATGGAAGAAGTTGCGGCACGATTGATACCTGATTCTGAATTTTTATGATAGTACCAATAACTTTCTACACATATTGAATAGAATTCTTTAATTTTTTCAAGAAAATTATAAGTTAATTTCCTAAATACACACTCAAAACCGACTGTGTACATTAAGCCTACTATGCACTTTCAGTTATTAATCTTAGGACAAGTTGAGGTAATGGCCGAGTTCTGGCAAGATGATTTCAATAATATGACTAGCTAATATTGGATAACTGATCACATTAGAAAATATCTGATGTGGGCAACACATGACTTCCTTGAACGCCTATTAAATTATAAATCCGTGGCTCAAAAAGTGATACTGAATTTGGTTACTAGTTTTCGAAGATTACAGTAAAAACGACACTCGGCGTCCCGACATCCATCTAATAACACACACAAAAACACACACTCTTGTTACTGGAGGTCTCATTCCGTTATTATATGTCGTTTTCCCTTAAGTAGGTAACTAGTTTCCAAGATATTTCTTCATGTTCCGTGACAACAATAACACTGGATAAAGCATTGGAAATCGACAGTTTCGACATTTTAAGCGGAAAAACCCACTTAACTAATATCTTATTCTCATGCTGCAGACTTGTTAATCTCACATATGGGGAGGAAAACCAGTATTTTATACTCAATTTTAACACTTAAAACAAGTAATAAAAATGTTTAATTAGATTGGAAACCTAATTTGTCACCTTTATTACCGAAACATATGATTTATGTATTTAATTTAAATATAATTTTTGATGTAAGATTATTATGACCTTCAAGTAAAGTACCCTTTTCGACTCACCGATTTTAACGAAAATAAATTAAATACATTCATATCGATATAAAAGTCCTATTTACCAAATTTTAGATAATTTACAATATATTTTAATATAATTTTTTATGAAAGTCTAATATGACCTTTAAGTAAAGTACCGCTTGCAGTTTTCCAATTTAGACCAAAATCTAGTATATTATTTAAATCAATATATAAATAATAAATATTAAATTTGAGAAGTTTTGTATAATATTTTAATATAATTTTTGATGTAAATCAATTATGATCTTCAAGTAAAGTACTACTTCCGGTAATCAAGCAATGACCAAAAAGGAAGGTTCACAACTAGATTTTACAACAATCCTAAATACAAAATTACAATTTTCTACAGCTAGCGGTTTTTGAGTTATGCGAAATACGAACGTACGAACGTACGAATGTACGTACGTACAGACGCCACGACGAAACTAGTCAAAATGGACATTTCCGTCGAAATCTGAAAACCGACAATTTTCGCGATTACAATACTTCCTTTACTTCGTACAAGGAAGTAATATTATTGAAAAAATGTTAGGTAGTTAATTTTATATATTAATAAAACATAATGCAGTTATAAATGTTATTGTGTATTATTTGTTATTATAAAGGGTTATCTGTTTTTTCTGAAATATATTCTGAGGATCGGAATAAATCCCGAAACGTTAACGTATATAAAATCTACATAATATATAAATATTTCGGAAAATAATCATTGCTCATTTACTTGATAATACTATAATTTTTCGAGTGAATTTAAATAGAAGACTATGAATGTGTATTAATTTTCATTGATATTATATACATATACGTATATTCTATTTAATATATATAATTATATAATATATATATATATATATATATATATATATATATATATATATATATATATATATATATATTAGGATATTTAAGGTTTTGCCCTTATTAATCCAATTCTGGTATTAGAATGATGTAAATCGCTTCCTGACGGATGTGAAAGTGCACCGCGCGCAGTTTTTATTTTAGCTGGCGTAATGCATTGCACTTTAGAGAAAGTTTCTAATTTGAATATTATTCAATGATCTTTTAAAGCAATAAATGCTAAAAAAAAATGAGGAAAATTTTACATTACCCAAATTAATTTGAACAATTAGCTATTCATTAACGGTTTCTGTACCTTAGGTAAGATGTTTTAAAAATATCTATTTATTTACGTTAATATTTGTTTGGCATAAGCGATAGTTTATCGTTTTAAATTGTTCATTTTTCTGTGTTACTTTTGATGGATACGTTTAGTACGTAATAAAAATAAAGAAGTCACATGATTTTTGTTTTTTTGTTATAGAAATATTATTTAGAAAATATTTTCAAATTACGCCTGTTGAGAAAATATTATCTATTTTGGTAATACAATTTGATCCTGTGAAGATTTAAACGAAGCTTCGGCCTGGGTAAGCTCAAACAGATTTAACGTTCCAATGAGCAGCTTGAGGAAACGAAGCTGCTTTTAGACAAGTATTTTCGTTTAGTATAGCTTAATATTATATATAGATGGTGCATATAGGATTGTATGTGTGTATATATACACACATATTTTGAATTGATTCAATATTATATCCATATGAATACGTTATTTATTTAATTACAATTTTCGAGAGAAAACTAGATCAAGTTTGAAAATTTCATCCCAAAAATTGAAGAGATCAATTAATTAATGATTAAGGAAATAGTCTTCTACAAATTACCTAAAACATCTAAAAGTCTAAAACAAAATGCATCATTTATAGTTTTAATGAACTAATTTATGAATTATTACAACATTGAAATATTTGTTGTTTTATCGTTTGTCTTGTGGAGATTATTTTATGAGTGTATTTTTTCATTTTCAATGCTAAAGTAAAAATAGAGCTAAATTATCACACATTCTATTTAATGCATTTCATTTTGAGCACATAGGAATGGAACTTAATATATTTTTTGGTTAAAAACTTTTATAATTTCAATTTAATTTTATCGATTGATTTGGTCTCAGATATCTTTCGTTCCACAACATGGATATTAAATTAAGTCTTGAAGCCATCGTATATGATCAAAAACTGAAAAGAAAATGTACAAGATTATTTCCTAAGTCATGGCTAAGACTCAATATTTCTAGCAGTAGGTAAAAATTTAATTACCTGAAATAATGTCTTTATAAATTAAAATAAGTAAGTTGCAGTAATAGATTATTTTAATAAAATTATATTTAAAAAAAATGAATAATTTAGAATTTCAAACTACGTATATTTTTAATTTTGCATCGGTAGAACTTATAGCGGTCTCAACCAAGATATGTTCAAAAAGCCAATTTTTTTATTGTTTGAGGAACGTTGGCTCATTTTAGCTGTATGATTTTCACCTATTATAACTCGGTTTTCTTCAAATATATTTTAAAATTTAATTTTTCTGTGACGAATCATCATAAATTTCAAATAACTGCCATCTGATCACTTAAAGTGTGATTCCTATCGATTTATTTTAGTGACGATTGAAAGATCTAAATGCTATTTATTAAAAACCAGTTTGTGGAATAATTTTCCTTCTCTTGTATTCTGGATAAGTTTGAAGGTGTTTTTAAAATCATAAAAACGCAGTAAATATTTTATTGATACTTGTAAAATTTTAGTAATCACCTATTTTTATTATGTTAAGAAAATATTTAAAAATAATTTCTGTAGTTCAGGAATCCAGATGTGAACTATATTATAATAATTTTTAAATTCTATTCTTTATGTTAAAAAAAAAATGTCCGTTTATTCTAGGTCGTAACGTATATCTAGATAGTACCTATATGTGGTATTGAGAATATGAATTTATAAGTTCAGTAAAAAGTAATAAAGCAAGAAATTAATTTTCAGGCAATAAAGAGATCTTTAAGATGCTAGTTAAAAATTAATTGTCAAGATCTAAAAATATTAATTTAGAAAAGCAATAGTTATAATAATGTGTTATACAAACAGAGATCCTTTTAATCAAGAAGTCAAGTTCCAGTTATCGTATACTTGTACTTAATTGTGTTTGGCTTTTCTATATTTTTCTATATTAATTTATACTCTAGCGGCGAAATATGATGAGAAGACGAATCTAACCGTGGTTGGATCGTAGCTGGCAGAGCATTAAATTCCTCACATTTTTATCCTCATGTAATTTTCGTAATTAGCGTAGTTTAATAACCTTTCTCTTGAATCTGATAATATTCTACAGGCTGCTAGCTTGCTTGGCAACAACATTGTTTAAATGGTTTATAAAGATCTTTTATAATGTTATTGAAAGTAAATTAATCACAATATACTTATATTACATCTATATTCATAAATGAGTAAATATAAATTATATAAATAAAAAATGTAATAAGAAAAGAAAAGCATGAAGAACTTATGACTTCACGAGTTATTATTTAATGATAGTTAGTAAATAAAAAAATAAATATAAAATAATAAAAAATATTTTTTGGGAAATAATATGTTTTCTATAATATCATAAAAAATCTGGTGAGATGTGCGCTTCACACAACTTTCCCTTACCGTCCTATAATAATTATCTTTTTAATATAATTTTAAAGAGTTTACATAAAGACTGCTTCTAATAAACTCAGCAGCATTCACTTCTTCTCCCACTTAAGTACAATAAAACAGTTTTTTAAACAATTTTAGCAACAATTCTGTACACTACCTATATATTTTAACTTTGTCAAGTTGCAAATATATTTTAAAAATTTCTGGTTTAGTTTCCATGGAAACATTTTCTTTCCATTAAATAATGTGAAAGTAGAAATTATTAAGATAATTTCCGCTTTTGTATTTTTAAATTACTTCATTACAGAGCATATAGCTTACAACAGATTGGTGGGAGGAGGTTCGATCACATCCATCTCATTTCGGATGCGCTCGGTTATCCATCTAGGGTGTTGTGCTCCTCACAAAATACACTGTATCTTTGCTAATACTGGTCCGAATTTGATGACTTTTTTTTTTTAGATAATTTAATAACCTTGCATTGTATGCAATTCTGTACATAATTTACTATGAATTGCATGCTTTTTAAGTTAAGCGCAAATAAAATATTCTTTTCGTCATAACTTTTTTCCCTGCACTTTTTCGTTGATATACTACATAAATGAATAGTTAAAGGTCCTTAAGGTGAACACATTAGGCAAGTTTCACCAAAATCGTTGGAGCCGTTTACAAAAAAATTGTAAAAAATTGTAAAATCCATGATGTAATGGCTAATTCCGGTTAGTCCGATGCGCTGTATCTATGCTAATACTGGTCCGATTTTGATGATTCTTTTATTGTTTTTCAGATAATTTAATTACCTTTCATACAATTCTATACATGATTTACCATACAATGCATACTTTTTAAGCCATGCGCAAAAAAAAAATATTCTTTTCATCATAACTTTTTTCCCTGCAATTCCTCGGTGATTTACTATGTAATTGAAAAGTTAAAGACTTTTATGGAGAATAATTTAGGCAAGTTTCATCAAAATCGTTATACCATTTTCGAGAAAAATGTAAAAAAAGTGTAAAATCCATGATATAATAGCTAATTCCGGTTAGTCGATTTTGACGAAAAAGTTGCTGTAACATCACAGCCTTTACCTACCTTAAATACTTAATTTGAGTATCGTACGACTTCGTTTTTGAGCTAGGCTGTTCACACAGACACACAAACATACAGACACACAGACCATTTTGCGAGGCTTGGTCATTTGGACTCAGTGGACCTTAAAACGTGTATTTCCGTTGAAAACTCGAATTCGAAAATTTTCACGATCGCAATACTTCCCCTTACCATATACTTCGTATATTGGTAAGGGAAAGTAAAAATATACTTTAGATATGAATGGTTGCTTGTTCTCCTGCTCAGTCGGTGTCTATATTGTTAATGAATTTATCATGTTAAATCCAGGTATTGTACTATTACTTTATGCCACATATTAATACTGTCATCAAGGAAACTTTACCTTCAAACTTTTGGTGATATTAATTATTTCATTGTGTCAAACAAAAGGCCATTTACTATACTCACATAATAACCATCTGTTATTATCAGTATAGTTTAAACGAATGTAAAATATCTATGTAGGATATTAATAAAGCGAAATAGAAATGATATTTGTGTGCTAAGTTGTGTAAAAGTAAAGCTGTGCACAACATCGGCTATCTTGTACAGAAGAGAAAACGGTCATATATTTTTAATTTAAATGTAATTTTATTACATACGTAATAATACGTAAGGCTGACTGTATAAAAGTCGAGTGTGTGACTTCATTCTTTCTTTCAAGGTAATTCTCCGATTTGAAATAAATTATTGAACAACCAATTAAGCAATAGACAGGAAAATACAAGTTTAAAGAGGATAAATAAATACCGCATCAACTCGTGCATAGACCATAGAAAAATAAACTAATATTTGATTACATCTTTTGGAGACTAACAAAACTTACAACGTAATTTATATAAATAATGTTTATATTACAAATTACAAACCGTGGCTGAACTTGAGTATGAAATTTATTTCGTGTCCCACCACGGAATCAATCAAGCTGTTTATAGCCTGGCTAAAATATGTTGGTTACCCATCTTAAAAGAGAACCCATCCGGTCTTAGTTGGAGTACGACAGAGGATCAAACCAATTCATAATAGCAAAGAATAATTTGCTACTCACTTAACGTAAAAAAACTCTTAAAAATTTATAACTAAAATAAAATCAGGTGATTTCCACAAGAAAATAAAACAAAACCCTTTCAAATTTCTTTTAAAATTCCCAAAGAAAATTTCTTCAGTCTTTCAAATCAAAGTTAATTCGTAACTATTCGATGTTCGGCGGGCAAAAGAGTTCTTTCCGCGGAGGTATACAAGGATATAAGGTAGGAGATCTTGCATTCAAGAAGTGGATGGAGAATCGCTGGTTGAGAAAAAAATTATTATTAAAAAGTCAGAGATTATTTGTCCTTTAGGATTGAAATAGAAATGCTAGAAGGAGGCATTGCTAAAACTAATGGAAGGTCTGATATGAATATAATGAAGGAATTCATTAATCTCTTCAGTCACATTTCTTCACTCATTATGGGTGACTACTCTAAAGAATGTATATAGAGGGCTTGAAATTCGTGATTTTTATTATATATTATATTTTTTATTATTTATAACAAGGAATCTTTCCGAATTAGAAAAAGTTTCGCGTCATTTCCAAATCTTTCACTCCAAAGATCTTGTTAAACATGAACATGTATAAGGGTATGTGTTGATCTATCATAGAAAGATGTGGCTATCTTTTCTTGGTTAGTCTTTTTTTACAATGAGATGTATTGTTTCTGGTCAACGTTTATGTGATCTTATCTTTGTCCTTCCTAATGATGCCTCAATTAGCAAAACATTGCTGGATGATTTCATCGGTAATATATATTATTTAGTATAATATTAATAAGAATTAAGGACTCTTCGAAGAATTTTGGATTGTAATGATTGGATACGGGAAAAAATTTATGGCTTCGTGAAGCCCCAAAGCTGAACTCCATATGCTCAGATAGGACTGATAATGGTGATATAATGAGTGTTGGGTAATAAATTGGCTTAGAAGGAGTGCTAAGCTCGGACAGCTTATTGCGAGGAGCTCGCTGGTAGTAATGAACGATCCCTCTACTATCCCCACGTTCTCTTGTCTAAGGAGGGAGAATTGGATTGACGTGACGCTCGCATCGACGAGGAAGACAGTACTCTATATTCTGACGGAGGATGATCATCTTCTAATGACCAAGGAGATATCCGCAGGATAAGGCCTTTATGTAAGGATGGAAGGAAGACGTCGTTGTCTTCTCCTTAGGTAAGTATGTAGGAACTGCTCCAGAAAAGTCAACGGACAGAAGAGGGTCAGAAGAGAACGGTGACGAGCTGAAGAATAAGAAAAGCAATATCACAAATCAACATAGCAATCGTATTGTACTTCATTTGCAAGTGTGGGTTGTTACGCGGCATGCTTAATATCCAACTATTGCAGACTACATTGTCTGAAAGGTAGATAAGGGTAAGTAAATAAATAGTAATAATGTATTTCAATAGATTATATCCTTATATCTCGATGTTAAATTTTGACGTATTAGAAATAATGTAATTAATTATGAGCCTGGAGCGTTTGTCAAGTAAACGTTGGAGTAACCAACGAGCAGTTTATTGTTGTTTCAATCATGCATGATGGTTCCATGTGAGATGCTTGGCAACACGGAGTCCTAGGTTGATAAAATGTTTCACAGCGATAAGAAGAACTTTAAATAATAAAAAAAAAATATGTTAATAATAACAGTGTAAAAAAGTGAGAATTGGAATGAAACGTGGACCGAAGATGTTGAAAAAATAAAATAAATAAATAGAAAGGCTTGTTAAAGATGTTCTTTGTAAGGAAAATGTAAATTAAATAAGTATATATATATATATATATATATATATATATATATATATATATATAAACATATATTTTAGTACAATGTATAATGCGACTTTGTTACTAAACTCTTTAGATCATTGACGATTGATCTGAGAGGCAGAGGGAGCCATGAACATTTCAATTATTAATATTTGTCTTTTGATAAATTTTATTACAGTTTGTTCTTTAAATTTTAATGATGTTTCTTTGCGCCACATCATCCACGCTGTGGCATAGCCATGGATTGTTATACTTCCACTGGATATCCTAGAAAGTGTTTTGTTCAGAAGTCGACCGTGTTGATACTGGCAAGAAGACGGCTGTTATAGAAGAGAACGTGGCTGAGGGATACGATGCTAAGCCTCATAGCGGGCAACGACCTTCTCCTTCCCCCCCCCTCCACTGCTTCTAGCCGCCGTATTTGGTGCCCACTAAACTCTCACATATTTAATATCTATTTAAAGAAATATTTTTATTGTTTTTCCTATTGTATTTATTGTTGTATTTATTGATTTTCCTATTTCTGTATTTAGAAAGAATAATATATTTGTATAGACATATTTAAAAAAATATATACGATGGATATAATATCTTTTTCTAGATTTAAAAAAAAATATCGCTCGGTCGAGATCACATACTATTTTTGTAAGAACTGTTCAATTTATCAATTAAGAAAAAAAAAGAAGAAATAATTAAAAGGTGTCATAGCGAAATGTAAAATAATTGTTTTGGCTCATTGATACATTTGAGCTCTGTTCGAATAAAAATTATTAGCAAATAATTAGACAATTTTTAATGTTAACATTTATAAATTATTCAAAATATTTATTATTACTTTTTATTTATCATTCATTTTTATTTTTATCCATTCAAGTGTAATATTTAATTTTTAATTACGAATAATATGTGGTTTATTCAGAATAATACTCTGTGCTTATTCAGAATTTTTCGATTTATATTTTTGTAAATATATTATTTTTAGATAGTGTTTAAATCTTTAATTCAGTAGTTAAATAATTTAATTAAAATATTTATGGATTTACTCATAATAGAATTAATAAGGTAACAACTAAGAATTAATCTTATTAGAATTAATAAGAATATAACTTCTCGGAACTCATAAATGAAATCTTACGGGGTGTGGTCATGCATCCCTAAAGTCCTCAAACGAAAGAAACAAAGCTCAGGAATCTCCTTAGCTAGTAAAATAGTTTTAATTTTATGCCAGGTGGAGGTAATGACCCAGTTTTTATCAGCTGTACCTCACAATTGTTATTCTCAGTGAATTTATTGTTAATGATCCTACTTTAATTTTCTTCAATTTTTTTTTAGTAATTATAATTATATTTTAATATTAATGACATTTGATACTGTTAAAGCAACCACTGTCCAGAAAGTCATAATGGCTTTGGAAGCCGGTGCCTTGCAGGTCATGGCGTGTCCTTCGTGGTGATGGTACCCGTTGTCCACCAGATACTGAAAGTGTTCCTGAAGAAAGGTCGATTATTTCAGCTTTCACCCTCGCAACTCTGACCATCTCGTCTTTTCCTGTCTTATGCAACAACCTCTCGCTGCTGTTTTGGCCAAATCGAAGGCCTTGGTCGAAGTGGAAGGTTGTTTGGGGATTTTAGGAAGCATTTCAAAATTAAATTTGGATCAAGTGATTCGATCCTATTTATTCTGAAAATTATCCGATTTTGGTAAAATAATTTTAAATTAAAATAAATTTCATTACTATATTTTTGTTTTTTCTTTTAGATTTTCCGTCCTAATTTTGTTTCCTCTGAAAAATATTATTATGAGCACATTAAAAAGAAAACAAATTGAAGTTAAATCTTAGTAATTAAACAAAAATAATTATATGCAGAAAGTAGATTACCCTACCTACTTTAGCCCTGAAGATGCCCTAAAAAGTTGGGCTAAATCATTGTTGATTAGTCTAATAAAAAAAAAAAAGCTTTTCTATTTTTTTTTATTATGTTTGATACTTTTATTATTATTATAATTTGGAAAACTATTTATTGTAAATTTATTTCAGTCAATTCAGATTATCTAAGATTTTTTTTTCAAAAAAAAAAGAAAAACTTCTATTGATTTTGATAAGTATTTAAGGTTTTCGGCGCACATTCATAAAAAAAAAAATAAAACAATTTTAAAACAACAATAAACCTCGTTAAATAAAAATAAAAAACAAAAATAAAACTCGTTAAACTTACCATTGTTTTCACACATCAGTAAAACAACAGCAAACATACAGCAATCGTTAAAAAATTCAGTTGTAAGAAAACTAGTAAAAGTAAGATTCTTAAAATCTCCGAAATTGCATTATGAGTTAAATCTGCCAATGGTCAAGGAGCTCTTAATTGAAAGAAGAAATTAATTTATCTACTCTTTAAATTTTATCACAAACTCTTCTTTCAAAATACACTTACAGGAGTTTTGAATAGGCGGCAAAAAATTGTTTGAAAATGAAGTATTACCTAGGGTGATATTAGTAAGTAATGTTAGTAAAAAAAAAAAAAAAAAGAGCCCCATCACCCAATTACTTATTAGACATATTTACTCTTAAAATGCAGTGATGCAGAAAAATAAGAATTTTAGAATTAAGGAATTTCAACGGAGTTAATAAAGGAACAACGAAGAAAATAGAAGAAGATATACCGCTTGGAAGATCGGCTCAACTCAAAATCAACAATTTTCAAATTTTCGTAAAATCATAGTCAACGAAATGATTATTTTTTTAATGATAAAGAGATCCAAAAAAAATATACACTGTGTGACTGGTGGAGAGTAGTTGTTTTTGACAAAATGACAAAACTGTCCCAATTAAAAAAAAAAATTAGACCTAAACTTATTTTTTGATAAAAAAATACTTTGCACAAGTCTGCCAGCATTTACTTGCAAATGGTTTGAAGAAATTATTTATACAATTGTAAGATATGTAACTTGTAATAATCTGTTGAAATTCCATAAAACCTTCAAGCAGCGTTTTCTCAAAAGTATAGTTTTGGTGTCGTGCCGGTCTTATTCCAAACTACCAATCCAACCTCTTATTTTCTTCTACTTCTTTATTCTATACTATTTCAATGAAGTTTTTATCCTATTTCATAGAAAATGAAATAATAATATTTCAAAAGTAAAATTTGAAGAAAGTATTCTGCATATAATGCTCATACAAAATCGAATTAGTTGCTTGTATATACTACGTTACATGCTTCAAATATGATACCCACTCGCTTTCATGTTAAAAATCTTCGTTTATAAGTTTCCCTTGTAGTTTGAGTGATTTGTGCAATAGAAAACCTCTACTTGTTAGCTCGACTGGGTTTTCATTCACCCTTAGGAGACTGGATGGAGCCAGTTTCCGACCTGAGTTCCTTCGAAAAAAAATATAGGGAACGCCTTTCCCTGTGCTTCGTTGGGGGTTACGAGCATTGTACAAGTACCACATATTTTCAGGTATCTCAGTTATTATTATTTTTTTTTTTTTTTAGTATTTAGTCCACTTATTTATTTATTGTTTATAGCGCAACTGGTGGTTTAATGAATTAAAAATATCCAGTATTTTTCCAGACATTTTATGTAGAAACGAACGATGATCAAATTAATTATGGCATTTGAAGATTGCTAAATTATATCAATATAGCACTCAATGTGAACAAGTGAACTTAGATTATTTCAAAATCATAATGAATCCAATCTGTCCTGAAGCCGGCACCTGATTTTGGAAGAGTTCTAGGTTTTGTTCAGAAGGTAACGGCTGCCGCGCAGTGGGGTCTTGTATATGGTGGCATACGCGATAGTTTTTTAAGTGGCAATAACTGTGAACAAGGAAGATCCTGAGATGTTCACTGTTCAACGGCGTGTTAATGAGCAGGAACGATGTGGTTTTATCACAACACCAAAAACAAACGCGATTAATTCTATGAGTATAGAATTAACAGTGGCTTTTCGTAGCGTACCCTCTTTCTCTCCCTAATCTAGCGAGCTTACCTAAACAATTTTCAGATCTATTTCCTTATACGGGAGGAAGCAGTCGACTATTAAAATAGACGATATTCTGATACCCCTCTACTCGCTAACATAGTCCGTTCCGATTTAATAACAAGGCAGGATCTATCGAAGCCTGTATCAATGTTAAAACCGACTATTTTTGAAATAAGGACCTCTCGAAGGACCTCTATCCTCGCCAAAAATAGTATTATTTATAGAGCGTTACAATATATGTATACATTCAACCCTCTTCCTCCCCCTTGCCCGACCCATCCTTCCTTCTCGCTACGAAAAGCCGCTGTTTTTAACAATCTGCGAGTTCATACCCATTGAAGCTATTTCGCCTAGAAAGCCTATTAGGAATGTCGTGAGGAAGGGTGGGTCGGGTAAGGGGTAGGAACAGAGAATGTCTACACAGAGACTATTGTCAACAAGATAAAAAAGAGGCTACAGGTGGTTAAACTGCAGACAAATTATGCAGATTAAATCAGAGTTGCGAGGGTGAAAGCTGAAATAATCGACCTTTTTTCTGGAACACTTTCAATATCTGGTGGATAACGGGTACCATCACCGCGAAGGACACGCCATGACCTGCAAGGCACCGGCTTCCAAAGCCATTATGACTTTCTGGATAGTGGTTGCTTTAACAGCATCAAATGTCATTAATATTAAAATATAATTATAATTACTAAAAAAAAAATTATAGATAAAAATTGAAGAAAATTAAAATAAAATCATTAACAATAAATTCATTGAGAATAACAATTGTAAGGTACAGCTGATGGAAACTGGGCTATTACCTCCACCTGGCATAAAATTAAAACTATTTTACTAGCTAAGGAGATTCCTGAGCTTTGTTTCTTTCGTTTGAGGACTTCAGGGATGCATGACCACACAACATCTCAGGATCTTCCTTGTTCACCGTTATTGCCACTTTAAAAACTATCTTACTTACTTCGATAGCGCCCTCAAGCTGTCACGGCCCACACGTATCCCGTGGATAATACCTTGACAGCTACCCTATTGGGTAAGGGTAGCATTGCTCTGGTAAGGCCCCTGCCCACTCTTGTCTCATGTGAAGTGCACCGTGCTGAGATGGAGGAAGCAGCTGCATCGAGCTCAGCAGCAGTAGCATGGTGATGATCCCCGCACTCAAACTTCTATTTTGGATGTATTTTAATTTTTACAAAATAATCCTATTTAACCGGAGTATCAACCTCTCTATCGCTTTCATTATCGAAAAATATCGATTTGAAGTTCTACGTGTAATTAACGGCCACGTCTACCGCATTACTTTTAATGGTGGTAGTGTGGTCTGGTAGTCCTGGGTTAGTAATTTTTTTTTTATATGTTTAGTGTTTATAAATGATTAAATATAGGATTCATTAAATTTTTTATTTTTATTTAATATGGATGAATATTTTTCGATTGAGCTTTTTTCTATGGCCATAATTTATTTATTTTTTAAATTTTATTTACAGTAAAATATTCAATATTCTAAAGTTGATATTTAAATGAAAGAAGTAAAATAGTAACGATTATCATAAAGATAGGAGTTGTAATAATTATAATAATAAGTGATTAGTATCATGAAATATAATTAATTAATGGAAAATTATAACATTATGCACAGAAAATAATTATTGTCATTTAAGAATTGTCGTCGATGCAATTATTATTGATAGTATATCACATTGTGACAAAACTTTGTTTGAAATATTTGTATGATGACTATCATACATATATAATATATATAATGTATAATTGGAAATGAATCTGATAATGACATGGAAAGTGAATGAGTAAAAACTATTATGATCTTAACTGTATAATATTGTAATTTTCAATTAATTAATTATATTTGATGATATTAATCACTTTTTATTATAATTATCACAACTCCTATTTTTATGACAATTTTACTTCATTTCATTTCAATATCACTATCATTTTTTGAATATTCAATATTTAACTGCAAATAAATAAATAAATAATGAGCACAGAAAATAGGTCAATCGAAAAATATTCATCCGTATTAAATAAAAAAAAAATTAATGAATCAAATATTTTATAATTTATAAACATCAGATATATAAATAACAATGAATTAACAATTTAAAAAAACCTATTCAGAACCGAGATTTGAATTGAAGACCATCAGTGATGTAAGCAAGTGCAATACCGAGGGCCACACAACCACCGTTGAAACGTGTGCAACGGCTACATCCACTTTAATCACTCTCTATCCACTTTAATCATTCTCTTTTTAACTAATATCTACAACTCTATTCTGAAGTTGTCATGATATTAAAAACTAATAAACCTCCAGACTGTATAAATTCCCTAATGGACCTTCTTCCGCCCTTTTCCAAATTATTTTAAACAAATTTTCATCGTTTAAATTCTTTTGATATATTGAAGCAATTCCAAATCATCAGTTCGGCTTCAGAAAACATCATTCAACCATACAACAATGGCATCGATTGGTTGATTGCATTTCTTGTGCTTTAGAGTAAAACAATTATAGTCCTTGCGTTTTCTTCGATATCAATCAAACTTTTGATAAGGTATTGCACGAAGGATCGCTTTCCTAACTCATAATTTTGCTTCCTTCTACTTACTACTTAATATTACTTTCGTACTTGATAGACAGACCTCTTACAATAAAAATAGGTAACGATTTATCAGGCATAAAACGTGTCAGAGCAGTAGCGCCACAGGGCAGTGTACTGGAACCATTGTTATTCAATATTTTCACATCAGATTTGACCGAACATGATAATACGTTAATGGCTACATTTGCTGATGATATAGCACTTCTCACATCCCACTAAAACCCCATATTAGCATTTGTCATACTACAAAACCACCTTGATGAGATATGTAGTTAGGCTATTTGGAGGAAAATAAAGATGAACGAAATGAAGAGTACGCTCATTGTGTTCACACTTAATCAAGGCTCATGTCCTAACAATGTATCAATTCCTTCATCTGAGACAGTACGATATTTGGGATTTCACTTGGACAAGAGGGTGACATGGCCAGACCCACATCAGACTGAAAAGAAAACAACTGAACAAACGATTCGGACTATTATCCAGGTTACTAGACGCTCCAAAATATCCTTAACTAACAGACTTACAATCTACGAAGTACTAATTAAACCTTTATGGAGTTACGGGATAGAGCTATGGGGCTCTGCCAAAACTTCAAACATCCAAATAATTCAGACATTCCAGTCAAAACTATTCAGACACTATCACAGAATAATACAAAAATTTACACAACAGACTGACTTACAACATGAACCCCTTAGCACAAACACATCTATAACCCAACCCGACGGCTTTCGAGGCGGTGGCCTAAAGACTTATTAAGTTGACTGCGAGACCAAGATGAGAATAGATTTTCTTGTTGCAAAAATAATTTGCAGATGGCAAATTTAATAAATGCCAAACTTAATAAATAAATTTTTAAAAAATAGTACATTATTCTGTGAATATAAAAACAAAAATAAAACCGCACATTTTTTCGACATAAATAATTAATTAGTAATTAAATTCTTTAACTAATTCATTTCCGTACGAATTTGCTTGTTTAAGGTATAAATATAATTTTTCATAATATAGACCATTCAGTAATTGCATCGTTTCATATGGGTTGTGTAGATATCTTTTTTCCTAAGAAAACCATCCTAAATGGATTTCTCGTTCGATAAATCCATCTCTTGTTTGTTCATTTAATCTGGATATGAAGGTAATTGTATGTGTTACCAGCTGGTCTAGAAATCCTTCGGCTGTAAATTCTATACCTCCTGTCTATTCTTCTCAAGGCACTCATCCAAGTTAATTTTTTTTCGATCATTTTAAGGGGTATTATTTTTGGTAACCGATAATTTTCCAGACTTTATACTTTTATAAGATAATTTATGTGCTTCGATATGGTGCAACTATACAGAGGATTTAATTTTGTCTCCAGACAGAGCATGCAGTTTGATGTAGTAACGGGTATCCCAGTTATTTTTTTACAAAATATCGTAGCAATTTTCCACTGAATCTGAGTTTTCGTTTCACCATATCTGCGCACCGTAGCACAATACTTCTCTTTCTGTGGAGTTAAGAATATCGATTTTTGCTTCAATGGGACTTAGTTGTTTGACATTAATATAAACCAAACCACATTCAAAATATTTTTATTATTTTCAGTAAGTTTAAAATGTGTTTTTAAACATAAGTTATGAGTTATACAGATGGGTATCAGACATTTGTAATAGTTTACTGACTCGATTGGTTTCTTCTCAAAATAAAACTTCTTCTGACTTGATTTTAACTTTTTTCTGGTGCAGATCATTATTTTGGATTTATCTAGCTTTAGTTCAAAACTCCGTGTTGTACAATAAACTTCTATTTTACAAATAATTTCTTGCAAAATGAGACCACTATCTGCTATAAGAACAGCGTCGTCAGCATATTCAGCATATTCAGCCCTTGTCCTGTGATGAGTATTCCACCAGGTCGTTAATAAAAATCGAAAAAGGTAGTGGGCTCAGTAAACATTCCTGCCTTAATCCAATATAAGAATCGATGCTTTCAGATATACTATCGTTTGTCCAAATGCTAAGGTTCGTTACGCCATCTACTTTTCTTTTCGTAATTCAGAGATTTTCACAGTTCTCTCGTGTTTCTTCCTTTATATACTCATTTATATATTCATACAACATTTTCTCTTTTTATCTCTACAGATATTTAATATATAAACTGGATAATATCTCCACTGCTGTCCGGATCGTCCCTGCCCAATTGCAAATTATTTGATATCCAATTTTGATGAGATACAGAATTAAAACATTAAATTTCCTTTTCCTTATATTGGCTATAGAAATAGTGAGGAAGTTTTACTGACCTACTTGGCAGTTGCCTTCCAGATAGTACATTTAATGTAATAAAATATAATTTCCGGGGTGTCCATCCTCAGCATTGTTCTATACTATGAGAATGCTCATGGAAAATTTCACTGCTAATTGGCTTAACGGACTTATTCTGTTTGCCTATCTAAGAAATTTTTAAATTCTGACAAAAAGAAGGCTATGTGTAAAATACATATTACCATCCCAGTTTGAAACCTAAATAAATATTACTGGAACCTTTGCTAAATAAATGGTGCTCTCAAACCCAATGCAATATTCAGGAGCAGTTAAGAAGCAGGCGAAAGAAGTTGTCTTTCAGCAAGGGCTGTTTTGACAAGGCAAACTCAATTTGCTTCCATTTGATAAGGCAGTCTTTTACATCAATGTTAAAGCTATAAGGTCTGAATGCTTCTAATACTCGGAACAAACAAATTTCCTGATTCAGGAATGACGATAGACATCCTACAACAATTATTTTTAATCTGACTCAAGAGCATAAACATTAGTGTAGTTTCTTAATTGGTAATTAAAAATAAAATAAATTAAAAATTTACTACATGGCTATGGTCATAAAAGTTGATTTCACGGAAATAAAATATAAATTGTCTTCTAATATGTACATAAAAAATATTAGTTATACCTAAAGCCATAATATAAAAAAAAAAAAAGTCCGTTTTTATCAATTTCAATGAAAAAGACAATTTTTCTTTCTTCTCTATAATTTAGTTACTTGAATTCTGAATAAACTACCTTTACTATTAAACCTTTATTCGAAGCAAGCTAATTAATACTGGCAACAATATTTAAAAATGACTTTAATCCAATTAGTGATTTATGGTAATAACTAGAATTTTGAAAAAATCTTCAATTTCAAATATAAATTGCGGTAATTTATACGCCATGTCACACGGATTTAAATTTTACTGTATTGGTAGCAAAAGGGAATATATTTACAAAGTAAAGATATACTATATAATGAATGACCATAGTAGTTAACAGGCAGTAATAGTTTATGAAATATTAATTTAAATTTTGTTAATATAATAATCTAGGATTTTTCTTTACCTTACCATTTGGTATTACGTTGCGGTCTTTGAACCCTATTCGTGAAAAAATGTAGATTTTTTTTACAATACTTGCGCCCGTATCAAATACAATATACAATCTCTAAACATGATTGCTCTAGAATCAATAATATTGACTTGCTAAACAGAAAGAGAGCAGTGTTTATCAGACCTCATCTTGTCTTGATTTATTGATTATTTTATCTCGATACTTTGATTATCGGAGATACAAAATTAAATGGTTGTTAGATACATTCCAGTGGAACGATCTGTAAAATACAATTATTAATGAGTGTATGTAGTACGCATGTGGGACTATACTATTGGATACCTGTAATGTTTGACTACTGTCATGTTGGATCATATTTCATGGTGGCTTGTAAAAGATTGTAGCACTGATGTCTCAGTTTGCAAATATGTGTATATACACATATTTGCAAACTGAGACATATTCCTCGAATATTCCTTCGAATATTCGGAATATTCCTCGTCTATTTTATTAATTGTTAATCATATAAAAATTAGTGAACTATTGTCAATAGATTGACATAATGTACTATTTTTTTTCCGTTTGTATGGCCATACTTAATATACTCGGATATGCTTAATTTAAATTATTGTAAATGCTTTGATTTCATTTTTAATCATTTGTGACAAAAATACTTTAATTACAATTTTGGGTTTCGATTTTATTTAATAATGTTGAAAGGCTCTGTTTATAATTTTGTTTTTATTCTGCTTACAATAAACATTTTTTTTTTTAGAAAAATAAATTATCACTATCAATGATATGTTATCATATATTGATGTTATTATTAGTCAGAGATGATAGATAATTGATTATAGTAGGTATAACTGATGGTCATAAAATCAGTCAGTAATTTTTTATCATACAAGAGAACGTTCATTAAAATTACTTTTTGTTAGTATTTACTTCTAATCACTGTATTTATCTTATAAGCTTATTCTTTTGATTCTTTAATTTTTATGTTTTATTTATGAATCCTGAAAAACCATTAAACCTCCCTCCCCATCCTCGACCGTCCGAACTTTTTATTTACCTCAGTCTTCGTGAAAAGCCCGCCGAAATCACTTGGTCAGAAAATTATCTAATTCACCTATTATATTATTCTTGCTTTATTTTATTTCATCTGTTCTTCACAAACTAATTTAATAATCTTATTAACTCCTTTCTTTAATTTAATTAATCTTATTACTACCTTTTAGAATTCATATTCTATTTTTGTTAAAGTATCTCCTTTTTCGTTTTTTTTTTAATTCCTGAGTTTTATCTAATTTACTTTATTATTACTTTTATCTGCATTATGACTTGTATTTTTATCACTTATTTTATTACATATATGTACCTTTATTACTTATTTTATCTTTAATTTTACTGTTATTATTTTTTTATTTTCCTTCCTTATTTAATTTGGCATCAATCCATTTAAAATCACACAGTTTATGAAAATTTTGTAGCTTGATTATTGATTTTGATAATTTTTTTATCAACTATTCCCTGTCACTGAGTGAGTTCAAAACTGTAATGTAAAGGTTTTTCAGGCTCATACATTTTTTTTTTTTGTTGCCATTTTAAATTTTCTTCGCAGCTGAAAAAAGTTTTGGAAAAATGTCTGTAACTCTAGTAATTTTGCTGGTATCAAAACAAAACAAAAACTAAAATTATGATAATGATGTGCTCTACATTTAAAAAAAAAAAAAAAATGTGAAAATTGACACAAAACGAGACTGTTAGAGCTGTAATAGTGCATTAAAGTAAAGAGACCTCTTCGATTTTCTTCTTGTATAGTTTTATCATTTTACTACTTAAAATTTAAATCTTGCAAACATTGTCATTTTGTGACAATATTGTGTTATATTTTAAAATATAATTTTTAAATATGGCCAAAAGTAATTTTTCTCAACATTAAAAGCAGACTCTCTCAAAAGGGACTGAATGAAAAAATATGAAACTAATACCGTTTATATGCCTCTATATGATAGGGACATATGACAAAAATACGGTGACAGACTCAACTGAGATCGGTTGCTACAAGTTTAATGGAGAGGATATATTGAGGCCTACTCTCGGCAGCCAAAAATAATTGATGCATTATTATTCTGGAATCAGTTGAATCTTATTCGCCATCATTCATCCAAATGGACGAAGGATCTTGCCTCGAACACATTATTGTGGATTTTACTATTTAGTAAAAGGGCAGGATAAAAAAAAAATCTCATTTACCAAATTCGTTCATAATTTTCACTTGGTCCCATTTAAGATGTTCTACTTTAGTGTCTTAACACATGACTAACTAAGTACGTGTTGCAGAAAATTACTTTAGGCCATATATGAAAATTCATTAAAAAAAAGGATTATCAAGATTTATTTTTTTTTCTCTCTTTACTTATTTATTGAACATAATACAAGCTGCCACACTCAAGGGCAATGAGTATTAGGGCTGAAATACCCATTCACACAGTATGTACATGCATACAATATGCATACAATAAAATAAATATAAAGAAAAATAAATTGATAAAATAAAGGACACTGGTGATAAATAAATATACAATGTTAACAAAAGAAGAATAAAATAAAATGAAATGAATATAAAATAAAATAAATAAATAAAATAAAATAAATAAAAATTCTTGATTGCATTCATACATATATACATATTTACATTCTGCCCAGGGAACTCCGAGCCATGCCCTGCCCTCCATTTGTAGATGACAAGGCAAGACTAAAGAGGTCCCAGCGCTTCTCTCTGAGCCGCATCACTGGATTAAAGCCAGTGGAAACTGAGTGAGAGCACTAGGGCCACAGTCGCTCAGGACTTGAGTGGAGGATCTGGCCATTGCCAGGACTCCAATAGCATATTTACAGAAGGTCTCGTGACCACTGCCGCTTCAACCTACGGGGAAGATTATAGGGATGGCTTGAGCTGGATAGGGATTGTGCTAAGGGATTAGGATGGCAGCTAAGGTTCTGGTGAAAGTTTGAAAATTTAGATGGAATAAGCTCAAGTACAAATGGGATGCTTAGGTCATTATGTAAGGTCTTGTTTGAAACATAATAAGGAGCGTTGACTATTGTTCGAAGGACTTTGGAATGGAAGGATACGTTTGATGTTAGAAGATTTTGCTGTCCCCCACAGTTCAAGTCCGTAGGTCTAAGTAGGTTTTAGTATGGTCTTGATGGTCTTGTATATTAATAGTTTGTTGTCTATTGAAAGATGTGATGTTCTGTTCAATAGTCTATATAACTGGCCATATCTTCGGATGAGTTCTTATCTCTTAAGCCTGGTATGTGGTTTCCATGTCAGTCTTTTGTCTAGGAGGAGACCACGATACCGAGCTGTGTCAGAGGTGGGAAGTGAAATGGAATTGAAATGGACTGGAGGGCAGGATCTGCGACGGAGTATGAAGGTGACATTTTTATATTTGGATTCATTGACTATGATGCGCCAATGGTTGCACCACTGTTCAATCAAGGAGAGGTGTTTTTGGAGATTAATGGATGCTACTTCAGGGTCTGGGTGAGAAGATAGGATGGTTGTATCATCAGGCAAGTGTTGCTGGGAAGATATCGGGGTTTGTGGGAATGTCCGCGGTGTATAGAATATAGAGGATAGGACCCAAGGACGCTGCCTTATGGAACTCTGGCTTTGATTGGGTAAAAATCGGAATATTCAGTGCCGCAGCGAACTCTAAAGGTTCGGTTAGAAAGATAGGATCGGAGGATTAAGAATAAGGATTGGGGTAGATAGATTTTGAGCTTGAAAAGCAAGCCAACGTGCCACACCCGGTCGAAAGCTTGCGCTACGTCCAGAAAGGCACTAGTGAAATATTGCTTGCTTTCAAATGCAAAGGATATATGGTCCACAACGCGAAGACCTTGTTGGGCCGTGGAATGTCAAGGGCGGAATCCGAACTGGTGTGAAGGAATTATTTGGGATTCAAGGAAGGGTAGGATGCGTTTGAGAAGTATTTTTTCAAACACTTTTGAAAGAATTGGAAGCAGGCTTATTGGCTGTTTTGCGCGTATTATTGACAGGTTTGCTTGGTTTAAGAAAAAGGATGATTGTAGAGTGTTTCCATATTAGGGGAAAGTGGGTTGTGCGAAGGATGCATTTGTATAGGTAGGTTAGGAATATAATTGCTTTTTTTGGAAGCTGTCGCAGGATTTGGGATGTGAGGAGATCGTGACATGGAGATTTTCGGGATTTAAATCTATTTATAAGGAATTTGACCTCAGAGGGGTTAACAGCTTTAGGAGGTGGAGACAGTGGGATCGGTGAGAAGAGGAATTCTTTTACTTCAGCTGTATGGGTGGGGTGGTGTTCAGGATGGGGAGTGAATATATTGGATAGATGTCTGGCGAATTCCTCTGTTCTATTCTCATCTGACGAAGTCCAGGAGCCATCATCACGTCGGAGGGGATGGAAAATATGGTGGTGTTTTTGTGATTTTTTGGTTACTTTCCAGAGGGAGTTATCAGTAGCAGAAAATGAGGAAAGGTAGGAATTGTAGGATTGGGATCTATGGGTTGCTAGTTTCTTTTTAACCAGCCTGGAATAATAATTGTATGGTTTCCGATCGTAAGGAAGCCTGGTTCTTTGCCAGAGGGTCCTAGAACGTATTTTGCTTTGGACAAGATATCGGAGTTCTTGGGGTAAAGGATTCTTGCGGTCTTTAGTGGAAGAAAGAGATTGGGATGCTGACCAAACTTCTTGTTGGATCAGGGTGCTATAGAAATTTACAGCTTCATCTAGGTCTTGAGGGGTTTTTAGGGAGACTCTGAGGTCTATTTTATGGTTTATGATCTGACGGAAGCGGTTCCAGTTAAGTGGGCCTTTGATGAATGAAGGCGGAAGTGATTTTGGAATAGGTGATAAGGAAAGGGTTAGGATTAGAGGGCTATGGTCTGAGGAGAGGTCATCTAGCCGTTGGACGAAACAATTTAGTGGCCATAGACCTTTGTGCATAAAGAAGTCTAGAAGATCGGGGTTGCGGTTGGGATCGGATGGCCAGTATGTAGGAGTATCGGGAGAAAGGATATTACAGGAATGGGAAATAAGTGCAGATAGCAATGTTCGCCCTCGGGAGTTTGTGGTTTTGGCTCCCCACTGCTGATGCTTGGCATTCAAGTCTGCGCCTATTAGGAATCGATGTCCTAAGGAGTTCAGGAAGGAATTGACCTGCGATTCGGAAAATTGTGTTTTTGGTGGGGAATATGCTGCAACAAATGTTAATGGAAAAAGTGAGGTTTGGATTGATACAGATGTGGTCTGAAGGAAGTTGTGATTTGTTGAAGGGACCATGTGATGGGAGAGGGATTGATGAATGATGGCTGCGGTGCCAGTGTGTGCAGTTCCATCGGGATGATCAGTTCGATAGATTTGGTGACCGGGAATGCAGAACTGTCGTTTATTGGTTAGTCGGGTTTCAGTTATTAGTGCTAAGTCAATGTCTTCGTCTTGTAGTAGGATTGATAGTTCGTTTATATGGTTTCGAACGCCATTCGCATTCCAAAGGAGGATGGATAAGGGTTTAATGGAATTCATTTGAGGGTTTCTTGAGGGAGGAATAAAATGGGATATAAGATTGGTGAGGAGTGATATTAACGGGTCGACAATGGATTTCAGTTCGGAGAGGAAGGATGTCAACATACTGGTGAGATCAGTAGCAACTGGAGGGGGAGGAATATGGACAGTTTGGTGTTGAGAGGATTGTTGAGGATTTGGTAAGTTTTGAGGGATGGGTTATTGAGGATGTTGAGGACTTTGTTGTTGCGGCAGGGCCTCACATTTGTTTTCCTGGTTTCTTCCTCCCAGTAATTGGGCGAAGGACACCGTTGGATCAATGACTTTGGATGGCTCTCTTCTTGGCTTCGTGTTTTCTTCTCCGCCTCCAGGTTTCTGGAATTCGTTCTTCAGATTTTTGTAAATCTGGCAGCCTTTATAGTTGGACGGATGATCTTTTGAGCACAAGGCACAAACTGCCGGGGTTTGTCTCGATTTGGTGCATACTTCAGTTTTGTGCTGCTCGCCACATTTCACGCATCTTGGTGCATGGTGGCAATAGGTTTTGGTGTGGCCATAAGCCTGGCAATTATGACACTGAACTGTGCTTCTTTTGGTGTATGGTTTTTCAACCTTGATGGCAGTATAATAAAGCCTAATCAGTTCATATCTTTGTTCGACCCCTGGTGTAGGTTCCAGGTCTACGAAGAATAGAGGTAGGGCTATTTTTCTACTTTCCTCGGAATTATCTTTCAGGACGTTAGTCACCTGACGTACCTTGAAGCCAAGGGCCGTGAGCTCTTCTTGAATGACTTCGGCTGGTGTTTAGGGGTGCATGTTTCTAATTACTATCCTAAGAGATCGCTCTTGGCGGAGTTGATAAGTGTGGAAGTCCGCCTTGGTTTTAGTTAAATATTTAACTATTTTTCGGTATCAGCTGTGTCTGGCGATATCTTAGTGTCGCTACTTCTACTTAAACAGGAGTAGCTATCAGGGGTCGTTATTTTATTCAACTGGGCGCAAAGTAGTTGAAATTTTTTTATGTTTTTAACAAAAATTGGAGGGAGTCGAGGTTCCCTAGTTGTAGGTGCAGCTTCCATTGAGTCGTTATCTTTCGGCTGTATAGCCTGAAACGGATTAGGGGTGAAGAAGGGTGATTCATCGTGAGTGATTTATGATGATATGCCAGGCATTGGTTCGGATTCCTCAGCTGAATTTGGTGTTACTGGCGGGGTTTGTCTCTTACCACGACACGGCCTTTGTTGCTTCGGAGGGGTTGATCGAGGCGTTGAGCAGATCTTGATCTCTTAGAAGTTGACATAACTTGATGAAAATATTTCATTTTTTCATGGTAGGAGTGACAATAAACAATAAACAAAAAAAAACAATAGAAAAAAACAATATATAAGTAAAATAATAAATAAATAAATAAATAAAATGAAAGCAAAAATTAAAACTAAAATTAAAAGACGTCTCTGCGTGAACTTGACCTTGGAGCGCGAGGAAAGCGCAAACCTCTCCCCACAATGTTACTCAGGGCACTGAGCTAGCCGTGACTAGGCGTGGTAGGGATAAGTATAGCTGGCTGTCCAGATAACTCACTGAAAACTGTCCTTCACTGATACAGTAAATAAACTAAACTTGCTGTGGGATTACATAGGTATTTACTGATGCTTCTCAGCTACAGTTGCTTGTGTTCATCAATTAAATAAATTCACTCCGATATCTTCTGTTATAACTTCAAGAAAACAGAGAGGCGATGTAAAGCGTGGGTGCTCTAAACTATGCGCAGGCGCAGACTCATCAAGATTTAAGATTGAAATTTCAACAGCAAGTAGTTAAATGACTAGACTATACAAGAAAAAAAAATCAAAATTGTCTCTTTTTCAAATACACTTTTACAGCGCCAAAAGTCTCGTTTTATTTCAATTTTCGTGATTTTTTTTTTGTAAAAACAAAAATATAGAGCAAGTCATTATCATAATTTTCGTTTGTGTTTTGTTTTGATTACCAGAGTAAAATTACCAAGAGTTACAGACATATTGCCAAAACTTATTTTCAGCTGCAAAGAAAATTTATAATTCTTGGGCCGATTGAGTCTGTCACCAAATTCGCGTCATATGTTTCTATCATACAGTAGTATAAACTGTATCAGTTTCATAATTTCATGAACTTGTTTTCAGTTGCGAAGCCAATTTAAAATGGTCGCAAGAAAAAAAAAGTACGAGCCTGAAATTTTTTATAACTCACCAAATGAGAGAGAATAACCAGCAAAAAAATTATCAAAATCAAAAATGTCAAGCAGCCATGGTCTGGATGATTTAAAATGTATTGGCTCTTTGTCATTTTACTTTGTTCATATCTATATCTCTTGTATATCAGATTTAATTTTAGCCCTGAAGATGTTTGGGTCGAAACGTCGACCTGTATAATCAAAAATTACTGACTTAGTTCCTGACTACATATTATCCATACTATGATTAGTCATTAAATCGATAAGAATTTTGAACAAAAAAAAAAAGAGAGAATAAAAATACCGTTTGATAGGCTTATAAAACTTAAATTGGCGCTTGAAACCTGAATTTGACTAACTCAGCATAATTATGTATGCAGCAAACGCATATTCATGCATCAGTCAAGTTGAAAAAACGCAATAATGAAAAAACTATATTCTTTCAATATATATAAGATAGGAAATAAAAATTACTACAATCAGTTTTCTATTACAGTTTTTATACTCGAAAGTATTTATTGTAAAACTGGAATGCATCTAAAAACCTTTCAGTAAACATGATCTTTTATTTTTTCTTTACAAGAGCTCGGAACCTGAAAATTAAAAACATCCTGCGATTGATTTTACATCACCAGTTTCAAACACTCGATGAAAAGAAGCGATCAGTTGCTGATTGGAATATCGGATACTGACGAATTACTAGAAATGCTTAATTATTGATGATATAGGAGAATTAGTTTGCTAAAACTTAAGTCTGCTCTAATTACTAATTTATAAATTAACGAATTGTCAATCATAATTTGTTAATGGCACCACCAAAGTGATATTGCACGTGATAAGAAGATACAATGGCTAAAATAATTATTCTAAGAAATTTAAACTTTGACTGGATTTATCTAGGGGCATCGTATTGCATATTTTTTTTATTTCAGCTCAACATGAATTTAGAGATTCGTGCTTATTCAGCTGATTCAGTACTTGTTCCATTCATATATTTAGATATAGGAGTCAAGATACATTAGTGAAATAGTCATGATCAGTAGAGTGTGGAAGGTGTAGAGTGTGGAAATAGTCATGATCAGTAGAGTGTGTTCTTGGCCTTTTAATATCTAGTTGCAGCAGGTATTTTTTAAATCTTTTCTACCACCTTTATTGTATTAAATTTGTATTTTGTATAAAAACTTCTTTCGGACCAGAAAAATGTTATTTTTAAGATATTCCCCAATTGAAATTGCACGAAATCATGCTTTGACTGAACTCGAATTTATCGTATGGTGTCAGCATTTCGATTAGGTTAATCTCTTTACTTCGGACATCTATCGCATCTCTTTGAATAAACCAGTTGAGTAGTGTAACTCTCCTAAACTTGAAGCGCTAATGAACACCTCTGTCTATTCAGACCAACCCAATGCTGTCAGAGCTCTGGAGATAACAACACGAAGATAAGAGGTGTTTATTTTGGCCTTATTAAATATGTGAGGCAGAATCGAAAAAAGATATCGATTATATAATCGACGATATTACTCGATAGGGGAAGTAAAAAAAGACTGATAACTTATCAGGCCAGTGTCTCTTTTGATGGCGGGATTAGTATATTCCAGTAAATTTTTAAGACATCGTTAAATAAATTGTCACTTATTGTTGAGTATTATTAACGTTTTTTTGTTATTAAGTATTTTATCAAATATTTAAGAAAAGGTTTATTTACAAAGCTATAGAGCTATAGATTCCGGTAAAACTTACATGCCAAAAACGGGAATTCCGCGATGCACTGAGCAAAACATTAAGTTATAGTATTAAAATACTGGAACATAATTTTTTTTTTACATCTAAACCCTCAAAATATTTTATTTTTTAATGATATTAATTAATCAACTTAATCTTACATTTAATTTATTAATACTTTTTTTTATTTACATACATATATTATATGTTATGATGACGTTTCGGCCCTCTATTTTGGCCATTTTGAAATGTGTGTTTACACCATAAAGTTCAAGAAGCACTTTATATACTAATCATAGAAGTATCTGTTAACATTTTTTTAAAGTTTTCAAAGCTATAATAATTTGACCAATATGGCCAAATAGTCAATTTGGTGAAACAATGAAAAATAAATAAAAATATTTCACAAACACAAAAATAAAAATGAATTTGTATTAAAATGTGCAAAATTTGATTTATGTGTTATATGCTGGCTGCACTTAAAATGTTAGTTATAATTCAATTTAAAATCCTATCCTATTTTAAATGCTTATAATTTTTACTGGCACACTATTCATTAACTCATTAACTTGCACAATTCATTAACATCCCTTATTACTTAAACATGACTATAAATATCATTTTTAATCTCCGAAGTACCTAACAATGTAGATGAAGTGTAACAATCTATCGTATAAAGGAAATCTCAATTAATATACAAGATTAAGTGGCCCCTCAAAAAATTGATTAAAAAATGGTACCAAACGACTTAGACGATACATTGGCGAAAATTAGTGGGCAGTTCTAGGTCAATCAAAAATCTTTGGAATTACTTCAATTAATTGGTGTTTTAAGAAACTAAATACATTTCATTAAATAAAATCAGCTTCAAAAAGGTATATTGGAGTAAATAATATTTGGAATGTTCAGATGTTGAAATGTTCGGAGAGTGCATGCATAACAGTGACACAATTTTTATTTATTATTAACATTTTTTTTCTTACCTGTTTACAAAACATGCTATTTGAGATTTATAAGGAGATTTACTTACAAAGCAGA
Source organism: Rhaphigaster nebulosa (assembly GCA_948150685.1). Taxonomy (NCBI): domain Eukaryota; kingdom Metazoa; phylum Arthropoda; class Insecta; order Hemiptera; family Pentatomidae; genus Rhaphigaster; species Rhaphigaster nebulosa. The sequence continues at coordinate 122,400,465 of OX411308.1, read as the reverse complement.
ACTTTAGATTCAGTAAAACTGGCTCTAAAAAACAGAATTATATAATCTATACTTGAGAAAAAATTAAAAATATACACTTGAGAATACAGTTTTCAAATGAAACGATGACACATAATTTAACTTGTTAATGATTATACACATTTTCATTAATTTTGTTATTCTCCCTGGCAATCCTTAACGATATCTTAAATGTCGTTGACCTCCGCATATCCTTTCGTATAATAAATCATTGATTGGTAAGAGATAATCAAGCTAAGAAATGTCCTTTATTTTAATTGGGAAGAAAAAAACTGAAAAATTCTTTATTAAAAACAAAAAAAGATTATACACAGTATAAAACAATCAATATAAATAAAATTAATCGTGAAAGATTCTAAAATTATTTCAATTAGACGCAGGTGCTATTAATAGCCTTAACACGTGAGTGTAGTGAACCCTTTGAATTAAGATCTCATGGTAGCCGGAAGTGATCCAAGCATTAGGACTAATGAATCGTACTGCTCGGGTTGTCGAACCTAACATTGTCCTTCCGCACACCCAACAATCTTGTCATCCTAGTTTTTTTATAAAATGTTCTGTGATTAATAATAATTAAGAGAGGTGAACAGTATTAATGTTTATTATGAAATTAAATGAAAAATTCTAAAACATCAAGACGCGATATCAAAATATCGTTCACAGGTTTCTTATTCTCGTTTGTATTCAGTAAGTGGGAGACGGCGCTGTATTAGCTCTACTGGTTGGTCGATTAGCAATGACGGCTGTTTTTATTGTTGGGGTTGCCATCCAATCAAGAATCGACTTTCAACCGACTGCTTCATAGGGCTGTCCTTACATTGGCTAATATTGTCCCACCGAAAATGATTGTAGTTGTTTCCAATCCACGACTTGGAATTAGTTCAAATGAGTGTCTGAAACTTCTTCAATACACGATGTACGAGCATGTTTGTGCAAATAAATGTCTACATTTTTGTAATCAATTTTTCAGATTTTCTTTATATACATTAACAAAAAGGTAATTAATTTATCTTTATTTGCATCGGTACAGTTACCTTAGGTATTGGGCAGTTACCTTAGTTATTATGAGTGACCTTTTTTGGAATTTCAGTGTTGTAGGAAGATGCAAAGTAAGAAAACGTTGGTTTGACCTTTAAATCATTTTTAAAAAATTTCACTCGAATAAAGTTGTTCAAATTTTTTGAAAGCTGAAAATCTGTTAAGTAAAATTCTGGAGAATAAGATAGGCGCGGAAAAACTTCGGAGCGTAGTTCCTTCAATTCAATAACAGTTTGTTCAAAACATGTGGTTTGGCAACGCTCTCATTGGCTTCATGCAGTAGTCATTTTTTACTTTTTCTACCTTCTTCGAGGGTCTTGCAACTGTGGATGTACTTGTATTGAGGTGTGCGAGTCCTATAACAGTTTGATGAGGGACTTTCTTCCACTGTAAGCTTGATGTCTTTTTTATCAATTAATGGTGAACGTCTTGTAGAACCGATTTTCAAATTTTGTGATTACTATTGAAGACCTCTAACGTCTGAAATGACTTTTCTCAATGGTCTTTGAAAGTGTATTAAAACGTGCGAATGAGTTGGGGAGAAAGTAAATACAACAAGAAATAGAACATGTATAATTGTTCATTGTAATCGTTAATCATTTTGCTAGTTCACAACCAGACCCTCTATGAAATTCTGAAATAATAAAAACTGTTATTTCATTTGTAACAACCCAAACAACCCTGATTTCAATATTCTACATGGGACATTTTTCACCAAAAAAATGTAAAAAACTACTGCGCAAAATGATTGTAAATCTAAAATTGTTTTCACTGGAGACTAACTGAATTGAAACCAACCCCTCTTACCTAATCTATCATTTAAAAAACTTAAATATTAATTTTGTAAATTAATATTTCGTTAATTCTTATTATTGAGATTTCTTTTTTTTAGTTTGCTATTAAATCCCTCTTCTAACATACCTATGATGATTTCCGGGCAGTAAGTGCTTCCGGACAGGAGCCATATGTTCGTGTCAATAAGGTTGCAGGAGCTGCCGATTTTCTCGCTCCCAACATACGCATTTCTCCTAGTCTCGTGTTATATCATAGTCGTTGTTACGGAAACATCTTCATCTCTTAGCAAATAAATGAATTTAGATAAACAAATTTAATAATAATTCTGGTCCTCGGAGATTTATCTGTACCATTAAGGTAACCAAGTTTTGACGAGAAGTTTGTCGGGTTGTGCAGTCAATGAAGGAAAACACGCTAATAAGTGAACTCTATGTTTATTATCAAAGGGATTTGCCATTGCTATTGCGTTCCATCCATACCAGTGACGAACTGTTTGCCCAACGGGTTCCCCATTTTTACCTAAATATTGGATTTTAAATTGTTGTTACTTTAAAGTTGATATTGAAATAATGAGCGATTCATAGCTTTATAACTTTTGGTTATTAATTGGATTTATTTTTTTCATTCGTTTTTTCTGCCTAACTTCTGTTTTTAAACCAAATTTTTTCAAAAACATTTTGCAAACCATTCGTCAAATGGTTTGCCATGTGTATGGATGCTCCGTTTGTATACTTTCACATTTCAAACTTCATAATTGGACAAGTTGTTTGACAAACGATTTGACACTGGTGAGGAGCCGGCACAAGCTGTAGGCATTCATCAGGGCAGTTGATGGACGAAAAGATAGTGGATAGCGAATAATAACAAATAAGGTTCAGTTAGGGAGTATAGTAATATATGGAGCATTCATGTTTGTTGCTTGTGCATTATATTTTGTATAATTGAGCAATTGTTTTATTGTTAACAAATGGCTACAGAACAAATTAATGGGTCTGATTGAGTGTGGAGTTTATAATTATAGAATAGGTATATCGTCCCCGCCACGTTTAAGTAACGAATGCGAAATAACGTATTTTTCGAATTCCTTAGTTCTATTAATTTACGAGGAGCATATTTGCTAAAATCTTATAAACACAAATTTAGGGCTCAGAGAAGCAAAATGACCCAGAGATAGAAGTTATTCGCAATGGAGAAGTTCTTTTCTGACTTTTAACTTTTAAAAGTAAAACTCGAAGTTCTTTTCTGGGAGCTATATAGATATAGCCAAAACAGGAACATCAGGATCATTATGGATACCTAATTTTCGTTGTGACATGATAAGGATTATTTAGGATTTTAATTTGTGAGGGCTATATATAGAAGGAATTCGACGATTTAGTTGAAATCTAATTTTCAACACCGTATGTTCAATGATCGATTAGTAATCAAAAATAAAATCCTGAAGCTTTCAAATAGGCCTTCATAATCACATAGATGACTTTTTTTTTGTAATAAAACGTAATTTTAGAGCATTTGCCTGAAATCGAATGGTCGGAAAAAAACGAGCCGTTTCTTCAAATTATTCGCTTGTCCTGATGAATCCCTAGGTGTAACAGAGATGAGCAGAGTATTATTAAATAATACTACAGGAAAGAATTTCCTGCTTTCCGAAGAAGAGTAAAACGATTGTACAATCGATTTGTAAAATAAATAATAAATAAATGCAAAAAGGGTTTTCCTACAAAATTTGTGGGTTTATGGAATTTCAATAATAATTAAAATGGGATTCACAATAGTTTTGTAGAAATTATAAATTATAACGTGTGTCAGTAGGTCTTATTGGACGTAAATAGATCGGTCATTTAACAGTGTGATTCATGAATCGCATTTTGAAGAATAGTTCATTTGTCCCTTTAGCATGCGCCCTGATGTTCTTAGATTAATAATGTTAGCAATAACGTGATATAAGAAAGGTTGAACACGTCGACGATCCGAGGAGGTAGCCGAGATGAGAATTACCAGTAAATTGAATAATTAATTTCATCTGTTATTCACTTGGCATATTCAACAAGGCACAATTAGAGCTATCCTTATGCATAAGGGAGCCGGTCTTTCTTATTCACATTCCAGGCTAAGATTTATAATATTCATCCGAGAGCCTTCCCAATCTGATAACTATTTTATTTTTAACGTTTCAAAATAGACGCACAGTTGTTTTGGCATTATTAAATTATGTATGAGGTTGCTTTTAGGTCACGGTTCCATAGTCTTATTTTCTATCATGCTCATAAATCGGCTATTCGAAAGGATCCATCAAACCGATTTATTAATCGAAGCTGGAAAATCTGTATTAACTTATTTTAAAGAAACGTTCTCCTCTGTTGCGATAGCATCGTTACTTAAATTTAATTTCATATGGAGTTTAAATATAAAATAGAATTTTTAATATTTATTCTCTAGTATTCATTATGATCATTTTACCTTTATTTTTATATTTTGTTGGGATATGTACATTATTTGTTGTTGTGGAAACATATTTAGCTGTTCCCCAACAGGCCCCAGATCCCCTGAGGGTCATGCTCCCCGGTTTCCATTGCTTCCTGGATCCGTTAAGACTTGGAGTAATAACATGGCCCAGCGCGTCACCGGATTTGGCTCCCAAGTCTCTGAAGAATGTCATTTCCACCTCAAATTTTTTTTGCTTAGGTCATCGAATACAGATACTGCACATGACACTATGATATAAAGCCTGTTTAATATAATAATGGATCACACCATTCTTTCCAGTGGGGCCAGGTCGGTATGATTCACTCCCCGCGTGTTCAGTTGATCTCTCCGAATGGAAGAGTGATTCATTCGAAAAAGTAGTTCTTATTTATGTTTAACTGATTCAGTAAAACAATAGGGGTGTAGATCATGATGAAGCGAAATGACAGACTCTAACATAGTGGAAAAGTAGATCTCTCAGTCCTAGTGATTTGCTCCTCTGTGCTACCAACTCACTCAACGAGCTATTCAACGAAAAAGCTCATGAGCAGATATCCCATCTTAAGTCTTCTAGGCTATTTTGACACGTAATTAGTGACTCACTTAAGGATTAATTATGAAAAAAGACTGATTTGGGAACCACTTACGAAGCAAAAAGTTAAAACATTGAAACCACATTTTATTAATTAACCTTTAGAGACCATCCGGGGTACTGGTGTATCCCAAGCTCAAATATTAGTTAAATTTATAATATGCCGGTATTGCTAGAGGTTTGGTCTCTTCAGTGCTCCACTTTCCAGTGATGATGTGACCCACGTCCTAATTTGCTCAGCTGTCACTGCCTCTTAAATTAATTAACGTAAGCCCATACATTCGAATTAACGAACAATATAGACTTGGAAATTAATTTTTACTATCGAAGAAATGTTACATTGACATTTAACTATGGACTGATATGGTATATTTTCTTCTTTAAATTAGATGGACAGATAAATCTTCTGTAGATAAATCTACAGGTTTGGGAAGGGAATGGAATCGAATGAGGAAAGGCACTCAAGGAATAACATTTGTTTGAATTTCTTGGATCAATTACTTTCTTAGTTAGGCTAAAGAGAGATGAGATGTTAAAATATATAATTGGCACTTGACCAAAAGTATGATAGTTATGAATTGGAGGAAATACAAGAGGAAAATGAACAGAATACTGGTAAAAAGACTACCGTTGTCGATCAATGATCAGACCTTTCGGGTGGTTCTTAGAACATTGATCAAGGAATAGTATGTTGTTTCATATGGATTTCCTAGAAGTACTAATGGACTATAGGTACAGGTGTGACCTAACAGATAAATACAATGATCTTTAGGTCGATTACTAGAGATAAAAGGGACCTTTTATTTTTTTTTTTGAACAGTACCCAGAAGAGTCCTGGGAAAGAGCTATTTACATATTCTGCAGCAGTTGTTTAAACAATGATCATTATAAAAAATGTTTGTAATAATAATTTTCTGTTATCTTGTGGTGTCTGTTAAGAATTTATTAACATCAAATGTTATTGACAAGCCAGAATCATTCTATAAATACCGACTTTTGAAACCATATTGCCATTTACAATAACGGACCCACCATCCTCTGTTTATAGGAACAAGAACCCACAGACAGGCAGGCTTACGTGACCGTCACAAATCAGATTCGCGGGAATTATACGTGCATTAGGTAGCTGAAGGTCAAGATTTATTACTGGGTTCTGTCTTCTTACTCGATCTCGTCTGGAACTCTCGCGACATATCTTATTACAACTCATTTGCAATAATCTTAATGATCTTTATATGGGTGAATACAATTTTAGAGATAATAATAAAAATAATTCAACTTTTTCTAAGCAAAAACTTACAGTCTTATATTAGGTCTATTTTACCCGTATTTGATTCCTCGCTATTTTTGGTGAGGGTCAAAGTCAACACAAAAAGTCCAACTAATCGTATAATTTTATTGAATCATTTTCGTTTCTTCTCGAAAACGTTTTGGTGAACTAATTCGGTTTGGTGTAGGATAGATCTGGTCCTTTGGTCTAAGTGCTACTGTTCCAGAAGAGCGATTTCCAGCTGTTGCGAGTTTTCCAGAGGATGGCTACGTTGTTTGAAACGTTTTCTCCTAGAGCTCTACAAGAACGGTCTTCAACTATCTCTATAACTGATAGAACCAATGTGGATAAAACGAATTAAATAGCGAAATTATTCGTGTACGAGTAGTTAGATTATTGATGCTCAATACTTTTTATAGGCTTCTCTGGGCACCTGTAAATATATTGTTTTGTTTTTTAAACATGAATCTGTTAAAACCATTTGCTCATTGTCAGTGTAAAAACACCAATTAATAGTTCTGAAGAAATTTGTATACGGTCCGAAAACAAAAAGTGATAAGTTTTTTTTAATTTAACCAGAATAATATTGCTTTCCTTATAACATGATGAAAATATGAATGGAATTTTATTACTAAAACAAAACAGACCAAATCATTATAATAAAACAAGTTAATTGTACTATTTAAAATATTTTATATATAATTATTACAATATAATTGTAACATTGTATACAATTGTAAAACATTTCGTTTAATAATGCTCCTTGCCTTCTACTATAGAATGTTCCCAATGAACGAATATTAATTTTTAGTTTTATAAAAGCTTTAAGCCTGGAACGAAATAAATTTTATATCATATTCAGTTCATACGGACAAAATTTTCTAAATGACAAATGATATGACGTTTAAAAAAATTGGTATTGTTTGTTCATATTGAATAGAATAAAAGCTGAGCCATGTTCTTGTGAAGCTTCTTACTTGATAATTTAAGAGTGTAAGTAAAATAATATAATAAGTGATGTTTTAACAATATATAAGAATGTTTTAGGCAAAACATAACAACTATTTAACATCTTGTACTTTAATGTATAGGCACACCGTTTCATAATAAATTAGGTACAAGTGATGGCATATTGCGCCATACTCTGAAATGTTGAAACATAATTACATTTAAAACAGTTATATTAAAGAACTGCTAATTAAAAGGAAATTGAATAAAATGATTACTGTCTAATGACGATAAGTAACCTGTAACATCTAAAAACAAACATTTCCATTAGTACTTTTACCACTTGTACTTATACTTCTGTAATTAATTATGAAACAGGACCCAGAGCTCGCCGTCTGGACAGTTGTTAGGGTTTTGAGCGATATAATGTATTTTTTCGTCAGGCAAGCCATTATATATTTCACTGGTACTAATTTTCATTTGAAGCCCAAAAACTAATCGACGGGTATTTTTTGCATGTTCTAATTGAAATTCTGAATTGTGGTTTACGAATCTATTCCTGATTCTATGGCTTGAAATTAATCGAGAGAAATAATGACAAAAAAGTCTGGTGTAATTGATCAGGTGTTAGTATCAGTATAAAATGTACACACAAGAGTTTAAAATAAATTATGGCATATTGAAGTTTTTTATTTTTTCTTATATACTGTCGATCATATTTCTTTTTTTACGTTTTACTGAAATTATAATCTGCAACTTGTGGAAAAAGGATAATTGTGCAGACGATTTCCATTCATGGTAATAAACAAGTAATAAATAAGAGTAGTAAATAAATAAAATAGACATTTTTATTATCAATGAAGTGAATGTAGATACAATATTCTCACCAAGCCTCATCATAAATGAAGTGTTCAGTTAATGTATCCTGTAAAACTAATATATTTATACCTTATGTAATTATGATTTTTTTTTTTACAACTCTTGTTTACTAAGCGTAATGTTTATCTGTTACAGGTAATCAGGAGCATGCATCACTGTGGTTCCTGTAAGTTATAAGATAAATATTTTTAAGTGTGATAATGACTTGTTGACAATCGTTTGGTGGAACTTTTTTAATTTGAAGTTTTAAGAGCCTGTTTAAACATGACATTAAAACAATTAAAAGACTGAAAAGAAGAATATTTCTCATTATAAATTAATAGGTAAAATTGATTTATAATTAATTTAAATCATTTGTTATAATAAGATATTCATATATTCAAATAAAGGATTTTGAAACACTTCTAAAATACTTATTCCATTTTGACAAGTTTAGTTTTAGGTTTCGACTTAAGGTGATTTTTTCGATGATCACGGAGTCGATAACTTCATTGTGAAATTCGATACTTATATAAATATATATACACACACACAAACACACACATATATATATATATATATATATATATAATTAAAAAATAAATAAAATAAGGATATATCTGATGCTACATAAAGTTCGTAGACTTCGCAGCGCATCTCTCTCGCCACGCTACTGGTTCTGAAAGCCAGTGAGTGCGCTAAAGGCAATTTCTTCATTGATACCTATTTTATGTTGGTCAACTTGAAATCGGTTAGATATGTAACCTATACGTATAACCAAATATGTATTTGGTGCAGAATCCGCGACTGATAGCTGACGTAAAAATAAGCAGTATAATGCAGCATAAGTAATTTAGTATAATATTATAACGATCGTGATAAGATCATCACCATAATGTTTTGCAAAACATTAATTTTTTAAAATAAAAATCCAGCTAAACCATGACAGTCACTTCTGCAACAAAATTAAGACAAGTGAATCTTCTCTCTAGGAGTTTCTAAAAAAAGAGGTACGAGTCATTTTGGTTCTACATTTCACTCAAGTAACCATTCTTCGCACTCACTCTCTAAACCATTAACCTGGAAATTCTGCTATGAGCAAACCTTTTTTTTAGAGAAAGCTCATTTAGATCCTGAATATTTTCTCTGTCTATTACACTTTCCCGGTTATATGTTGGCTATGCTATCAGATTGAAGGAATGTTCATTCGAGAATGAATCCAACTTTATTTTACGTATTTATTTACGAAAGTACTTTATATAGGAAGTAATTAAATATAGGAAGTATGTAAATTTATTATACATGATTGCGCACCTCTGCACATGTTTTAAGTTTTTTTGGTCTCTTGACGTGATTATTATATCTGGTTGGTTACTATAAAGGCATTATCTATATGGAGCAAGGAAAGGCAAACAACATGCATTATTGGAATTAGCATTGATATAATTCAGTGGATCTATCCGTCACATCCCTTGTCTACACATTAGTGGTACAAGTCCATCCAACACGTGTCGTGCACCATGTTCCCCACTCGGGCGAGAGGTCATGGCAAATCCATGTTCCATAAATGATTGATGGGTACATTAGTGGATAGTGCATTGATCCAATATATATCAGAACTTTCCTGATTTTTTTTTGTCGGTTTCTGATTACATCTAAAAGCCGAGGAAGTAATGGCATAAGCTCAAAACCATTTAAAAGAAAGTCGGTGAAGCGAAAAATTTTTGTGGCGGTAATACTTGTTCATTGAGTATACAGGGTGTCCCACCTCGTGATGTTAATACTTTAGGAGCTTATTCTAGAAGTCATTTGTAGTTAAATGGCGCAGAAATGAAATTTCTATCTTAACCCATCGAAGAGATATCCCATTTTTTGTGTATTTTTAAAAATACACGATTTTTTAGTGAAAAACTGTAATTATTTAATTTCTGGTTGATGTATCGTAAAAAACGAGGATATTTTCAAAAACTATATTATATTTACTATAAGAAACACCCCCCTTTAAAATTGTATTTATTCACACAAGCGGTATACAGTAATTAATAGCAGTTAAAAATTTAAAAATTAATATTTTCTGATTGTGTTTACACTTTTCTAGCACAGCCAATTTTAGGCGCAGAGGTTTTCCTTTGGGTCAAAAGTTGCATCAATTCATAAGCTTTAAAATGATACCCCATTCATCCAGAAAAATAAAGGTTTTGTGTAAAAAACTTTAATTTCCAATTCCCAAACCATAATTACGCTAAATTTATGGGCAGCGTAGAACAAAGAGTGAACACACTGAGAACATAATACAAAGGAGGGGATTTTTTTTTGCTTTTCTTTTTTATTTTATTATAACAATCTAATGTTTGGAGAACCTATTTAGTCACTCACATATTGAAATTTCCATATTTGTGACGCGCCACGAGAAAAGGAAGCTTAGGATGAAGACCCAAATTTTTCACTAGAGCATAGAAAAAACCGTTTTCTAGTAAATGTATTTCTGAACATCTAAACTACATGTTAAATACTATTTTTGACGTTGGTCACTCTCAAGCATTGTGTAAGAGCGCTGTTTTGTGAAATTCCGCTTTAGACCGGACGGTTTTTCAATGGGAGCTTGCCAAAATTATAATTTGTAAAAATTAAACTTCAAATCGTTATAATTCTGCGATTTTTGCCCCTAGGGAGCTACAGAAGGGCTCATTTGATTCGTCTCTTCTAAAAATTAGTGGGAAGAAATAGATTTTCATTTGTTCACCCTAAGCTCCCTTTTCTCATGGCGCGTCACAATAATTATTACAAAGGTAAATAAGGATTATTTTTTTTTGAGCGAACACTCCTAGAACATAATAAAAATAAGCAGATTTTTTTTAAACTGTTTTATGAAAAATATTAAATTTAAGACATAATCATAAATTTAGTTCTTACAAATTATTATAAGTAATATGTATCTAGATACATAATGTCTTTATACACTTTAAAATAAAAATGTCTGAAATGTAGGTACCTAATAATACTAATTCTAATTACTAATATACACGATGCTGTGAGTAGAAAAAATTATCAATAAATTCTTCTATCGTTGTCTTTGTCTCATATTTCAAAGGATTCTTCGTTATTCCAAATTACCGAACCGTTTTCGGAGTATTTAATGGAATATTTAGAAAGCAATAACATAAACCAATCAACAAAAATTAATTTAAGAATCCACTTATTTAATTGGTCCTTGTTAATTAATTTTATTACTAGCAAGATGTTTTGATTGAAGATTTAACATTTCCTTGGTCCCTTCGGTTGTTGATGCCATGCATTTTTTTATATTAATTCAATAAGTTAGCAATAAACAGTACAACATTCCCATCAGGATTCTCTGGTTAAAAAGAATGAAAACTATTCTTCTGTTAACTGTCAAATTATTCTGCACTTTTTAATAAGTCTTAATTTGTTTGTTGACATCCGCATGATGGTATAGAAGGATCAATCTAACTAGGGTTTGATTAATTATTTGTCACTTCTATAATTTTTTTTTTATTGAAAACTAGTTTCGAATGTCATACATTTATCTTCAGTTTTAAAAGCACACAAAAATTGTTGCCCCTAATGAGTCTTAATTTATTTCAATTTTTATGTTTCATTATTTTTTTTTGTTCTTTTTTATTATTAGAATAATAATTGGCAATGTGTTTTGGTTCGCTTGAATCTTTGGGTCTTAAATGGCTCGAGTTTTATTTCAGCTTGACAGACCCGGTATACGGTTTACAAAAAATACTTGTATAGCGGTTTTTTAATTCGTTCAACATACCAGATTCATGATGTGGCGTTTTTTCAGTTATACTATGCCCTGCCAGTAAAGTGTTTATTGTATTTGCCAGTAATATACATTATAGAGCCATGTAAAAAAAAAATGTAATAATAATAAATTAATAATAATAATAAATAATAAATAATAAATTAATAATAAATTGATACTGAACATAGGGCATAGTTTTAGTAATGAATGAAAGTAAACTGAGGAGAATGTGGTGATGATGTATTTGGCATGAAAAATATCTAACTGTGACATGTAGCTCACTTTCCATGACTGAAATTTATGTTGTGATTTTCATCCAACTTTTTCTAAACTTTCCAATTGTTTTCTACTTTTGTGAGTTGTGAAATCGTTCGTTTTTAATGAGTCCGCTTGAATCCCTATAGGTATATGAGTAATCGGTTCTTAAAATAGTATTTTTTTATTATTTTTTATTTTTAGCATCGTACATGCCCAACAAATCCTTCACTTATTCTGAACTTAATTCTTTTGACGTAGCCTTATCCCCAGTGGTCTTTACCAGTGGCGGTACCGATAGCTGAAGAAACTGAATGCTCCGCCATCAGGAGACGTCAGAAGAGGCGACGAAGAGGAGTTCTATGTATTCGACCATCTTTTATTCAGTGGCTGGGATTTTCGGCAATCACTCATCCGGAGTCAACACCCTCTCCCTGGCTCCTTTCACTTCTCTATCCTTCTTTTCCAGCACTCTATACGTCTTGGTCTCATCTTCGTTCACGAGCTCATGGCGATCTAACGGGTATGCATGCTGAGCAATTCGCATGACATGAGATGTAAGTAGATCGGGCAGTTGCCCATTCGACGGGATACTAGAAACAAAATAGCTTATATATTAAGAAGAAATTTTTGCTAGGGTCAAGAAAAAATTCCTATTTTTCGAAATAAAAAACTGGTAAGTTGGTTGTTGATATATTGTTTTGAGTAATACCGCAAAACTACCGCACTTCTTCTTTTTTAGGCATAATAATAAATTTATTTTTTATTCTACATTTTCATGTATTTTCATTAAATTTGCATATAGCTAAAATGATTGTGCTCTGCAATAATTATAATGACATTTAAATTTGAATATATTTCAATACATATTGAAAGTTAATTTTGTAGGTAACGAATTATGTATATTTTGAATAAGTAATAAAACATATTCGTTATTCAATAATAATCTTTTATCCGTAAAAGTACAAGTGCAGTCTGAGTTTTCAACATTACTTGCTTTTGTGGAGATATTATAAAGTGAACTTTGATTTGGATTATCTGAAATTTGTATTAAAAAAAAAGTTGTCATCACAGTGAAGAACATTAAATGTTATTGCCTATGATTCATGAGGGGCTTTTTTTTTTTTTTTTTTGCATTAGAATAACTTTGTAGGTTTGTTTTATTTTTGTTAAGGATTTAGCTAAGAAGCACTTATTAATGTCTGTGCAGTAATGTAGGCTAGTAAAGAGGGTGAAAAGACAAAGAGATTACTTTGTCAAAATAAAAAATAACTTCACTTTAAAACTTTTTTTTAGCGATATTGAAGTGAATATAAGCGAAACCAGTTTCGACATCGTTTGCCCATAATCCTGGTAACGAGGCTTATTAACTGGATCGAATCTGGTCTTTGATATAAGTTTCTCTCGGATCTTATGCAAAACATTTTTTTTGAAACAACTGCTTTGAAGCGCTAAGACTTGTCCATGTCTGCGTCAAAATCATCACGGAGAAATAGTTTGTAGAAATTTTAATAGGAATAGTGCATCCGGTCCTTGTAAGATAATGAAATAATTGATATCTTGCTCTCTTCAAGTTTCTCCTGCCTCTTTATAAATAGTGGTCTTTGAGTAAATGTAATGATATGCGATCTATTTTAGTTTGGTTTTCTCATTAATCACGCTTCTATTAAATACTTAGCTGATATAATTAAAGTATATTTTTGAATGTTAATTATTACGCTTTAACATTAATCAAACAACTTCCTGCGAGTTAACGAAATTGCAATTCAATCGGGATTTCAAATTTAAACTTTTTAAGTGGTCTCATTGTTTATCACCTTGTATCAATTGCCGATAGATAACAAAGAGGCCACTTAGAAAGTTTAAATTTGAAATCCCAATTTACTTAAAGTTACTCCGTTAGTCATAAAGTTACCCCACTTTACTGCAATGAATATTGCCGTTAAAAACATTTGTAAATTTAAACAAATAAAAAAAAAATTGTAATTAGAAACGAAATGGCGAATGTTAATTTCGAGTTCCGAGGATCTTTCTGGAGTTACCTGTGATTTTGGTGCCAAATTTCAAATAACCGGCCCGATACTTTTGGAGACATGCGTACGGCGTGTTGCATGCTGATGAATTTTTTAAATTCGATTTTTGGATTCTACGTCTCTTGAAACTTTAAACCTTAAATTTTTAGTGGGGAGGAGGTTAAAATTTTTTTTCTTGGTAGATAAGAGGTTCATTATTGAAAATAATAAACCAAAAAAAAAAAAGAACGAATTAGGAAGTGTATAAAATTTGGTGGCATACTTGATTTTTTAAATATATTTTTGGCACCTTATCTTCTATTGAACTAATATGAATTGAACATCTCGACAAATGGATCTTAGTCCGTCTATTTACGTAGTAATGTTGTTTTCTTTTCCACCCGTTATAAATTGTATTTAATTGACGTATTTTTCCAATTTAATGTCACTTCTATCGGCAGAGAATTTTTATTTACTTCGTGATAAGGTTAATTCAAAAGAAAATTTAACTTCGTTCCCTAAATTTCGTGTCTTTAAGACCTTTAACTGATCCCCAAAATTAACCTCAAATATATAATACATATTATGTATTTATACATCTGACACAACTTTGATTGAGACAGGGTCGAAATTAGAATTTTTGCCATGGGGGACTAGCTTAATTTTGCCGCCCTTTCTTTCAGCCTACCCTTCTCCCAATAAAAATCAACTGTATTTTAGGTAATATACTTCAAAATAAATATTATCATCTTGCAACATTAACTAATTTTATTGATTAAGTTATTGTCAAAACAATCAAAAAGCATAACAAAATATTTTTTCTTAACCAAAAAACAAATTTCGCTTGAAATTTGCCGCCCTCTAAATTCTGACGCTCGGGGCAAGTGCTCTCTTTATCTCCCTCCAGTTCTAGCTCTGGATAGAGACCTGATGTTTGCATTTCAAGTTTACATGGGCGTGCCCAATAGTTTTATGAACAAATATTTTAGTTTATAAATTTTTATTTATTGGGAAAAATGTTTCTTTGAATTATAAATGATATATTTAACACAATTAGTTGATATAATAGCAGAGATACCTAGCAGTGCTAGCCAAGTTTATATATAGTACGAAAAATAATCTGGGAACCACAATTGATGACTCATCTATCAGCTAGGTGATTACTGTCTTTCCACTCTAATTATCTTTTTTGATGCATAGGCTCTTATAATATCTTTTTTTTATTTTTTTTTAAATCAATCTGTCTTAATAATAAAATTATTTATAAAAACGTTATATACATAAAAAAATATATAGTGACAAGAGCAAACTAATAAAAAGAAATAATATTTCCCAAGACGGGAGGGTGAAGGAATGGGTACCTCCTGACTATTGGACCAATCCGATCTCCATAAATTTGCATTATGAAGTAGAAAAAAAAAATTAAATGTGTTAAAAATGCCCTGATATTTCAGTCTTCATTTTTTTTCCAGGCACCTTTTGAAAATGTCCAATTCGTGAAATTAGATTTTCAGTATATGGGTTTTATGATTAACGGAGGCGTGCTAGTTTATTAGATTTATCAAAATTGCATATTCTATCCAATTTTCGTCATTTTTATTGTACAATAGCTTTTTAATAGTTAAACTACTACTAACTTTCATCACTAAAGTCTATCAGAAATTTTTTATTTTGTGAAAAACATTCGAAGTTGTTGAAAAAAATTACATCAATGATATTTAGCATATCGTTTAGGCAGATAATAAGGTAGACAATAAGGTTAAACTGTTTTGAAATTGACTTGTTCACTTTTATTTATATATATAAATTATTATTGCCATATTAAATAAAATCACAATTAGGCATTTAGGAACTGACGATGTTTTTTGGTTTTTACTTCCTTGTACGCAGTAAAGGAAATATTGTAATCGCCAAAATTTTCATTTTTCAAATTTCAACGGAAATATCCATTTTGGCCATCTCTAAATCCATTTTGACTAGTTACGTCATGACGTCTGGACGTACATTCGTTCGTTCGTTAGTACCTTTCATAACTCAAAAACGGTTAGCCGTATAAAATTTTGTATTTAGGATTATTGTAAAATCTAGTTTTGAACTTACACATAAACATAATGTTTTTTCTTACTTTTTGGTTACTTTCTTCTTATATCTAGCGTAGTTTTTTGATATATTTGCAAAATTTATTTCACATATTGATAAATATTAATATATGTAATAAAAAATTAAGGTTCTTAAACAAAATTTGTTATATAGAAAAATATTTATATATTTAACTGCAATTCCAAATGATCATTAATACATTTAATTTGGAACATAATGCATGATTTGTTTTGTTTTTTGTATACAACAAAGTCCTTTTATTTTTTTAATTTGTTTATTATTGATTTTACATCTCATTTTATTATTTTTCACGGTAACTATTTACTTTTGTAATATTATTTTGTTAACATGGACTAGTATACAAATTTATTATTTTAAATTTATTTTAAATCATGGAGTTGGTAAGAGAGTTGCCTACTTATTATTCTCGGCGCTTTAGTATCTTATTTTTGATTTAGTTGCAGTACACACTTTTAAAGATTTTTTCTTTTAAAGCTGGTAAAAATTCAGCCCAAATTTCGATATTTAATATTAACTATGTTAATATATTGTCTTGCCAATGATGATTTATTTTATTCATACATCTTTTGGAAGTTAGATGTTTGGAATGTGTAACCATGTTAAAACTTTCAATTTCTGCCATTGTTATTTAAATTATATAATAAGAATTGTTGTTAATGGGATATTTTAATATTGTTGATGGAATTTACCTTGGAAAATTTTAATTGCAAAACTTTTTTGTATTTTATTTAGGTCAAAAATACATTTTAAAATAATAAATAAAATAAACAATATAATATATTATATGTATATGCCAGATGAGTTTATTGACAAAATGTACATATTCCATGCATGGAATGTTCAACTTACATTTTTAATCATTGTAATGCATTTTACAATTTTAAAATTTAAATAAAGAATTTCAAAATTCAAAACAAAAAAGATTAAAAAAAAACACGAATGGAACAGATTAAAAAAATAAATAAAATAATAGAAAATAAGAGAACATATTTTGAAAATACAATTATAATACGTACATAATAGAGAATTAAGAATTACAGAAAATGAGGTAAAACTGAATTGGCATAAATAAATGGGCAGGTTCATACAATTAGTTTAAAAAAATAAATAATATAAATAAATACAAAATAATAATAAATAAATAAAAAAATAAAATAAAGTAAATAAGGTTTCATATTCAAATAAACATTTGAATAAAATAAAATTAATAAATACAATCATACAATCAGTTTAAAAAAAAAAACTAAAACAAGATTATATAAAAATATACATATTACAGAAGAAAATAACTTCAATCAGTTCAATGACTAATGAAATTAATATTAACAAATTGAAATGTACTGCACCAGATGGTTTACATTTGAATTTATATGTTTCAATTGAAGGTCTATGCTAGAGATGAAGCACATCTCTTTTTATATTTTGTTCAGATTTTATCTTCTGAAGGCAGCCATCCTTTTATGCGAGTATCTCCATCGCAGTTACATGAATCTCTGTGTTAGTCAAATGAAATCTTTTAAAGTAGTGTTTGGATGAATGGACACACACACACACACACACACACACACACACATATATATATATATATATATATATATATATATATATATATATATATATATATATATGTATGTGTGTGTGTGTGTGCACTTATATATATATATATATATATTACATATATATATGCATACATACACACACTCTAATTAAAAAACAAGTCGTCGTCAGAATATAAAAGATATTTTACAACCAAACCATCAATTTACATACCACTGAGGGAAAAAATCAAAACATAATATAACTATTTCTGATACAACTTAGAATTTTTATTGAAATACATCAATAATCATAATTATGCACTTATATATATATATATATATATTACATATATATATGCATACATACACACATACACATACACACACACACACACACACACACACACACACACACACACACACACACACACACGCACACACACACACACACATATATATATATATATATATATATATATATATATATATATATATATATATATATATATATATATATATATATGTATGTGTGTGTGTGTGTGTGTGCGTGTGTGTGTGTGTGTGTGTGTGTGTGTGTGTGTGTGTGTGTGTGTGTGTGTATGTGTATGTGTGTATGTATGCATATATATATGTAATATATATATATATATATATAAGTGCATAATTATGATTATTGATGTATTTCAATAAAAATTCTAAGTTGTATCAGAAATAGTTATATTATGTTTTGATTTTTTCCCTCAGTGGTATGTAAATTGATGGTTTGGTTGTAAAATATCTTTTATATTCTGACGACGACTTGTTTTTTAATTAGAGACCATTCGTCCAACTGACGGTTATCTCCGAAATATCAAATTTGATTCTGCAGTAATCACACGTTTTCAGGCGGACACACTGACTGAATCACGACATAGATGGCTGTGGCAACTCCTTTCTTTCTCGGCATTGTATTAATTTGAATTCCTATTTCTTCCCCCTCCCCCTCCTCTGTGGATGGGTCAGCCATTCAAAAAACTTACGGAAATATCTTAAAGGATTGAACCTCATACACTATCCATAGTTCGAGTTTTAAAGTTGTTTATTAGTACGTTGAAAAACATTCGCTGAAAGTTGAAAAGGATAGCGAAATTATGAAAACTTATCGCCTCTAAAAATTGTTCAGTCTTATTCACTTGTTAGCTGAATCCTCTCAAGATATTTTATAGCTTAAAAATAATTAAATTACATGATTATTTAATTTGACATTACTAATTACAATTTGAAGTAGCATACTCTAATAATAACTTGCATTTTGATTAATTCAGTCATATTGTATATACGAATTTATTTATATTTCTGAGCAATATTGATTTAATATTAACAATTTTTCTTTAACCTACTTACACCTGTTGTGAGCTGAATAAAGTTTCATTTTGGTGTTGTATTATTTTTAATTTCTTATTGTATTTTTTAATTATACATACTGTAATGATCTTAATGAGCTGCTAATGTTTATTTTTAATAAAAAAAGTTAGAAAATTAATGTCTATTAAAATAAAAAAATAATTATGCAATTGGTATAAAGCATTAATAATTATTGCATTATATATTTTTGAAGTAATTATTTGTAATTACGAAACGTCATTAAAATATTAAAATATCTTCAGAGGAATAAGCTGACAAGTTTTTATTTTGAACTCTACTATTACGTGCATCAGTTAAAACATCAACACATTAATGTTTTAAAACATCAGAAGTCAAACATTAAACTTACTGATACATCGGCCTGAAAAAATGGCAAAACATTGACAGTTTCAATGAAAACACGTTGTAGAGGAAAAATAAGCCCAAATCAACAAAATTTGCACATTCGTGAAATTATGGTATAAATTTCATTTTTGTATGAATCGAAATCTGCAGAATCTGCCCAAATTTCCGGAGGACAATCCTTCCTGGGAGTAGTAATTAGAAAATAAAATCCCCTTTAGGAAATAAAGTTTGGCTTAACTAAATCCATTAAAAGGCGACTTTTGGTATAAAAGTATTATTTTTTGGTTTTTAAATCACTCTTTACTAGTGAATGTTTTTCTCAGCCCCCTGTTAAGTTAAAGATACCCCACTTCTAGAAAAACTTCTATTTATTTTTAAGCTTTAATTTCATATAGATGAAGTCGAGGTTTCTTTTGGGATTGGGACAAGGAGCTGAGAAAAAGATTCACAAATAAAGATTGATTAAAAAAAAATCTTTATTGGTCTCCTCCACGAAAATTCAACTTCATTTCTTACATGGAATTTTATCTGAATTACAATGGTGCAATCGAAACTTAATTACCTTGAATGGTTTTTGAGTTATCGCTCTCTATTGAACCAAAAAAATAACACTTATATTTACGTGACTTTTTGATTAATAAAAAAATATATATCTAGATTTCAAAACATGTTTACGATCCCTATTTACGCCTATCGGTTTTTTTAAATATTTTAAAATTAGTTATGCTATAGTTTTATTTTTTTCTTATTCATAATTCAAAACTTTTAAAATCAACTTGATAACATAAGACCAGTTAGATGAATATGCTTATTTTTCATATTAATTTTTTTAAAATGAGTGATTTTTCTCTTATTTCTATCTTTTCTCAAATTATTATAGTACTATTTTTTTTAAATAAGCCATTTCATTTATTTATATCATATTATTATGTTTAATTAGTTAGTTTAAAAAATCTCGATATAATCTGAGCGAGGAAAGCTTGGATGGAGGTCACTAACCCAGGGACACACGCAGCTTGGCCCTCAAGAGCACTGTCAAGGCTGAATAACAGCGTATTACATTTCTACTCCAATCATTGATTACCCGTTCTATTTCCTTACTTAAATCACTGAGCCTCTTCATTGTCTCTTTACTGATAATGTAATAGTTTCTAATAATAATCATTAATGCAAATCATAACACATATAAATAATTAAACACATGTTTTATTCTTCTGTTTTATAACAAAGACGAGCTTTTGAAAAAATAAAATAAAATTCAATTCTGAAGTTCAAATTAAATTTTTCCAACCATTCCTCATTATACAGAGTGTGCCCCTCCTCCTCTCCCCCCTTTCCCAAAGAAGTATAATTCTTGAGGATTTTATAGAAAATTTAACGCTCAACATGGCGTCTTGATTAGTTTTCGTATTTTTTTTAAATTCATTTTTCGACATTTTTTGGTAATTAATGAAGAAACGGCTCCTTGGATAAAAAAACTGATAAAAACTAACGTCGTGGAGAATGAGATTTGGCATCGAATGAGACCAATAGCAGTTTGATAGATCAAAACCATGATCTTCGATAAATTGCATATTAACTCATGATGCTATCTTCTCGGTTGGAGATAGTAAAGAAGATAGACGAACACTTGGATGGAAGAAAATTTGGAAGCCGGTCTGAAGAGCATGGCTAATGAACGGCCGAGGATTGTACAAAATAAAGAAGATTTAAGGAATATAATTTATGACGATAATCTTTCTATAATGACTAAAATATTTAGTGACTTAAACATTGGAAAAGAAAATAATGATGAAAATCACACACTGCTTTCACTCGCAGTTCAACTCACTAATGAAATAAAATCTCTTGGCGTTATCCGTTGAATTATAATCCGGGTTTTACTTTCGAAGAAGACAGATTCATGTTCAATTGAAACAAAATTAAAATTTTAACTTTTTAGGCAAATACAAGACTTATTTTATTTAATAAGCACATTTCTTTCTTTATTTTTTTAATATTGCCCAAATATTTTTCTAATTAGGTGAATTTAGAAGCAAAAAAAAATTATTTTGACTCGCAGATTTGTGAATAAACACATGTATTTGATGATTTTGGTAAAAACATTTTTTTACAAGAAGAAAAAAAAATGTAAACAGAAAATAGGCCAATAGAAAATTCAAACATCATTTATCTAACAAATATACCTTGTCCAGTCCTCCGACAGTTAATATTAAATGATTTTTTATTTATTAGTTAAGAACCGGAACTTGTAGTCATTTGCAAATACTATGATCAAAACCAATTATTATCCATTTTGATGAGTTGAATATCGAAACGAAATATAATCGATGAAAAATCATCTTATTATTTGAAGTAGTTCAGCGGTATTTCTTTCTATTTCTTCTTCACTGACTTTTAAGTGTGAATATAATGTAGTTGTCCTACCGTCGACAGAACGTTTGAAATTACATTCGAAATTCGTCTTAGTAGTATACCACAAGTAGAGGAAACCGTAATAACAAACTTGGGCAGGAATTAACCATCATTTCCTGAGGGTTTAGTATCTTAATTAGAAAACTTCTTATCAGTTGATACAGTCTGGCTTAAGTTATATTGAAGGAGATAGCAAAAATCCATTCAGTATTGCGAACAGATTCAGTCTTGTCCTTATTCTCTGTTTATAAGAATATCTATCACACAGAAACATTAAAGTTTCATGTTATATACAATATAAGTTGAACTTTTTTAATAATAATTGAATGTTTCTGGTTAGTTAGTCATTTTTAGGCTGTTGTAGTGATATCTCTAGTCAGCATTTATTCATCTTATGTTTTTCAGTCCTGGTAATCCCTGAATAGGCGAGATATTGACTGGTTATTTATTTGCTGCTAGTTGAGAGACCCACAGTTCAATGCCGTGAAACCTCTCCTTACGGACACCTCTCTCCAATGGACATCCCTCCCTATGGATAATTTTCAAATGTCCAGGCCTGGAAGTATAGGAATTTAGATCCCTTTGCCATGGACACCCTTCAAACGGATCCTGAAAGCAAAATTTTCATCACCAAGAGATGTATTTACTGCTCTGAACGGACTCTTACAAAATTTTGAAAATAAAGTAAACGGTATTTAATGGTTTTATGTTTTGATTTGCAAATTAAAATACCTATGTAAATATACTTAAGTTATTATTTTTTATTGATAAATTCTAAAGGCAAAACACCGTCATAATATCAAAGTAATTCTATATTTCAATTATATCACTGGAAGATAATCAATTAATTCTATAGATATTAGTGAAGTCAAGCTCTTCCTTTTTATATTTCAGTAAAACCACACACTGTTGGCATAAAGTACAAGAATTTATGGGATTAAAAAAAATGTATATAATATATTGAAAGTATGCCAAGTTGTATGTCATAAAGTTTTTTTGAAATCTCTTAAATTCTTGTATTTTCGTAAAAGTACTTCACCTCAAACAATAGGCTGCTGGCCTATCCAGTTATTTTGTGGCAAAGAGATGTTGAACTGCATTTTGAATTTAAAAATTAACATTTGTTGTCCATATTCAAAATCTATTATATAAAAAGTCTTATCAATAAAAATAAATCATTTTTAGTTTAATCTAACTCAATGATAATAATAATAATAAACAAGTATTTAAAAAACAAAAGTGATACCGTAAATATATATTGCTACTAAATAAATAAATTATTATAACATGAAACGATTTCGTTATGGTTTAATTAACAACTTTTTTATTACCATTGGCATTTTAGGTAGGATTCAAATAGGCGTATTGAGTAAAAATGGTTCGGAATCCATTAATATTATGGATAATGATCCCGAGCGAATGTGAGACCTTTAATTAATTGTATTAATATTATTGTTATTTTATGTAATGAGCTATAAGAGCATTTGTTGGCTTCGCATATGTTTAAATGAATTTAATGTCTGTGACCAAAATTGAATTGGATCTTTATTATTAGCGGTGGAAATACTCTATCTTTAAGCATCACAACTTTCGACACTGCTATATTTTTCATTATGGTATAGTAGAGTGTTGTGATTTTTTTTTTATCTATGCTAGATAATTACATCAATTTTTAAATTATTCAAGATTTGTATTGGAATTGAAATATAAACATACTGTTCCATAACATATAAACAAACAAATGATAAAGACGAGATTGATTATTATTATCATCACATGATCGAGCTTATGACATAACGATAGATCGATGAAAGGCGATAATTATGGAGATACATAGATTAGCTAATTACCGCTCCTCATTACTCAGCCTTCTTAGAAATCGCAATTTAAAATTTTTCACATACCATCATCTCAAGCCGGCATAATCATTGTATTGTAGCATTTATAATTTAATCAGCCAGAAGCTAGACAAAATCAGGTATCTGTCTTAGCTTTATAATATGCATGTTTGTTTCGCGGAAGCTTTGAACTTTAACTGTCTTTATTGTAGCGAACGAACCAGCTGAGTCACCTTTTACTTCAGACTTCGCTGATCTTGCAGTGGACGGTCTCGTTACATACCCCCGTCGTTTTTTTTACGACCGTAATCTTGTGATGTCAACAGTTTTACCTTGTTGAGCGTGGCTTCAGCATCTGGGTCTCTGCCAAAGCTCCCTTTATGCCTTTTATGAAAAAAAGAGGATTTTGTGAGTGTAAACCAGGGGTTCTCGCCGTTTGTTCTTTGTCGCGTTCGTCCTTAGGCTAAAGCTTCAAATTTTGGATTTCAATTGATAAAGAAATTATGAAATGTTTATGAATATCTATTTAAATACTGGTATAACTTTATTATGTTTAATTAACTTGGGAAAATATCTTTCTTTAGCCAATTTGAATCGTTCTAGTACAAACCACATCGTTTAAGCATACATTTCTTCTGATGTGCTCATACACTTCTGTTATTGCATACTTATGCTAAAATGTTAAGTATATATATATAAATATTCTTATCATTCATTAGAATAAGATGGTAAAAAGAAACAGCGGAAAATGTGTTTGAACAATATAACCGACAAACAGTCGGTTTGTTAGAAACGTTTGAATAATAGCCATAGCTGAAGAAAGGCGGAGCTCCAAACTTTAATATTTGATTTTCTCGAAATGCATTAGGGTGACTTTCCCCCTTCTTTCTTCCGTGGACTCTTCACATATTTTTTTCCTCTTCTATTGCAACTCTCTGGTTTCCAAAGCATATATGCATGATGATGTATATGTATGAGCAGTACTGTATTCATTTTCAAATATGGAATCGCATTTCATAAATATTTACATTAAAAAAAATAAGAAGAGGAAAAAAATTAACATAAAAAATGAAATCGTAACAATGTGTTGTGATAATAGTGGCGATTTGGTATATCTGGTCAATATTATAGATACGCTCGTCCTATACGCTAACCCAATACGGAGTATTGATAACAATGTTTTATTTAAATTAAATTTATTAATTATTAAAAATAAGAAAAAAAATCGGACAGTAGTGGCAATTTTAACACAAAAGAAAGGGAATTTTCTTTTTAAAAAGGCAAATATTTAAAATCATTTATGAGCAAATTTAATATGCTGCACTATTGTTAAGTGTAGTATTTGAAATGGGTTCGTATACAGATGAAGCGAAAAATTTTTTTTTTTAAATGAAACTCTGTTTTTTTTTTTTTTTGTAATAAGTATTCTACGGGTGCCAGATTGTTTTATTCATTTCAATCAATCATCAATTTTAATGAAATAATATGAATAGTTTTCCATTTACGACAATGGATTTATATATAAACTTTACCGCTTGATGAACTCTTCACTGTGACATAGTGTATTATATTTTATGAATTCATGTAAAACTACACTTTTCCAAGAGAACAGCAGTCCAGAGGAAGACTTTTTCTGACATTAATTATTAAAATCATAAATTTCGAAATTAGGGGAAAATATATTTTTAATCTTTCATATTTTTAATTTTACTACTACATAGGATGTAGTGTCACATATTCAATCCTTTTCCGCCCTATGATTTCATTAATTATAATGACACTAGTACAAAGTAAATATAGTTTAACTCTGCTATAAAATAATAAATTAAAACATTATAAAACTATATTTTATTTATTGATTCACGACTATGTTATAAAGAATTACAGCACTTAAATATGTTATTGTGAATTATGCCCAGGACACAGTGGCCTCACATACCTTCCAGTAAGGATATTACACTTGTAGATTGGGTTTGATATTTGATAAAAGATGAAAACATTTACAATTTCTGTTTTTTTTTACCAGAATTAAAACGCATTTATTGGTAATTATGCATAAGCCAAAACTGTCAATATGAATCGCTTATTCTGAGATTTATGCTGCGTTAAAAGCAGTTGTGTACTATTCTGAGAACTTAAAATTGGCTGCCATGTCGAAAACGCTCGTGCATAATGAACAATAAATATTTTTTAATTGTGAATACGACACTTGAATGGCATTTTTTAGTTTTCATCTATTTTTAAAAGTAAATATGGTGAGCCTGAATATTTTCATTTAAACTACTATCGGTAAAACTTTAAACATTCATTAATAGCTATATTAAGTAGAATATTTATTTTCTTTTACAGAATATTTTATCATGCAACTTATTGTTAATCTAAAAACTTTATAAACAACAGATTGCTGGAACTCTGATAAAATAATTTCATGCTCCTAATAGTCCCAAATGACAAATTTAAAATCGTACTTTTTAAACTTCAGCAATTCGTAAGCTAGCAATATAAATTTACCCATCAAATTATCACCAGGTCTTCACCAACTTAACGAACATATACTACATACGATTTCGTAATAAATTACAGGAGCATACAAACTGGCACGTATAGAACAATGCTACAGCATCCATAGTAGGCAACACCTTTAGAAGCCGAAAAGGAGCCTGATGAGGGAGCTCGTTGACTTGCAGGCAACATTAATATCAAGACCTGAGGCGGTGCCTCCGGGCACCTTTCTCCTTCAAGTCACGCATGCCAGTTTGTCGAGTTCATTGTTCTATACAATGAAACAGACAAGTTTCAGTATTTCATTTTGGCAAGTATGATTCCTAATAGGTAGTGATTTCGAATTTATTAGTGCAAATTCCTCTGGAAAAAAATGTTTTAAATTATTGAAACTCAGTTTTTCAAAAGATCTCTCTGAAAAATGTATACCAACTAATTAATGCATCAAAAAAAAAAATAATGGATTCAAAGGAATCACTTTTCTGGATAAATACCGAAATATGAAGTGAACTGTAAAAATGGGATTTCAATATTTCTTTCAAGTAATTAAGAGATATTACAGATGTGGCAGTTTACGTTAAAAAAAATTATTTTTTATAAAAATGTTTTGTTGCAAATAAAATTTCTAAAAACTAGTATACATACTAAATAATATACACAATTAAAAATATTTATACTAATGCGCTCTCCGAACAAGCCATACCTATGGTCACATTCACTCACCTTGCTTTCTGGATCATCTGTTGTAATTTGATCTCTTTTTTTCAGTTCTATTGTCATCAGTTTTAATCAGAGATAAGGAAATCTGGTTTTGCTTAAATCTGTTGTTTTTTTGTTCACGAGGAAAAACAAGGTCTCCTGAAAGCCATTCCTTGCGTTTTACTGCAAACCGTTCAGCTTTAGATGCGTTTACACCGAAATGTTACCGGCAAAAATGTTATTAGCAAATTGTTAATAACTTTTTTGTAAATAATTACTTATAGCAATATTATTTATCTGTGACATTCAAAATTTATATAAAGGAATTTAATCGTTATTGATGATATTGGCATGCTTGGTTATTAACTAAATAAATAACATAAATTTTGTGATCGATCTGGAAGAAATATATATATATATATATATATATATATATATATATATATATCAATGAAAATGTTAGTAACATTGTTAAACCCGGATTTCTTCCAGATCGATCACAAAATTTATGTTATTTATTTAGTTATTGGAAATGTTAGAAACATTTCGTTGACCGGTGTAATCGGTAGGCATTCCAATATTAATAACCAAGTATGCCAATATCATCAACTAGGTTTCCATAAAAAATGTTATTAATATTTTAATGCATGTTTACACCAGTCAATGAGGAAATGTTATTAACATTCGGTGTAAGCGAAATCAAATGTTATTGATATTTTTTCAGAGCACATATTTGAAAAATGTTAATAACACGTGTCATTAGCAAGGTTACCTCCGGTGTAAACGCACTTTTATGGGCACATTCCTTCCAATATTTAAAATAACGAGCAAATAAGTGATATCTGACTTATTTTATCAAGTATTGTGCTGTACCATAATCCTCGAATCCAAAAATGTATAGCAAGATGTTTTTTATCTTCAGGATTGCTACCATTTAATATCATACTATGCTGGATCTGCCTCAACATTCCACCGAGCTCATCCTATTTCACTTAGTACAAAAAAAAGATATAGTTTTTGTTACCAAAGACGTTAAAAGAAAAAAAAAAACTCCCGACTGCTCTCGCTCAAGATAATTAATGTAAGTGGATTATACGATATAAAAAAAACTTGTACTTAGTAGCACTTAGGTATGACAGATATTTATATACCTTCTCTAAATTATAAATTTGGATTTTTAAATTACTCTCGATTACTCTTTGTTAAATTATTTTTTGTTTAATTTTAGTTTCTATTAAAATTCTACTTTATTTTTCTTGCAACAATGTTCTGTGCATTACTCAGGAGAGCATCCAAAAATTATTCATTTGACTATTTTTCTTAATTTTCTTCATCAAAAGATATTCGAAAGCAAATGATGCAAAAATAACACAATCATAAATGGTTCATTGTATTTAATTGATAACACACTTTATCGTGGCTATAAATACACTCCTTGACAACAGAGTATAAGAGGTACGATTTAGGAACCGATCAGGATAAATTGATTTTTGCATTTTGCAGACATTTTCGGAATTTTTGGCCACTGTGGATCGGTGGCGTGGACATCAATTATTCGGATTCGGGACAACATTTATTATTATTAATTAATTTAATAACAGAGAAATACCGAAATATTAAGGGATTTTAAAAATATAAATATATACAATTAAATATTATTCAACTGTTGAACTGTTCCTACTACAACATTTAGGAGACTGTTAGGCTTAGCTATTTAGTCCTAAATTACTATTAAAAAATCATGTAAATAACTTTCAAAATGTCTATAAAGAACAATTGAAATATTTTAAACAATCAAGTTTAATATGAAATAAAACAAAAAACTTTTTATTTCTCGTAGTTGAGGTTTCTGATCCGAAGATAAATCAATCACGAGTTTTTACATGCTATGTATGTATGCATGATGTATTATATGTATTCGATATTTTATATAGATAAATATATAATAAAGATAAGAGGGAGATGAGCTATCTGATCCAAGAGGCGGCACGATGTAACGGTGGCCGTGCCCTTGAACCCGCACTCTCACTTCCCAGGTCGACGTCCTCCCTCCTCACTCCTCACTCTCTCCCACTTTCTCCCTCCTCATTCCCCACTAGCTCCCGCAGCATGTGCCCACTCTTCTGGCTACAGTCATTCTTCTGATTTGGCGCGGCATTCGTAATACGACCTCTTAGTTATATTGTATCAAAATATTATCGTCTATGATACAGAAATAAATAATATACTCGTGCCTGGTTTAAACGATTTTGACAGTATCTTCTTTCCTTCAAACATTAAGTTTAAAATCTTCCGCCATTTCGTTTTTTATTACTTTAAATATAATGAATTAAAAAATATAATTATTACTACATTATAATTTTTTTTGGTATTTCCTATATAGATTGTATTGTATAGATTCTACTAAAATGGCACAGAATACACCAGAATACACAAGGAGAAAATTATATGACGATCTGAAAAAAATTCAGATGGATGAAAATAAGTTATCAAGCTTGAAGAATGGAGGGCCCATATATAGGCAATCCTCTTAGAAAGAGAGAATTCTTGTTCCCTCGCTTTAATAGGCAACGGGATATGTTAGATTTTTTTTAATGAATAAAGGTATGATTAGTAGAATAATAATTAACGGAAAAAATGACACCATTATAATGATTTCAGAGAAAAATTATTATCAAATTTTTCATTCCCTCACTCTGTCCCAAACCAAGTTTTGAAAATTACTAAGCAGAATGGATAATTATTTCGTTTCAGTATTATCAGGATTGATAAGGTGGGGTTAGAATATTTTAAAATTCTTCAATTTAGTGTTTTAGTAGAGATCTTATTAACAGATTGTCCCAGAGTTTTGTATCATTCCCTCATCAGGTGGTAATTTTAATTCTAGCGGGGACTTCAATTATCAAATGAGCACTAAATGATGGTCATAAGTCTCTTTGCTTGCAAGTTAAGAAAGGGACAAGCACTACTGAGCTGCACGAACATTTTTTGAAAAAAGTTCCTTATAGGATAAGCTTCTAAGTCTTTCTACCGTCTACTTATAAATCGTTTTGGGTGATGGACCCAAAAGATTCGAAGATAGACACCATTCAAACACATAAGAAGTTCCATCACTTATTAAAGGCACTTTTTAAGGTCGACTTTCATTCCCTCATGGAGGACATTTTTTCGAAAATTTCCCATTCAGGAAATACGCATGAGGCTGAGTTCTGGGAGTATATATATTCACGTTTTAATATGCAAAGGAGCATTCTGAAGGATTTTTGGAGGAAAATTCGTAAGGTAATGTTTGCGAAATTTCAGAACTGCAATTGACGCTTTCCAATAGTATGACCCTTATAGTGTTTTTAAGGAGCTCCCAATTTCGGAATTTTGTTCGGGCTCAAGGTTCAAATGCTCCTATGTGCATGGCGGTGTTATTACTTATATTATATTTTTATAGAGTTCATCCATCTCAACTTCACGTTATGCAGATTTTTTAAATTCTGCAATTGACTCATCTTTCTTCGGACCTAATATACCTCACAATGCATAATTCTACTTCCTTAAAAGTAAGTGGCCATGTTCTGCACCCGTAACGTAAAAACTAGGATAAGAATAATTTTTCCTTGTTTATTATAATTTTAGATTTCTGGGCAGTATGCGTATATGGAATAAATTAACGACAGGAAAACCCAACTAGGCGAGGAAGAACGAGAGAGTTGGTTATCCTACAGGTTACCAACCTATTCTAGTCAGAGTAAGAAAGTCGAAATTTGTTCCGTAGGCACGAAATAAAAATCGACCTTCTAAGACCGGGTTCTAACTTGCAAGAGAGTTACTTTTGTTACAATTTAAACGTTAGTGGATTATATGTGAGAATGAGAAGTGCGTCATCGTTAATGGATCCCTGTAAAGGACCAGTTTTAAAATAAATTTAATTATTTCACAAAAAAAAGTGGCTTAAAAATAATTTATTACAGAGGAATTTCGAGAATCCTGAAATAGATATCATGATTGTCTTTGCATCGAATTGATGCTGGGTTTAAGAATAAACCAGTTCTTACTTTAGTTGTCATAAATTAGAAGGTGCCTAATTTAATCAAACGTAATTCGATGTTCCTTAAAAATATAGGAATAGTCACTCTTGACCATTCAAGAGTGACTATTCCTATATTGCCCATGCATAGACACATCATGGGTTGATCTCATCTAGCTAAGCATTTCTTTCTTGTGTAAGACGAGATGTACTTTTTGAAAGATGCGACCAGATGTGGTTGATATTAGGCGGAGTGAATAAAACTGAGCATGTGCTCATTCCTAAAAAATCTGAGCACATGTCCCGATTTGATGTGCATAAAGTTATACAATGGAATACTTGCTAAATCTATGGGTAGATTATTGATTCGGAGTGCCTCCACTCCTTTCTAAGTTAATACAACTGAGAACGTGCTCCACTATTTGAGTTGATATTCAGTAAAATATTCAGTCTTCGAAATATTAGACCGGCATTTTGCTGAGTACCTATTCGCATAGTGGAGGACATTCTCAGTTTTATTAACTTAAAAAGGTGAAAGCTATCTCTGGTGGACATTCAAGAATATTCCTTTGAGTTGGATGGGTTGTTGTGTGCATTAAAATGCAAAAAATGCATCATTCACTTAAATATATAGGCTGGATGTTCTGTAAATACAAAACATATTTGGTATTTATTCAAATTTGTGTATTATCTGTATTTATATAGATATATATTATCTAAGAGTCTTCCTTCAGAAATTATCAGTAATGACGCCTCCATAATTTACAAAATAAAATTTAGATAATTGGAAAAAATTTATTAAAATAAAATTAAAAAAAGTATTGTCTAAATATAATAAGTATTGTCCATATGGAGCACTTATTTATTTGCACACTGTGTTAGTACTTATCTTGTTGAAATAAATATGCTAAAAATATCAGCTAATTAGATAATTATGAGTGCAAAACAACATAATTTAATACGTCATACTTTATCTCTTCTGTGTCATCGCAGCTATCTGTAATATCACAGGAATTTGAGAACAATGTTGAAGTTTCTGGCCACATCTTTTTCGATTTTTGATCTTCAACTATGGTTGATTTTAATAAGGAAATATGGGAAACTGATGCCACCAAAAGATGGGGTAAAAAGTCTTGGTTCGAAGCTTCATTACTTTCCTGGAGTGATTCCTGGAATTTTCTAAAATCCAAATTCCTGGCCTCCTAGACCTCCTCTATCAAATGTTCCATTGGTAATATTGATGATTTATATTTTCCTTCGCATGAATTAATTAATAAAAAAAATCGACAACTTTAACTAAGATTATCTATCAATCTATCTAATATTATCTAACTAAAAAAAAAACCATAAAAAATAGTTACTATGCGAAATCTTCCGAATGAGTTAACCAAATACGGTTTAAAATTTTGAAATCATAAAAAAAAAAAAACATAACTATTGTTTTCGAAGGAAAAACACAAAACATGAATTTCTAAATGTCTGAAAAAATTATTATTTTACGTTTTTGTATATCTTAATGCATACTATAAAACTTGTTTGAGTTAAAAAATTTCATCTTCAAATTTATTTTGGTGATGCCCAAACAAAAGGCTGTTCGTCCCACTATGTGCGGGTTCGAATCCGGCCTGTAGGGATCGATTTTTATA
Source organism: Rhaphigaster nebulosa (assembly GCA_948150685.1). Lineage (NCBI taxonomy): Eukaryota > Metazoa > Arthropoda > Insecta > Hemiptera > Pentatomidae > Rhaphigaster > Rhaphigaster nebulosa. Next base: position 122,367,912 of record OX411308.1, on the reverse strand, counting down.
CCACTGCCTACCTACTTATTAAAAATCAATATAATTCTTGCCAATTCACGTTTTGTTAGAAGGGGTTGGTAAGATGTAGGATAACGCATTCCTGCCTGAATCGGAAAAGAAAAAAAAAACAAATAAAAAATATTTATTTTCAATTGATATGATTGATCATATATTATTATTGTACATATTATTATTTTTGTTAACTCAACACGTAGTTAATTCTTCATAATCGAGAACGCTATTTTTCTCACAATGGTTTGAAATCATATTCTTCACTTGAAGAAACTCATGCTCTAGTTCGGGATTGATTCTTTACTCTCAGTGTCAGCGATCAATTTTTGGGACAGGTTACGCAGCTCGACTAACCGCTTATACATATATCACGATAGTTGGATATACAATTTCTAAAGACATATTTAATTCTTAAGTTTTCTCGAAATTCCCATAAATTAAAAAAAAAAAGAAGTTAGGTATTCAAACTTCCACAAAATTTGAGCCTTTTTATAAATTTCATCAGTTATAGAAAAGGATAGTTTTTGCCCAGGTACTCCGGATCAGTAATCAACCCATATTTGGAGAACATACTCTATAGACTTAGCAAGTAATCCATTGTGTAAGTTCTCTTTATTCACATCTAATCGGATCATCTGCTCAGTTTTTTTTTAGAAATGATAGAAATTATCTATTTCGCAGAGTTAGTTATAAATATCTCGCATACCTTACTATTATTAAAAATATGACATTATTATGCAATATGTTGTTTTAAGAGCAATACAACTACTGTCAGAAAAAGATAAAAAATACTATGTTAAACGTTTTAACAGAATACAAACAGATATATCTGATACTTAAATTCTTAAGAAATATAGGCTTTAGTTAAACTGACCAAGGCAGCAAAGCCTTTTTCCTTTTTTCTGTTTTTATTCTTGTTTTATTTTCTTGACCTTGTGTTTGATTTTTTTAAATTTCTGTCCAATTGAATGTATAAATTAGTTACAATCATCCTTGCAGAATAATTCTTAGGTGAAGAATATGGATATGAATAATAATTTTTTTTTTTTTGGGACTTGCATAATTGTGTGTAAAAAAATGATTAAAATAAAAATGAAGAAAAATATGCATATGTATAATCATATTAAATACAATGTTTGTACTTATATGGAACATGTTTTTGATATATGCAGGCCGGTCAGAAACAAAACAAACAGTAATTTGTTTAATTTTTTTTAACGTTTTACAATATCTACCTGGTTTTAATTAATGCACATAAACACCCTATGCTGTAACAAATTATGCGTCACAAATATTTAAATTTAAAAAAAAAAACGTGTTTACACAATTCTTGAAGTCTCAATTGAAATCTTAAATTGATTACAACTAGACTTTTTGCACCATAATGACAGAGATGAATTGACTGACGAAAGTAAATATATTTCAATATATTAGTACTTCATTAAAAACTTAAATTAAAGTACTTCATTAAATACTTCAGTAAATATATTAGCACTTCAATTTCAGCTGCAATTTATAGTTGTTTTCTAGGCTGTTAGTCTGTTCTTCTGATCTGCATGATTTTGCTTTTATGGGGATTTATACTCAATCCTTTCCTGTTCAATTCATTAGACCATTCAACAGCTACTTGCAGAGGTTCTTTTAGCGATGTTGTAAATAAGGAGAGCTTGAAAATAACAGCTAAACACAGTTATTAAATGGTAGAAGATAACGAAACAGCGAATATATCCATTAAATAGGAAGCTGCGCAGCTCCATTGGATGTTGAAAGGAGCATTAGAAAGGCAAGCGGTGCATTTGCCCGGATCCGCCCTCCATTTACGAGTAGATTTCCATAGATTGGATCAAAGGCAGGATTAGAATTATATAATATCAAGGTGAAATCTACTCTCAAGCTTTATAGAGAATGTGCTATAGCGGTCATTCAAGAATTCGAAGAGCTTTATGGATTATTTAGGTTTGATAGTTGGACATGATAATTCGTTCATCACACGAATGATTATTCTTTATTTTTACATAAGTAATTCATTTAAGTTATGTTTGGTAATTATGTACGAAGATGTGAATCCGAATACAATAATGAGAAAAGAGTCGATTTTGAAAACTTAATATTTTTTTTTCCATACCAAAACATTGGTAATAATATTCCCTCAGTAGGCATTTTTCCCCTAGGTTTTACGGATTAATAAAATTATTCTTCCATTGAGAGTTTTCAATTTTAAATCGTAGCATAAAACAAAGTTGTATAGCCCTTTTTGGGTTTATGCATCCTGAGAGATACATCTGTACTTCTCGTAGAAGCGCTTTTGAAACCATTCTATCATGAATGAAGGATATAGACAGTAGTGTTGATAGTATTATCAGTTTTCGACACCAAAACATTACTAGTGCTTTGTGGAAGGTTTCTGAATAAGCTGTATTATTATTATCTGAGACAAAGGCAGAGTAAGAAAGGGTTATTTTATCTATAAAACTTTTTTTTTCTTTAATAAAAATTTTTCTGTATTGAAAATATTTCTCTATTATTTTATGAACTAGTTAAATAATAATATCACGGTAGTAAACAGTACTATTTTCACCCTTTTTTCAATGTTAAACACTTTGTACCTTGTGGTTACTTCAACGTAAACATGTAAACTTGAGGTGTATACTGTAAGATACGTTGTACCATAGATGTTTTAAATGCAAAATACTTAGTTTTTTTCTCCCTTAGAAATACATTCGGTCTCAAGCAGAAATGTTTTTAAAATTTATATCACAATATGTCTTTTTTAACATATTAGTTTTCAGGTTTTTACTTTGTTGTTTCTATTCTCACTCACAACAAATATATTATGATACTTAAGCCAAAATTATAAAGAAAAAAAAATCAGATATTAATCAATATTGGAAGAGAAACCTCAATGGAAATGACCTATCTCCCAAAACGCATAGGAGTAATTTTTTCAAGAATTATAGTTATTAGAAAAGACAATTGATTTTGTGTGTTGTTTTTTTATGAAGATATATAAAAAATATAATTTTTGTTTTCTGTTGTCCCATCAAAGGATAACTTGAAAAAAAAAAATTGGTATGTAGAAGTTATGGGAAGGACAGTTTCGGAGTACAATGAAAATTCATATTAATTTACATTTTTCAGACCACAGTCGTACAACAAAGGCTACCTCGGGCAAGTAGGTTTTGTGCAAAGCAAGATCTACATTTTTTTTTCCTGTAATGGGGGTGAAAATCCCATTTATCAACCACAAATGATGTTCTTATGCTATAAAAAAACTTGAATTTTGTGAATATTAAAAAAAAAAGTTCAAGTTTATAATGTTTAAAAAAGATCTTTATAACTTGAAATATTTTATGCATTATCCATTTATTAGAGAAAGTAGCAATAAGGCCAATTATTATTTATCAAATATTTAAAACCATATTAACCTTTTAATTTTTTTTTCGTGGTAGGTATTAATTTTCTCTCATCATTCCTAGAAATTTAATTCTTTCCGTCACTAGTTACTATAATCCAAATTTCCTTATATTCCGAATTTTGTCCTAAAAGACACGCAATGTCCACAGAGCTTTTCCTCAATCTAGCTGTTCAAATATTTCCTGTGTACTTCCAAAGGAAGTTACCTATTATTTGCTTACTTCTTATGGTTTTAAATTGAAGGTAGAGTGTGTTCGAGACGAAGTATAAGTATCCATTCGTTCTTATTTCTTAATTAGAAAGACTCATGAATAAAAACTATTTCTAAGTTAAAATTTTGTAGGTAATGCAGAATCATCTAACGCATAGTGAAAATTATAGTGCCTTCTTTAAAATAGTCAGGCTAACAACGAAGGCAGAAGTTTGTGTGTAGAGCACATATAGATACACACCGCTCAAGACGTAGAAAACCTTCTTCTTTTAAGTAACTTGTGACTGCTACCTTATCAAATAAACCGATCTTGAATATTTTTTTCAATTGATAGAGGAATTAAGCAAGGAGGTAGCTTGAGTCCACTCTTATTTACGGTATTTATTGATGAAATCCATAAAATTTGGAAAAGGCGCACAATCCGAACAGTCATAGGTAAGTGTAGCATGAGGACGATATTGAGCCAGTCTATATGCAGATGAGATCGTTCTAGGAGTAAGATACTGGTTCTGTCCCGAGATGAGGAGGAGACAGTGGAGGTAAATTGCAATGTTGAGGCTCTTGAAGTCGAACTTTCTCTACTTGGGCACCTACATGAACAAACGGGGCAGAATTGATTCGGAAATAGCAAACAGGATAGATAAAGCTAACCGAATCTATTATATTATGTGCAACAGCATTGTTCGCCATCGAGATGTGGGGCAGGAGACGAAGTTCTATATTAATATATCAGTATAACTCCCTCTACTCTTACCTACGGGAGCAAGAGCTTGTTCGTGCTTGACAAGGAGATAAAGAGAATAACGGGAGCTGAAATGAAGTACTTACGTTGGGTCGCAGGATAAACGAGAAGAGACAGAGTAAGAAATGAAAGGATTATGGCGGAGCTAAAAATTCCAGTGCCAAAAACCACCCTAGAGAAACTACAGCTCAATTGATTCGGCCTTGTTTGTCCAATGAGCGAGGACTGAGAACCCAGAAAAGTGATGGAAGCTCAACCCATTGATAAGAGGCCACGCGGAAGGCCTAGGATTTTATACGAAGTGAATATCTAGTGGATTGAAGGAAAAACTATCCAATAACTGAAGCAGCTCTGTAGGGACCGTGATGCCTGGCAGTGTTGGATTGAGGCCCCTCCACGCTAGTTCATGGCATAAGGAAGAAAATAAAGAAGAAGAAGAAGAATATTTGTTGAACATTTTGATGAACATATTTCAATTGTGGCCCCCTAATTCAATAGTTGGTTGTTATTTCAATAGCACAAAAATACAGTGGACTCTCGCTAACCCGATCCTCGCTAGTCCGAAATGTTCCGTAAACCGAAACACAACTAAGAAAAAAAAAGGCTTGTGAAGATTTTATTAGAAATATACGAGTGTACTATATATTTAATAAAACTGTATGGATTGTAAACACCTTATGGTTTTTAGGCTTAAAAATGTAGTTAAAAACCAACTCATTTAAAAAAAAAACTAAGCTATATAATTGGAAGCGTATTTATTTATTCAATTTATTAATCAGTGGATTTAATTAACCTTTCCAATATAATCTATTACTACAATGATTAGTTTAAACTATTCAAAAATATAATTATTTATGAGCCAAGAATTTTCGGCCAGAGACTTTGAAAAAGATGCTTTCGACTTCCAAACAATCAAAAATATCAAATTATTTCTCAAGAAAATAATTTAAAAATAAATTTCTGAGTAATGATTTACTATTGTAAAAATATTTTTAATGTATAATTTTTGGTTTTTAAATTGACATCTTATTAATTAATTTCTTTCTCCGTTGGTAATCCGAAGTTTTTGCTAATCCGAACATCCTTGGTTTTAATTAACGATTAGCAAGCCTATTGTAGTTTTTCATTATTCTACAAGGACTAGTCCCAGAATAGGTTACTGGTTTACAGATTTCTTTCTATATATTTCTTTGTTAGTTTAGCATTGATTATTGAATGAATGTCGTAATGGATTATAGATCGTAGTGAATTTAAGGATGGCCTGCTATTACTGACTCCGGGAGTTTTGTTTCGTCCGACTGTTTGTCTTCGTTGCCAAGACGGAGAAACCATTACCCGGAGGAACTAACCAACAGAGATTCGAGAACAATACACTAGTCCGCCCACTAGCAGCATTCCTCTCTCGACTCGTCGGCACTCCGCTCACGTGCGATGCTCCCTGGGAACCACCACTTCCCTCTGAGCGAGCGTTATTTAGCTGATGGTACCTGTCTTCTCCGGTGGTTTACGTCTGCTCTGATATATATATATAACAACGCAATATAGGCATACATATCCTTGATACCTCATAACTAAGCTATAACAAAGCTAAAATAACCTTTAAGCAGTATATAAAAATAAAATAAAATGAAAAATAACCTTCATTCTGAAACATATATCTGTCTAATAAAAATAAAATAAAATGGACGTAAAAACATGTTAATAGTCTAGCTGTCAAAGGACTTAGTGGTAAAATATTGTATCGTATTTCACGTTTGAAAGGAGGATTGGGATTTGAGGTGGTAATGAATTAATTGTCGTTTAAAAGAACGTTGGAGATGACGTGATAAGTGAGGAATTACAAAAGGATGATGAACGAATAATCAACGATTTTCCAAAAGATACAATTCCAATTGAACAGAGTATAAATATCTGGTTTTGATGTTCAAGTGGATGGAGGAACTTGGCGTAACGAGTTCTATGGTATAAGATTTATTATTGTTTCTTAGAGATAGGAAAAGCCAAGGAAGTATTTCCGTCGAAGAATTAAGTGAAGCCACTTTTACTCAATGTTGTAGACAGAGATATGCGTCTGGAGTCCTCCATGAATCGTGTTAAATAATTCTTGGGTCGCTTTTATCTCATTTCAAGTTCATCAGGAAGTCCACCGTATTGAAAGTATTAAAAGTGGGCAAAACTCAAGAAAAAAGGTAGGGAGTTGACAGGTGTTCAGAGGCAAGTATTCATGGAATCTTAAGATTTGTTTAAAAATAATAAATTGAAATATCCATGACGAATAAAAGAAATTATAGGGCTATATGCAATATTAAAATTTCAGAATCATTAGAACATTTCTAAGGTATTTATCCTATAATTAAAAAATTAAAGCTGAGAAGTTTTGAAAAAAATACATCGACTATAGATGTATCTATATAATATATCATTTCATCTACGGCTGATATATTTTTAATATATTACACATTATGTTGTATTATTATACAAGATATTATATTTTAGTATATCATACAATATCATATTATTATAGTTTAGTATATCATAAAAATGATTTTTGATCTACTAATACCTCTATCTTTTAACCCAAGTGTCGACCAATTTTTATGTGTTCACATTTTTTCAGCTAGCTAAAAGTACTATATGTACGCTTACCCATTCTCTGAATATCTGATATTGATTGTGGCTTATTTAGGTCAATATCGAGTTTTTTCTTTTGTTGACTGCACTTTTTTCTTGCACCAGATATCGAACCCATTTTTTGTCTCTTTTACAAGTAACATATGCATCAATAACAGCTATCAAAAAATAGTAGATGTAGTTTTAGAAATGAAACGATACAAAGTCGCTTTGAATAAATGTTTTTTATTCTGTTCAAATTTTCTAATTTTAAACTTAAATTCAAACACCATTCGAATGTTTCCTTCAGAATGATAGAATAATTGCAATACGAGTTTACGAACAGCAAAGGAAATTTATATTTTACCTTTATACAATATAAATTTAACCACGCCTTTTTACTTATCATAAATAATATTTGGTTGTTAGTAAATAATTTGTAAAGAAAAGATATCCAACCCTATTTTAGAAAAAACAGGATAGTCTAGCTTATTTATATTAAAAGCCCTATGTATTTTGTTTTCTTGTATGTCGGTAATGCATTGTAGTAATTACAGAGCTAAAATAATGGGAGCATGATTTTAAGAATGAACGAGACACCTAATTTGAAGATGTTTCCTTGTATGTAAATCATATTTTATTATATATGTATCATAAAATATCATATTGGACTCTGTTATCGGCAGGTCTCTGATAATATTTGAGCTGGTAAATTTCCATATAGTACAGGTCGATGTTAAGATGGACATTAAAACAGATTTATAGATTTATTTTGGGAATATGATTTAGATTCTTTATTGAAATATGGAATCTTTTTATATATTGCCTTTCTAATTTCAAATTAATTTGTTCCTTACATAAGACCTTACTGTCACTGCTATTTACTAGATTGTTAATGGATTTTGCGAATGTTATTGATAATATTTTAGTGAAAACAATACCTTCCTTTATTTTTTACGGTAACTAGGAGACTTGAACCCTTCTTTCAATCGATCGAATTTATTAGGTTAGAGGGTGATTAGGACAAAGCATCACCTGAAAAAATGGTTGCACTATTTATTTATTTTTTTAGGAAATCAGGATTAAGATTATGTTACAAGAACTTCTCATATTTAATTTTAAAATTATATCGTTCATGGCAGGATTGTCAACTGAGAAAGATGAATATGGTTACCTGTATTCCTGTATGCACTGGTCCCAGAAGTTTTAATTGCATGTGATTTCAAATTGCAAGATGTTTCGGTATTCAGAATCCAAAATTTAACAGGGAAGCAACCCTAGCAGTTATCACGTTTTGATGACATACAGCACATTTTGCTTCGGGTTTTTTCCTTTAGTTTCCAAGAGGCATGCTACCAAGAACTGGAAGCCGGTCTATGACCAAATCCAAGACGAGGAAGGCTAGAAGAGGATGGACGAGTTCCGGGTGCGAGGAACCAAAGAGTTCGGCGACCGGAGAACCGGTTGGAGTTATTGAACCCTCGAGCCAAGCCCTGTGTGGAGTTCCTCGGGGGGACAGCTCCTCGTCGTACGAGGGGTGTAGAGGATGTAAGTGAACGCTTCTGTCCTGTGGCCTTTATGAGTTTCTAGATAAACCTCGTAGATATCATAGTTGAAGCCAAAGATTTTTTTTTCTATTCGCATTAATTATGTTTACCTAATTTATCAGTGCAGCATAAATAAAAGATGTAACTTAGTAGAACTTCCAAAATTTCTTTCTTACTTACTCCGGCTGCAGATCCAATTCACTGATAAAAGAGCTCCAAACTGTTTTTCCGATTTTGAAATCTTGGTTTGTTATAAAAGATTTTAAATTTGTTATTTAAGTAGAAATAAATGCAAAAAATTGAATGAATTTTGAATATTAATATCAATAGCGATACGGGGTGATTATTTTTGAACTATAACAGTTTCTTGAAATGTAACGTGGCTATAGAAGAAAGCTTAAAAACCAACCCAATTTATTTATAGTAAATTTATATTTAATTTATATTAAATTATATTAAATTTATATTTCTGTTTTAATTTAAATATACATTTATTTAAAAATGTATTGTAATATTTAGGATATTAAAAAACAAATATAGTTATAGATGATAAGAAGGATATGTTGATAGACATTTTAGATGAAACAATTAGACAGAGAATTGAACCAGTGTTTGTCCAAGATTATATTTGTCGAGAGCATTTTAATTAGAAATAAATATTGCCAAACATTAGTAAGTTAACAGTAAAGATAAAGTAAAATGATCATTCATTAGAAAATGGCACTATTTTTATTATTATTTAAGTATGTGAGCTTTATTAAAAACATTTTTAAGTAGCAAATTTTTTCTGTTTTAATTTAAATTAATTAAATATTTAATTATAACAACTCAACTAAGGATCCTATTAAATATTATATATTAATATTAAAAATTTTATTAAGGAGAACGGTCAAAAATAAAATTTTTGGATCAACATTTTTTCCGTGATTATAGTGAGAGCATTACTAATTAATAGTAACATTTTCCATTCATTTTATATAATTATATTTTATGTTCTAGATTTTTTGCAATAGTTCTCTAAATCATTTCAATTCCATTATGTATCGATGTGTGTATTGCTAAATGTGGACGCTGTCTTCTATTTTTATCAATTACTCAGTGTACATTTTGTTTTCCTTATTATGCCACGAAGAAAAATATGCAATGATCTTAATATCCCTTGTGTCGCAAATTTAGTTAAAACTTCATTTCCTAATTGCAGAGTTTTATCGAATCCTGATGAATCGATGGAAAGCATGCAATTTTGAACATTTCCCTTTCGTTCATTTAACATTTAATTCAATTTAATTTGTATAAACGACAAGGTATATGGAGTTCGAATTGTCAGTTTTGATTGTATCGTACAGTATTCTTCCATTTAGCTGAATTAGTTAAATGCACCATAAATGTCATGTACTCGCTTTTATGGTTATTTCATGCTAAGTAAATTCTGTTATAGAAATCTGAATAATTTATTGCTTTTAAACGATTTAAATTTGAATGTACATATTCGAATTATTACTGAATCATTCTCTTGCAAATCTATAACAGTTAAATGAGATTACTAAGAATATGGAAAAATCTTCACCAATACCATTCCTGAAATCGTTGAAAACACTTTGTGTTATTTATATTTAATTGTCGTGATCTATAAAAATGTTTAATGTTTAATTTAGAAGAAAGAATCATTTAAAAAAATACAATAAAATAATTAGAAAAAATCTAACATTGTTGTGAAAGTATCTCTTAATGCATTTTTAGTTTTGCGTTGACTAGAACCTTGCGAACCTTACGTGCGTGTTAAAAAAAATTATCAGGTATTTACAAAAAATCCACCAAAATTCTTAATATATACAAAAAAGCATTTTTGAACTTGTATGTCATACAATAGCCAAAACATCTTCGTCGAAAAAAACTTGACAATGGTGCAAATAATTAGAGAAAAAACCCAGCTCTGAATGAGTTTATGCCAAGTCATTGAGCTATTTATTCCAAGTTCGCGTTCTTGACTACAAACACTTCTCCATTGATCTCCACTACTGTGGTGATCAATTTTTATTTGAATATGTGTAATTGATTATTTTTGATCGATTATTTTTGATTGATTATTTTTGATTTAACATAATTGAATATGTTTGATCGGATTTATTTTTATTTTAATATTTGGGATTACATATATTAAATAAAAAATAATTTCTTGATATCTATTTAAAAAAATGATATATATTACTATTGGTCATTATTATTTGATTTTCGTTGGGTACATTATTTCAGCTAAATGTGTTTCTTTGCAATTATACCTAATTGAAAAGTCCTTTTATGTATTTTGAAACGTATACCAGTAATAAAATAAAAAAAAATCTAAACTAAAAATCAACTACTTAAAATTTGTACTTTTTCAAAATAGAATTTTTTCTTAATTTGATTTTAAACCAAAGAAGTGTTGGCTTTATTGCTTCCTTTTTTTTTTTTTAATAGTTTTTGTAGTCTATGTCATAAAAAAGTGCAATTTTTAGAACAATTCCAGCACACTACAAAAATGCATTTAGAAAAATAATTTAGGGTTAGGGTCTTTAACTTAACACGGCAGAACTCTACAAATTAAATTATATGAATTGATTATATCATTGTTTTCAAAAGAAAAACAAATCATCGTCAAATTCACAAGATTTATCTATAGTAACGAATCTCACTTTAGTAAATCAAATAACAAAAATGTTAGTATGTTTATTTATTTATAATCAGTATCAACCAATACAAACTAAAACCTAATTGCAGTTGGTAAAAAAAAAAATTGCTTAGTATATCAGAATAACCATAAATACATAATTTCATAATACATTCAAACATTCAAATATTAAATGAGTTAAAAAAAATGAAATACACAAACTGTAACCAAATTAAATTATATTTAAAAAAATAAAAGAAAATAATGAAACGTAAAACAACTAAACAAAATGAATATTGGAATAAAAAAAAATAAGAAAAAATGAAAAAAAAAACTAAAAATCAGCCCTTGCTCTTAGTAATTTATATATACATATAAGTAAGAAACCATATTTTAATGATCTTAAATTTATATTGATCTTTTAACATACAAAAGATGATTCCCAGCAATGCCACTTGGCTATTTGATTTATATGATTGTATTTATTAAAATCAGAGTAATTACATGATTAAGCATTTTAAAATTGTAGACTATATCTAAATGTTATATATTAAATGACTGACAGTTCAGTAATGTACCGAGTAGGGTTCCTGCGTCCTGATTTATTCATAGAAAAATAAAAATCCTCCTTTTTTCTACTACTCACTCTTTCCACTCTGACATTAGGCATGCTGATGTCATCAATATTGCCTTTGACAAGTTAAACAAGGTGACGAATGGCTGATATTGTACATCTAGTTTTTAAAGTGTGTCAAGCATTAACTGATTATAGGAGATTTACCAACCAGCGCAGTTTGAATATTTCTTAAAAAATTAATATTTTAAAAACCGTTTTTGTAACCTGTCTATCAAATTTACTCCTTTAATGGTTATAGGGGACCATATAAGAGCACCAATGGTTATAGGGGACCATATAAGAGCACCATATTCAATGTGAGGCCCAATAAATTCATGAAATAGAAGTAAAAACTAGTAACAAATCGTTCTAATAAAACCAATTTGCCGAATTCTAATAAATATTACGTTTGACGTTTAAAGTTTTTTAGTCTCGAAGACAGGAAGCGATTCTCAATAATGTAATGCAATTTAATTTAATAAAATGTAATAATAATATAATTTAATATGGATACTCTTGTTAAAAATAAAAGAAATAACACCAATATAATTTTATTTGATTGAAGAATAATGGCGTTTTAAAATTTATTAATTAATGATCTCTTTCGATTGTATTTCCAACATTTATAGAGGTTCCCAATAAATTTGTGTATTTCTAAGTAATTATCAATGAACTTTTAAATAATTATAAATTATAAAAAAGTACGTAATAGCGTAAAAAAAATGTATCTTCAATCGATGCTGACAGTCGGTGAAGTAAATGAGATCAACAGAGGACTGTTTGATCTCCCAGAGCCAATTACTGAACCACTAATTAAAGAAAACATTCGCTAAGCCCGCGGGGCATTTCTCGGATAGTTAGCATGTAAATTGACAAGTTTATATGTGGCATGGAAGGGATGCCATGCGAAATGTTCTTACATGCTGTTTTCTTTCCTGAGTAATTATCTGAAATACCATGTAGATGACAATCAGAGGACCAATTAGTAAAATAAAGTTATTGAAATAAAAGTATGTTATTTTAATAATTCCTCAACTCGTTATAATGTAATATTTGGTGGTAACAACTTTTTTAAATATATTTATATATATATATATATATATATATATATATATATATATATATATATATAATATATATATATATATATATATATATATATATATATATATATAATATATATATATATATATATATATATATATATATATATATATATATATATGATGTAGTTAGATATTCGGTTGTTATCATTAAGCCAAAATAGCATTTTTCTTTTACGAAGTGATGGGTGCTTTATTATAATAATACCAATTCTAAAAAATAATTTAGAGAGGGTCAGTTAGGTAAAATTACAATAAAAGAAATCAGCGAAATAAACAAGTCGTATTTCCTCCCAAAATATTAGATTGTACTGTATCGAAGGTCATCGGAGAAAGGGTGGGGAAGCGTTTTCAATTCGTTTTATAACCCCTAGAAAACGGTTTTGGGGATTTCGGGAATGTCTGATACATCCGTCACATGGATTAGACTACAGACAGATTGACAGACTCGAAATCTCATTTGTTCCTCAATGTCTAAAAAGTAAAACGTGTGTGGAAATTTTCGTTTCTGAGGACATTAATTGTTTTCATCTCCTCTATGAATACAAGGCTTCCCTACCTTTGTTAGTGAGGGAGCAAGACAAAAATGAAAAAAAAAAAAAAAAAAGTATCCTTCTATACTGTATTCTATTGATGTATTAAAAGTGTACAAGCAATTTATTTATTATATTATAAATATGTTATAAATTATAACAAATAAGATTTTATGTATGCTGTGTACATAGTAACCAATTATAGTTAGGTAATACCACATTGAAAATAAAATGTTTTTCCCATTTAATATTATGAAGTACATACAACGCTTTTAAACAAATGCACTTTAAAAATAAATCTTTTCTGCTGAAATTTCATATTATGTTAAAAATGCGAGGTTAGTAGGATCCCTATTAATTCATTTTATTAGCTCCTTAGTTAAAGTCATACCAACGTTAACAATGCTTTGCGAGAAGCTACATAGCCAGACAGGACCTTTCCCTCAATATCTGGATATCTTGAACTTTATTAAAGGCTTTATCTTAAAATTTTATTATTAAAGACAGCGTTGCAAAATTGATGTTTCGTATCTGGTGGAAGGGTGTTTATGAATCTTAGCCATTTTAAAGAAATAGACAAGGCATAAAACTGTAAATGAGGAATACCTTTTTCAGACTGGATGAAAGCATTAACTGAATAAACAGAAAAATGTAATATATATAATATAAATAATAATATAATACAAATGTAAAATATATAATATTAAAATATTTTTTATATTTATAAATAATATAAACAAATATAAATATCATATAATTATAGAAAATAAAGCTACTTGTAGGCATTCAAAATAGCAAGAAAAAAAAACATTGAATCAAAACGAAAATAAAATATTCTATTCAATTTTTTCCTTCTGAAGAAAAAAAGAGATTCAGCGGTTATAGTAACAAGGAACGACTAAGACTGAAATGCAAAAAGAAAATTGAAGGGAGCTCGTAAAATTAGATTTATAAGGAAAAGCTGAAGGCGGAAAAAAATGACAGTTATTAAATTCAATGAGAACGATGTTTAGTAATTGTTTTTTAATATAAAAAAATGACTAAGAAGGTCCATTATATTGTAAAATATAACCTTCTGTTTCGTGGGTTAAATTTCTTAAATATATTTTGTGATGTTGCTAATTTTAAAGTTTGCCCTTGAAATTGTTTAGTGGTTTTATTTTATGATACCCATACTCTTGTTACAAATTGTAATATAATAATATAAATTTTTAAAAAAATATTAGAATATACTCAATAGGCATGTTAAAAGATATTTTTCCACTGTGATCGTCATTACAAGTTTCAATTAATTTTTTTTTTCACGACTTATATTAATGTTTTCTATAGAAGTATTTTATTAGACATTAATGATAAGTATTGAATCATGACATATATAATTGAATTGCAGTTTCACTAATATGGGATATTAACCAATCTTTTTTATTTTACCAATACTTTTTACCAATTTTTAATATGAGAGATTTCTTGTAGTGTTAGATTTTATATACTTTTAATTTTAAATATAATTAAAAAAACATAGATGGTGAACGGAAATCAATTTACTAATTGCTACTACTAATTTATAATCGAAGGGATTGTCTAAGTAATGAATTCTCAACCTTCGGAGCCATTTCGCGTTCCGCTATAGTATAACATTTATTTATTTTCTTAATATTTTTAATAACCGAGAATTAAAAATTCTGGGTCATCCTTTTGAAGCCACCCCACTCCTCAGTAAAGTGGATACCTCACAAATTAATGTGTTGAGGGAAAAATGAAATGTTTAGTGGTTTTATTTTATGATACCCATACTCTTGTTACAAATTGTAATATAATAATATAAATTTTTAAAAAAATATTAGAATATACTCAATAGGCATGTTAAAAGATATTTTTCCACTGTGATCGTCATTACAAGTTTCAATTAATTTTTTTTTTCACGACTTATATTAATGTTTTCTATAGAAGTATTTTATTAGACATTAATGATAAGTATTGAATCATGACATATATAATTGAATTGCAGTTTCACTAATATGGGATATTAACCAATCTTTTTTATTTTACCAATACTTTTTACCAATTTTTAATATGAGAGATTTCTTGTAGTGTTAGATTTTATATACTTTTAATTTTAAATATAATTAAAAAAACATAGATGGTGAACGGAAATCAATTTACTAATTGCTACTACTAATTTATAATCGAAGGGATTGTCTAAGTAATGAATTCTCAACCTTCGGAGCCATTTCGCGTTCCGCTATAGTATAACATTTATTTATTTTCTTAATATTTTTAATAACCGAGAATTAAAAATTCTGGGTCATCCTTTTGAAGCCACCCCACTCCTCAGTAAAGTGGATACCTCACAAATTAATGTGTTGAGGGAAAAACTCTGTCAAAACTGAGTGTTCAAGACTATAAAATCTCATTGTACAGATGGTCAAGATATAATTCTTCCTTGTCCCCAAGTCCTAAATACTTAAAAGACCCTTCTTATGGTACAGATTTTTTATTTAATTATGTTTGGGGTCTAAGTTATCAACTATAAATCTAAATTATCTACATTATAAATTGAATAATTTAAATTTCAGTTTAAACTTTATATCATTTTTAAATGTTTACAAAATTTTTAAATTGTCTAATTTAGAAAGCAAACATCGATTGGCCAATTTTAAACAAAGTATATTGTGGGTAGTCACGCGCCCAGCTACGATAGTTGCTACCGTGAAATTTGTATTGCATCTGATGCATGCAATTTTTGTTGTTGTAACTTTCTGTTTAAAGGGTTACATGATGAGAAAATCTGCCGTTGATAGCTTTACAATGGAACTGCCTTCTTTTTTATTGTCTCTCAAAATTAGTGAATATTACTCTTTCAAATTCAAATCACCTTCTAAAGACATTAAATTCACTGCCTTTAGGATTAATTCCTAAAGTAATTAAGTCTCTTAGGGATTAGTGTATACCGTCGCCATTGCATTACATATAACAGGGAGAAGAAAGGATCTAACGGATAAGGGAACTTAATATATTTTATTGTTAAAGTGAGGAGGCTCCCATAAATCAGTAACTGCAGTACGAAAAAAATGTGAAACTTTGGAAGTCTTAATGACTGAAATGTGAGTAAAATTGTCAATTGTTAAATTATAAACATTTTGAATTCATAAAATAAATTTTCATTTCATCATCATATCATATATCATTTTAGTGTGGGTAAAATATTTTTAGAACTGAAATAATTCGTGGTCATATGAATTTCTCCAGATCCATAAATTTATGATGATGCCTAATTTTGGAAATATTTTTTCGCCGAGATAAGCAATAATGACCAGAATAACTGACGCAATGTCAGTGGAATATATCCACGGAAAGCGTAGAGTAGGGATGAGGAGGAAGGGGTACGTCATGTCGCGCCGTGCATTAGTGAGCATCATGAGCGACAGGCGAGCCTTCCGAAAATACATGAATTTTTCATTTTTTAAAAAGCTTTTGCTAGCTAGCCCACTTGCGCCATGTCAGTCCGTGAACTTGTTTCTGTTCGGCCTCCTCAGTACTGTCATGTATATGCCCCATACATTTACATTCTATTCTGGCATCAGCGTGTTACTCAAAGAGATATTATGATGTATTTGCGAGAGTGTAACTGCTAAATTTATTAAAGTCCGAAAGAAGTTGATATGTTTCTGCCTATATTTTTACGCTCGATCTGAAAAATAATATATTGGAAATAAAAATTGCATTTTTTCTTTTCTTTTTTATTACTCTCGATTCCCTTCCATAGCAACCCTATCAGAGAGTCCTACATTTTTATATTTTACAAATTCCATGCTGCACTAGGTATTCTATCTGTATAGTAATATTTTAGTGATTTTTTATATGTATATTAAATGAAAAAATATAAAAGTAAAATAAACGATAAAAAAAAACACAAAAAAGAAGACAGAATGAAGAAAAACAAAATAAACATTTTTTCCTTCAATAATAACCCCATGGGAAGATCTTGTATTTGTAAAATTTTATAGCCTCCATGTTTAATACACAGGTAAAATATTACTATGCAGGCATACTATCTGTATAATATTATTTTAGTAACATTTGGTTGGTTGTTTTAAAATGATTAAGGTGTAAAACCTGTTGGTTCCCAATGCCTTTGTTAACATTTATGTATGTACATTAAGAATATTGAAAGGCATTAGATGGGAGGGTTAAATAAAAGTGGAATGAATATAAGGATAAGAGAACAAAAAATAATAAATTAAGAAAAACAAATTAAAAATAAGAGAGCGAAATAAATAAATAAGAAAAAGAATAAATAAATAAATGAGTAAGAATAAATAATAAGATAAAAAAATAAAAAAGTGAAAAAAAGAGAAAAGTGAAAAAAAGAGAAAAGTGGAAAAATAATTATATTGTATATTTTTAAAAATTCCTTCTTTGGACAGAAAGGAGATTACCTGATTCACATTTTTTACTCAAGGTCCCTAAGCTGTTGACATAGTGGCAGGTATTCCTATTTCATTTATTGTTCTCATGTGCAAAGCACTACCCTCAAAGATATGGACTAATGTCAATCTCTCATTACATTTCTGACATCTGGGCTAATTTTCTTTAGTTATTAGATGAACTTGGGTGAGCCTTGTATTTCCTATTCTGAGTGGCGTTAGAACCATTTCTTCTCTGCGGCTGCTGCGACTTGAGCTGCTCCATGGTCTGTCTCACTTCATTTTTTATGACCTTTATTTTATTTGGAGGACTGTTGTCCCACAATATAGTAACATTTGGTAAGATCATTCATTATTAAAAAAATATAAAAGAAAAATGAACATTGCAATACACTAAAGGATATAGTTTGTAGAAAAGACAAGAGACAAATAAACAAAATATTGAATAAAATAACATGATAGAAATTTATTTATTTATTCGGTTTAGTACAATCATTATTGTATCCCGATCTCGAGAATTGTCCCTTACCGTTTTTTCCTGTCCAACCCTTCTCGTAGACTCTCCTCTTCTCGTAGACCTCTAGCTGCCATTCCTTCGTTGACATCAGCCAGCCATGTTTTCCTTGGCCGCCCTCCACTTTTTCCTTGACTCGGGCTGATATAAGAAAATCTCTTTGGCCATCTCTCCTCTCCCATTTTCATCAAATGGCCAAATCATTGGTCTTCTGGTTTCAATATTGTACAAAATATTCTGTTCGTGACATATTATATTCCTAATAGTGTTATTTGATGTGTGCTGGAGTCTTAAAATGCCGCAACTTCTTCTCAGGAATTCCATCTCCAGTGCCAGCAATTTTTGGGCCTCTTGAAGTTTTATGGTCAACGTTTCGGCACAGTACTGTACGGTACCTAGAATAAAGGAATGATAAATTATTTTTTTTTTTATCAAATGTAACACTTTCATTCTACAGTACCGAGTTTAGGATCCCAATCATCTTTTTATCTCGAGAAATTTTCATGTTATATCTTTACCCAGAGATCCTATCTCATTTATCCACACACCCTAAATATTTGAATTCACTGCTTCGTGGAAGATACCGATTCCCAACGGTAAATAATGTGCTCAATGAGTTAAAAGGCATGTATTTGGTTTTATGCAAGTTTATTTCTAAGCCCCATTTAGAGTACTCCAATAATACAATAAGTTTTCTGAGCAAATATTGCAGATCGTTTCATCTGAGACTTCATCGTCGGCAAATTACAAGCTAAACAAATTGCTCTCTCCGATCTTTACACCCATATACTTACATTTCTCCTTCCATTTCCAGGGATTGTTCAATAAATAGGTTAAACAGTGTAGGTGATAGGCAGTATCCTTGCTTTAAGGCTTTGTTGATGGGGAATGCTGAGAATAAACGATTTCCAATCTTTATTCTTGCATTTTTGCATATATACGTAGAGGTTCTGTATTCCTTGTATGAGACCCTCACTAACACCTGCCAAGGTCATTGCTTCCCAGAGCTTATTCAAAGGTATTGTATCATAAGCTTTTTGGAGGTCGATAAAGGCTAATGCAACTCTTGGTCATGTGCTATCTGCTTTTCCAACAGTTGGGCAACGGTGAATACATGGTCTGTACACTAGCGACCCCTCCTGAAATCTGCCTGTTCCCCGGGAATTCTCCCCTTTAGCTAGTCCTCCAATCTGTTTTTCAAGACACGACCGTATAATCGGCTCAGGCTACTTGTTACTGCATTTCCCCGGTAATTTTAAGGATCCTTTTCACCTCCTTTCTTGTGAATTGGGTAATGTGCCCTGTCAGCCATTCTTTCGGTACTTCTTGTTTCATACATGAATGAAGTAAAAAGATTGGACATGTTTTCCTTTAATTCGATAGGTCCCACTTTTATCAATTCTACGGGTATATTTCCCGGTCCTGGAGATTTTTTATTTTTCATCCCTTTCAAGGCCCCATCAATTTCAATATATATGATAGAAATAAAAATATTAAAATAAAATATAAAGTAAGAATATATATCACAGATATTGAATATTAAACTAAACTTGAAAATATTGACGACTAAACCTAATACAATTCAGTTATATACAAAGCGCAATAATTTGAAAATAAAAGTAAATAATGCAAACAAATAATACGCACAGTACAAAAATATATAATATATAATAATATACAAAGCAATAGTAAATAATGTGCAATTAAATAATAGAGACAATTAGAAGAATTGTAAATTTACAATTAAGTAATATGTAAAAGTAATAACTAAAGATAACAAAAGGTAAATAACAGAAAAAAAAAAAAAGAAAAAATCTAAACCAACGCAAACGAAAGAGGTGGGAATCAAGGTTTGAATCTTGTGTAAATTGTTATTCCAGATTGATTGAGGCGGCGAATTTCAGTTACTCCTTTCGGCTTTTGGCAAACAGAATTTTTTCAGGGGTAGGCCTTGTCCCCATGCATCATGGTAGTCTTAATTAAGTGTGCTGTTGTTTTCTCGTAAGTTATGTTTGACGGTATGATCTTTTTTATGTTTTATTTAATGTTGATTGAAAAAAAATGCAGTGAAGTGAATAATTGATATAACAGATAACAGACTCTGTATATGTGGCTGATTCTTTCTTTAGACATATGAAATCGTAATATGAACATGTTTTTCACATATTGTTGAAACGGGAGTAACAAGCGATTTAGGTGTTGATATTGTATACACATTTTCTGATTACTGAACATAAAATGATTTATGTCGACTATCTGCTTGTATCTAACCAATATTTCGGACCGTTTTGTTTTAGAAGCTGCAGAGGATAGACTTTCGCAAATTGCTTTACTGTGTTGAATGAAACCATCCAGGATTTTGAAAAATTTTATTCGATCGTTACGACTAAAGACAATACTTGCGTTACTAATTAATGACAGGCTTTTAACATTTGAAGAAAAACTGTGAAATAGTAAACCCCGACATTTGCAGAACACCTGATTATCTTAAAATGATATGGCAAGTAATTTTAAATTACTTTATTTCTTTTGTTTTACCATAACTTCCTCGAGATCTTTCCCAAAGAGCTAGGATAGAGAAATAATTCGAAAGATGGTTTTCATGATCACAACAAATCTAACCAATTTTGATGTCAACTGAAACCAAAAAGATAATTTAAAAAAAATAGATATCTATCTTCATCGTCGGTATTTCTAGGCTGTAATATTTTCATTAATTGTAATTTTTTGAAAAATTAGATAAATTTGTTACATATTTTACTTTGATAAATAAAACACGATTATTTGGAGAAAATAATCATATGATAGAAGCAGTCGTTGTACAGTGACAGCTTCAGTAAATTAAAAACGATGAAATTAAAGTTCTTGAAGTTGTGTTTATTGTGGTATGTAGATGAAATTAATTGAGTTGATATCCGCATGATGTTATAGAAGGATCAATCTAATTAGGGATTGATAAATTATTTGCCACTTCTATAAATTTAATAAAATTTTATTGAAAACTATTGAAACTATAAAACTAATTTTATTTTATTGAAAAATTCGAATATTATAAATTCATCCTCAGTTCTAAAAACACACAAAAAATTCAAAAATAAGCAATTCAGAATATAGTTTGGTACTATAATTCATATTAAATTAGATGTAATATATTTATTTTATTTATTTGGTTACATTTTTAGGTGCCGTATACGACTACATAGGTTAGAGGCACCTTATTCTTGCAGTATATTAGACGAGTCTATAGAAATTATTTTCCTTTAGGAACTGAAGAAGATTCTTCCAATTTTCGGGTTGTAAAGCTGTGCGGTAGTCCTGGCGACCCCGCGATGTTCTTGAAGGAGAGAAGCGCGAACAATGTACTAGAATGTGTTCTAGGGTAAGCAAACTGCCGCAGCTGAGACATCTTGGTGTAATATAAATTAGTATTATAAAACATTTATGAATTATGAATTTAATTAAGACAAGAAATCAAATACACGTTTGTACTCACCAAGGTTTAAATGAATTATATCAAACAGAAAAGTTTGTACTGGTTTCTTCTCGCATTAAACTAACAATGAACGAAGGTAGATGGGATGTTAATAGGTATATGGTTTAAGGGTCGGAATTTTTTCAATAATACCGGTGAGTAGTTGATTTTTCTGAGTGAGTAATCTGTTATAGATGCGAATAAATTTAAGATTGGACTATTGGAGATATTTATTTGGTCATTTAAGCAAAAATCTGGATAGGATTTGTGAATGTTTTACTCAGCCTCTCTCTGGGCTACCGGTACACTTTTTTTTGCTTAAATGACCAAACTTAAGATTAAGAAATTAATTGATTTATGTTATCACCTTGGATATTCAAAATATTTTTCATTATATGTAATTATATTTTTGTCCGCTTTGTTTATTGCTTATATTCTGTCTTTTTATTTATAAGATACTTGTAACATGTTTCGTTCAAACAGTTTTAAGTATTTAAACGTAATTCATAAACGCATAAGTAGGGAAACAATAAGTCCTCACCACACTTTTTGCCAAATCGGAAGCCAAATCTAGACCAATCCCAAAAGAAACATCGACTTCATTTAGCTGCAAGTATCCCTGAGAGAGGCTGATTATAACATTCACAAATAAAGTGAGATTTATAAAAAAAATCTTTTCGCTATTGGTCCGTCCGGAAGCCTCCTTACAATGGATTGAGTTAAACGATTAGCGATGGCCTGTATGTACTTTCTTTGTTGCTCTTGGGGTCTACTATGACCTCTTGAAATATTTCCGGTCATTTATGGGACACCCTATATTTAATTATATTAAACATATAAGAATTTTAGCCAAGGTAATGCTGCTACAGTTTGATATTACCCAATTGAAGATCGTGACTGGGCTATTATAATCATGCTTGATATTAATGTTCCAATGATATCAATAATGTATTCGGAGTATTTTTTTAAAATTTATTTCAATTAATTTAACTACATGTTCCATCCCATGTTGGTAGGTAAAAATTATTGATATTAGCTAAAAAGAATATAAATTTGTGCATAGGTTATGAAATCTTAGTTGTTTATAAACCATATTAATCAGTTTTAAAGAATATAATAAAATTCTTGCTTAATGATTTAAATATATTATATTGTTTATTTAAACGAGGGCTCCAGAATGCTCGGTCTAGAACGTTGTTGGTTCGATTCCCATCTGGATCAGTTAATATTTATTTCGCAGAATTCTCGAGAAATGAATCTTGACATTTTATTCTGGTCAAAACTCGGTGGCGACGTAAAGGTTAAACCGTTGGGGGTTAAAAAAAAGAACAAGGCCCTCTTGCCGGACTAGTTCTCCCCACCAATACCAATACCAGTACTAGTATCATTTATTTAAATAGATATATTATTCTATTATATTATTATTTAAATAGATTTTACCTCCGATGATGTAAAGATGATGGTTGGGAGTGCGGTCAGAATCCGACGTTTGTGGGAGGAGGGTACACTTTCCCTAAGCGACATAATTAAGAGGGCAGAAAATTTCGAGAAAAATTTTATTTATAGATTAAGTAACCAATATTTCTTTCTGCTTTTTGATTTTTTTTGGCATTCTTCTTCTTCTCTTCTCTTCCTTCCTCTTTGATGCCTTTTAGTGCAGAGGCGCCTCTATCCACCGGAGCAAGTCCCCTCGATCCTGAGTCAGCTGCTTCATCCTATCAAAGTCCTTCCTCTTTCTCTGCCCAACCTGGTGACATATGTATCATACTTTATCCTTGGCCTACCTCTGGGACTTTTGCCAGTTGATCGAGCTTCCATTATCTTCCTTGGGTCTCGGTTCTCGCTCATCCTGCACACACGTCCAAACCACTTTAATTGGCATTTCTCGAAGGTGGTTTTCAATGACGATATGGCCAGCTGCTCCCTTATCGTCTCATTCCTGACCCGGTCTCTTCGTGTTCTGCCTGCCATTCTACGCAGGTACTTCATTTCCATAGCAGTCATACGGCTAATGTGTCTGTCCAACGTTACCCAACTCTCAGAACCATACAGTAGAGTCCGCAGAAAGGCAGCTTTAAAGAAGTGGAATTTGACCTGGTTGGTGACCTCTCTCTTCCCTACAATAGTGTTGCAGATAGTATATTTTATTTGATTTTACAATTCTGCTGGATACTTCTTTGTCAATGGTGGCAGTGTTGCTAACCACCGTTCCGAGATATGTGAAGTCATCAACAGTCTCAAGTTCCTCGCCGTCACTTGTACTTCTTCCTCTTTTCTTGAGATTGTCAGGACTTTACTTTTAGTGGAGTTAATAGCCATTCCTTCTCTTAATAGCTCTTCTTGCCATTCAACCAGGGCCCAATGCAGTTTTCTTTTATAATCAAGAACAATATCATTCGCGTATAAATATGGCTGTATTGATATTGTTCTTAAATTCCATTTCTCTATTACCATTCTCTCCGTCCTTCTCTTACAAATCTTGTGAATTTCATCCATAAATATGATGAACAGAAGAAGACTAAGATTGTCTCCTTGCTTTACTCCTCGTGCCATATGGAAGGGTTTTGGACTCATACTATTTATTCGTACAATACCTTTTGGTTCTTGGTATACTGATTTTACTGCTTGAATTAGGGGAACCGGTTTTTTTTTACCTTCATTCAGTAAAAAAAATTGAGTTAATGTTACTATGATGATATTTATTTCGAAATTTATTACCTAAAATACTATTAAAAACAGTTTACTTATTGGAGCGTGTACAGGAGATAAATGAAGGGGCGTCTAAATTAACCTTATAGCAAAAATTATAGTTCCACTCTGGTATGAAGACCAAGGGC
This sequence comes from Rhaphigaster nebulosa, assembly GCA_948150685.1. Lineage (NCBI taxonomy): Eukaryota > Metazoa > Arthropoda > Insecta > Hemiptera > Pentatomidae > Rhaphigaster > Rhaphigaster nebulosa. The sequence goes on along the minus strand of OX411308.1, from coordinate 122,343,236 downwards.
CGAAAGGATGGCTCGGATTAAACAGTTTATAATTACTCCATTTTTCTGTATTTTATTTCTGACCACTCCTCCAAACATTATCTCCTTGATTTATTTATATGCTTCTTTTGATATTTCATATTTATAGTCTTTATCATTTTCGATGGTTTCCTGAGATTGAAGGTCGTGATTTTATTGTTAATTCAGACAAATTATTGCTTGTAAGTGGACGTTAACTAACTATTTGAATTAATTAGAATGCATAGTTAGAATCCAATTTAATATGTTCGTTATCATGGCCTATAAAATATCTACTACTGGAAATTCCGTTTAGGTCTATAACAATTTTCCTATTAAACTGTAGGCCTTTCTCTTGTAGACCTACCATTTTCAGAAGCGTGTTCGCATTTAACGGGATTAATTTGGAAAAACAATTGCTGCTTTCTCCAATAAGATAGGACGACATAAAAGGTCAAAACGAGTTAAGAACAGATATTAAATCCAATATAAATGAGGAAGTCTATTTGAGCATTAAAGATAACCAGTCTTACACAATGCAATCTCCTTTAGACTGCCTTATACAATCATGTTTCATGTCCCGAGCTCAGGGTTGCATAACCGACTTCATAACGGCTACATATCTAAGGACGGCACATATTCTATGCACGTATGTATTGTTATATGTGATGATTTATGTTGTCGACTACTTACGTTGTTTAGATTGGTTATGTTTGGGTAGTATGTCTTAAGAATCTACAACTTGCGCTTGTTTCGTTCATAACGTTTTAAATAATAATACAGATTAATAAATCAGCCCTTGAAGAAAGATGGCTGGCTCTCGACATCAGAGTATTCTTGGGAGACAGTATGGTCAGCACTCGGACGGCCAAATTTATCCTATGATTAAAGTCAGGTAATGTACATTATTATATTAAGGTAAAGAGCTGTTGTGTTTCAGGAATTTCTGTCTACCAGTCCAATTTGAAAAATTCGTTTGCATTAGATTTACCGTTTATTGAGGAATGCTTTAGGCATTATTAATTAAAACCATTAAAACGGAGTAGTAACCATAAATAAATTACTAGGAGAAATGTCTAACTTGCGCATGTGTCGTTGTCATGATAACTGCCTACCCGTGCAAGGAAGTTGACTACACAAACTTTTTGATAAGTGTGATATTATTGTTTGGATACGTTATTTCATTTAAAAAAATGGGAAGGTAGAAGAAAAAAAAAAGTTTTATAAACATTTATTCTAGTTTTGTGTCTGCTCCTATAAAATGCCTGCTACAAATGAGAATGAACAACATATTGTTTGTAGAATATTATTTTGTACTTTAGGCATTAATCCAAATTTAACCCGAGCGAAACTGTGGGCCATAAATAGTTTCATATAAGGTGAGATGAGTACATGAAGCGTCCATAAAAACAGTTCCCATCCTGAAACTTCATTTAGAATATTAAGAAAGCATTTTTAGTCTGCTAGGTAGAACATTTTTATATTGTATTTCAATCAGCCGTGATCATTAATTTGATACATATGTATCTAGTTTATATTTTACTTTATGAAAATATGAGGTACTACTGGCCTACTGAGTACTCATTAATTTTAAAAATGAAAAATTAAGGAAAGAATTGGAGATAAGTAGTTAGATCAGCAGAATTATTTAATAATTCTATAAACTATATAAAAGAAAATATAAACTATTAAAAATAAACATAAACGATGAAGAGAGTCACCTCTGGTGGTATCAATTATTATTTATTACAATTTGTGAATTACCGAACATATTATCATATATATCAGAATACCAATTATCAGAAGCATCTATCAGTTACTATATTTAATGATTATGGAGATCATGAGTGGAAATCATTTCAATCGTAAAACCTATAAAAAATACATATATTCGCATATAAAATCAATATTTCGATGTAATTGGCTCTTGTTTTATTAATCTTTGTTAACATACCAGTTAAGAATTCATCTCAGTCTTGACTGAAGCTCATTGAAATACTGATATTCTAAAATATCTTTGACTTAAAATTAAAATTTAATTTTATCCACTTTAATTTAATTTACAAAAAAAATATGTATTCTAAATATTAAAATTTTAATTTATCAATTCCATGTATAAAAATATCCCAGCGTAATATCGAAACATATTTTCGAAAAAATCGATTTTTTAAATAACTTTATCCTACAATTTTCTAACTATATCACATGGTTCACTCAGAATATATAACACTCTTTTCTTCATTTTAATGGGAGTAATATTTTATGTTTAGTACCACCAAATCCTCACAATATATTTTTCATTGTTCTTTTTTTCTTTTAATTATTATTGAAACAATTAAACCGTATACATATGTCAGTACGATTATTTTCTTACCCTGAAGTCTGCTGTTTCTCTAAGTAATCGTTTCACTGTTGGCTTTGGAGTGTTAATAAAGGTTGGAGGCAAAGTAGTTTTATCGTCAGCCCTTTTAGGCTTAGTTTCATTTGCTTCTTCAAGGCCAATTGTGGCATAATGTGATTTGGACGACTAAAAAAGGTATTTCAATGTTAATGTAATCTAACCCGTTGTCGGTCTAATCTTTTCAGTAATGATATCGACCAAGTTTTCGAGGCTCCTGTTTGAATCTTCGATCCTGCGTTGTTTACTTTATTGTTTTATTGACTCATTAGCTTATGATTACGAAAGTTTAAGAAGTTCGGTTTAAGGGAAATACATGGTCCTGTTAACTTATTTAAGTAATGATGCACGATTAAATGTTCATCTTTCATTGATTTTTTTTTATAAGCTGTTTAATTATTTAATAATAAAAAGATCTACCTTCTCCAGCAAATGTTTTGAAATAGAATCCCAATATATATTTTTATTGACAGATGGTTAAATGATGACCCGATCGGTATTACGCTGTGATTGAAATGGGCAACCTAACTGAACACACAGCTCGATCAAATGGAGAGTTATTGATGCCGTCCTGACGTTTCCGCTGCGAGTTCGAAATATTCATGACAACCAATCGCAGGCAAATTCCCTCTGGGTCCGGATTGTGTTGTGATCTCCAAGCTGTATTCGATAATTCATGTTTCACACAAGTTTAGTATTGATTGTATAATATTTAATATTGATTTCCCAATTGACGAATCTGTATAATTTTATGTTACGAATTTATTGTAAAAATAATAATATTAATAAGCCTATGCCATTACAACCAACTAAGGGTCTTGGGTTCAGTTCTTTGTAAGGAAGTTCCATTTCTTGACCGACGGTTAAAAAAGGTCGGCCTCTACACTTAACCACCAGATTTATCCTCCAATCCGATGAATGCTCAGTATTATCTTTATTGAGATTGGGTGTGCCAAGGAGGATTAGTCGGGGGGCAAGATTCGAAAAATCAGGTAGGGTGAGTGGGCTCCTTGATGATTGAAGAATGGGATAGTTGTCAATCGCTTCTCTACAAGTTGCAGAATAAGAATACAAGTTTGAAGGGTGATAAGTTAAAACTTTACTCAGAAATCCAAAATCAAGTGGCTGCCAAAATGGCTGCTCAAGTATTTAAATCCCTTATAGTTGAACTATATTTGTCAAATTATATTAATTTTAGTTCATAGAATGAATCTTCGACTATTGAGAACGCCTAATTACCTGCACATGTTAAAATATTCAACATGGCATCCAAGATTGCTGCCTGTGAATAGTACAGGAAATAGACAAAATAAAGAACAAAATTTGTAAATTTATGAAACTAAGGCCATAACTTCGTCTTGGTAGTAGGGATTGAGAAACAGATCTGAATCTCTCCACAGAGAATCCGGCCAAATTTCGGGGAGACAAAACTCCCTGAGGAGGTCAAAATGGGCAATATGATATTTGCGAAATAATAATTTACACAAAATAAGTCGAGTGAGATGTTGTTTTTTATTTATTTTTTTTTTGTTTCTGTATTGATTGAGACCAATCCCACGACGATGCAGTTTAGAAGTTATTTTTTTTTATTTTTGGTTAAAAACAGAAAAATCACATTTTGAAGCTGAACTATTTATAGAATGTTCCTTAAGTGACGAGAAATATTTATAGAGGTGATAGTATACCCCAAGGGCAGAAAATAAATTCATATGGACCCATGTTCCGATTTGACATCGAAAAGCAGGAAATTTATGTTTTGTGTTTTTGTTTAGTCTCGTTTTTTGTTGGGGAGAATAGAAAGTGATCACTCAAAAACTATTCATGTTAATTAAGTTCCAATTGTCCCTTCACAAAGTAGACAATATTTCCTTTTAGAATTATTGTTTGGCGAAACTAAATCATTTGTAAATGGGGTTTTGGGCGGACCAATAGTGAAAAGATGTATTTTTTTTATAAATCACACTTTATTTGTGAATATTTTACTTAGCTCCTCGCTGAGTTACCGATACCGGAAAACTTCTACTTTTCTTAAGGTTTAATTTCATGAAGTCGATGTTCCTTTCGGGATCGGTCTATATACGGCTCCTGATTTGGCCAAAAGTGTGTTGAGGAATTATGTTTTTCTTACTTATGCATGCACGAATTATATTTAAATACTTGATACTGTTTGTACCAAAATTCATTCTCAAAACACTTCTGTATCGGAGAAACCTAATTACCCACTATACAGTTGGCACATCAGGAGCCTAGATTGAGTAAAACATTCATAAATAAAGTGTGATTTATAAAAAAAATACATATTTTCGCTATTGGTTCGTCCCTAAGTCCCTTACAATGGATTATGTTAGGCCAAACGATATTTCTTAAAGAGAACTTTGTCTACTTTGTGACGGTGCAATGGAACTTAATACCGTTGAATAGTTCTTGAGTGATCACTTCCTATTTCCCCCTACGAAAAACGAGACGCTTGAAAAAAACACAAAATATAAATTTCTTGCTTTTCTTTGCCGAATCGGACAAATGAATTATGAATTTATTATTTGCTCTTGGGTCTGCTATTACCCCTTTAAATATTTCCTCTGACTTACGTGACACTCTGTATATATTTCAGCAGCAAAATGAGATTTCTCTATTTTTTTACCTAAAATCAGCAATAAATTCTAAACTATTAAATACATCGTCGTGGGATATATTCGATACAGAAACAAAAAAATACCTCACTCAACTTACATTTGCGAATATCGTGTCCCCCATTGTACGCATTTTGTTGTTTATTTTTCCGGTACTATTTACAAAGTGGTCGCCATGTGTAGGTAATTAGGCTTTCTAAATTTCTAAACTCTATCTTCAGCCAATGAATAAAAAATGAATATAATTTTACACTAATTTCCTTAGTATAGTTCAACTATAACAAATTCAGTAGCCCATAAGGAATTTTAACAGCCGTACTATGCTACAAGGAACTTTAGCCCATACCAAACCATAATATAATGAACTTTAGTAGCCATTTTGGCCGCCTTCTTGATTGTAGATATCTGAGTAAAATTTCAACTTATCTCCATTGATATTTTTATTCAGTAACTTTTAACTACTTAATCTGCAACTTATAACATTGCAAAGCGATTGACAACTCGGGAGTATGGGAATACTTCTATCATAAAGGAGCCCACGGAATGACACCCCCGAGCTAGATCTCCCGACTCGAAAATTGATCCAGTGCTGATATAAATAAATTATACAACAGCGGAATTCGAACCCGCGGTAGTTTGAAGTTCACTGCCTTATCCACTGAGCTACCTGAGTGACTTTTTCAAATTAAAAGATAAATCCAGGCACTTGTAAATCTATATTATATACTATATTACCAGGATTTTTTTTCGGATTTCATTTGTTATTTTTAATTCTCGATTCTGAACCTGTCATATACGGACGTATTATTGCTAGTTATACTTATTCTATAATGCTTACTTTCTGACACAGACTTTTCTGACAAGAAGTATAAAATAGTCCCGACAGTTGTATATTACTAATACGGCAGTTGACCACATTTCTTCGGCTTATAATTTAGTTATTCGTTCATTGATTTTCTGTCCTACTAACCTCATTTCTCAGTTCCTCCCTATTTTTCCTCAATATTTTGCAATAAAGTCATCTCCATTCATTCATTTAAATTTTTCTTCTGATTCTAACTTCTAAACAGGTTTTTTCCTGTTCTTTTTCAGTTTTTTCCTGTTTTTTACAGTTCTTAGAATAACTCAAGCAAGAATAAAAATAAAAAACGCTGCAAATTATTACACAATGGTTTATTATTTCCACTTATTTATTCCACTTGTTTATTATTCCACAAAAATATCTATTCTGTCAAAGTAAAAAATATGAAGCAGTAGGTACCAAAGGAAAAGAAATTTGAAGCTTGTCACAAGATGTTCGCCGTGAGAGTGCCGAACTGCGTTAATTAAAAAAACTGGGTCAATGCAAGCAGGCTGTGATGTAAAATGATACAGAGGAAATATTTGATGTGCACTTCACTAGGAAAAAGTAAAAACGAAGTTCATTACGCTATATCTCAGCTAATAATAGTCCGATTTAGGTGATTTCTAGTTCGTTTTGTAGGGATTTTCATTAGTTTTCGTTTAAATACAATAAAAGCACCAAACAAAAAAGGATCATCCCGGGGTGACCTGTGACTTTGGTACCGAATCTCAAGAAAATCGGTCCAGTAGTCTCGGAGAAAAGCCGCGGACGGCGTACGGCGGACGGCGGACGGACGGATTTTTTTTTATTCGATATTTGGATTCTACGTATCTTGAAACGTAAAACATCAAATTTTGAGGGGGGAGGTTATTAAAAAATTTTCCTTGGTCGATTCCAAAGGTCTATTATTGAAAATAATAAACCAAAAGCATTTACAGATAGAGATTTTTTTATTTTTCTTTTTTGTTATTTTAATGCCTTGTTATGCTGATTCCAAAACACCTTACATTTCTCCTCTATGTTTATAAATGGCCGAATTATGGGTATATAAGATCTTTAATCGACAACTATTATAGATTTTTTGTTTTTCAATTTTTTTTTTTTTTTTTGATGTCTCGTTATGCTGATTCCAAAACACCTTACATTTTCTCTCTATCTTTATAAATGACCGAGTTATGGGCTTATTAGATATTTAATCGGTAATTTTACAGATTTTTTGTTTTTCATTTTTTTTTTTTTTTTTTTTGCATGTCTCGTTATGCTGATTCCAAAACACCTTACATTTTCTCTCTATCTTTATAAATGACCGAGTTATGGGCTTATGAGATCTCTAATCGGCCGCCATTTTGAAACAAACAGACGGATGGTAATGTCGAGTTCCGAGGATCATCCCGGGTTAACCTGTGACTTTGGTACCGAATCTCAAGAAAATCGGTCCAGTAGTCTCGGAGAAAAGCCGCGGGCGGCGTACGGCGGACGGCGGACGGACGGATTTTTTTTTATTCGATATTTGGATTCTACGTATCTTGAAACGTCAAACTTAAATTTTGAGGGGGGGGAGGGTTACAAAAAAATTTTCCTTGGTCGATTCCAAAGGTCTATTATTGAAAATAATAAACCAAAATCTATAGTTCCCTTGAACTCAAAATAACTTATTTAATTACCTCTTAAATTAAAAAATTATTAATATTAATTAATTAATCCAAAGCATATTTTTTTAGGAATCATATTGAACTAATTATCATTTTTCTCCTTTTTATAATTAATCCCACTCGCGCATATTAGAGCTGTTTCGTTTTTGTATTGTAAAACATTTGTGCATATTCATCGGCTTTTTAAATAAATAAATGAATAATACTTTTGCCGTTCATTTTCACTTTCTGAACTAACTAAAGTAATGGTCTAACTACCCTAAAAATTGTTTTTGAGATAACATTTAATTTTCACAATACTGGGACCATCAAGTATAAAAAAATAAATAAAGCTGATCACCTTTATATATCTCTATAATACTCTGTAAGATCAAACCACTATCCTGTCGCTTGTTGATTTTTATGATATATATATGATATAGATATATGTCATATAGATATATCGTATATATATATATATATATATATATATATATATATATATATATGATATATAAGAATATATGATATAATAAAAAGTCTCAGCTATAAAATGTTAGTATCTGACTTTCATTAGAGTAGTGGATAAACTTAGCGGTTGAGCTCGGATACTGATCCCATCACTTACTTGTACAACCGTTTGTCAAAAAAAATCGTACTTCCTTATCAAGTATTGAACCCAAGACCTTTCATGAGTTTTAGTAGTACAGATTTTTTTTATATTGATACTATACTATTTAAAGAAATGATAGATGGTTATGAGGTACGCATAGTGTTGGATTTATTTACTTAAAACTACATTAAACCTTACCCTGCAATTTACAATCCATTGATGGATATATCATATATTTAAAATGTTTTCTGTCAGCACACGGGATTCAGTATTGGTTTCAAGTTCTGAAATATAAGGATTATATGGGTGTTTAGAGGGTCAAGGTATCAAACACGTATTGATTGGTTTATAGATCAATCGAATTATCCTTGAAGGTAAACGAATGGAAGAAATTATTAGACATTGGCTTATAAGCGGTTTAAAAAGCATAACAATATGCGGTACAGTAATTAAATAGGCTATAAAACAAACTTAACGCACTGAAAAATAATAGAAAACAGCGCAACTTGGAGGTGTTCTTGTGCACAAAATAACCCTCCCTCCCCCACCCACGATCTAAGGACCAATAAGAGATAACGAGATGCACAGCTAGAGAAATCGATAGGTTTCTCCTTCTAATAGCGGCCGGAGTGCACCCAGTTAGTTGTGCTGGTGAAAGTGCAGTTCCCACGCTCTTAACTGCAGCTTCCTACTCAACCCCCTGCGTTTGGTTCGGTTTGTGGGTGGTTCTTATGTCTTCTGTCCGTCCTTATGAGTTTTATGTAATACCACATATAGTTACCAGTTCCGTACCTGTTGTACATTTTTCCTTATTCAGCAAAATAAAAGCTGTTCACTCACTCACAGATTTTTATGTTAAAGAATTGAGTTTAGAGAATGGAATCTGATGTTCATGTTAATCACTAATGAATTATTAATCCCACCAAAAACCACATCTTTAAATATTTAAAGATTTTATTTTGTCATTATTATTTTTTTTTTAAGGAGAGTGAGAATATGTTTTTCCCCACAAATATGCCAAAAATAATAAAATAACTAGAAACAAAGGAAAATGAATGTCTTCTTTTGAATAATAATTTCTCCTGAAATATTATAGTAAATATAACACTAGAAATCTTATCTTATGGCACTTTTATTTAATATTAAAACAAAATCAATTATTAAATATTATACCCGTTACTTTTCACCAAACATTTATAACAATTAAGTACATTATAGCAACCATGAGGACGGCATTAGAAACGATTAATTATTATGAAATGCATTTAATTATAAGTTTGACAATTTTTTTTTAAAGCGACATGTTCTATGTTAAATTTTCTGATTATTCTTAAAAATATATATTTATTGATGACAAACAATGTCACGATCATTAAATATATCATTGAATTATACTCTGAGACTTAATCAATTACCATTGATAAAGTGTAATGAAGTATCCATAAATGGATGCTGCAACTACTTATTCATATACTTATAGTTAACACCACATTGCCTTGCTTGAATTGAATTGTTGTGTCTAAAATACGTTTGTTTTAGCCATATCCAAAAATAAATATCTGCTTAAACCAAGTTAACTTTATCGTAAGTTTAAATACCATACTGCTCCCCTTGCAGTCTTCTAATCATCCAAGAAGTCTGATTCGGAACAGGATGTGTGACCCTTGCTAAAGCATTATAATAAATGCTGACAAAAGATGCTAATTTCTTATAGTAGGTGTTAATATATTTATTCAGTATTATACTGACATATAAGAAGGAAGGATGTTCTTTTCTCATGCAATTCTTTCTTTGACGGTTGGTATACCATGAGGTGTTCTTAGGGGCCGATGTAGTTGCATTATGCGACAGCATGTCGAGCTTTGTGTCTTCTGATGGTGGCACACAATGAGGTGCATCTGGAAGCCGACACAGGAGGTGTACCCTACCCGGGCATCATTTGCGATGTATCTAGTCTGTTGTATTATTTTATATGATCTTATATTATCTAGTTTAAATAGATTGATAGAATATAGTAATCTATATATTGTTAAATTATTGCTAGGTATATTAATTGACTTGAGAACATTAGAACATTAAGTTGTATAAACAATCGAAAACCACTGTTAAAAAAAAATAATTATTTATTTATTTTATAACTCTACTATCTACCCAAACTCGTCACAAGCGATTTAATTAATAATTATAACATGAATAATTATCTTATTTATACATAATAGATAAAATAATTAAATTATATGAAAAATTTTAATAGCTTTTATAAATTTTATTATAATCTTGATACTATCTACATTATCTGTAATATAATAAGTAATTTATTTCTAGCAGTTGTTTTTTCCTTTGAATTTATCAATAGTGTTTTAATTAATAATTATTATATTATATTATAATTAAGGTGTTATTTTTCAACATTATCTTTTTTCAGGTAATGACAGATTGCAACCTCTTTGGACCATTTATAATACCGTATGTAGTTACAATTTACAGTCTCATTATAATTGATATGTTTATCTCAGGAATTGTTTTGACTCAGAAACTACTGTCTACTTTTTAATTTTATATTATTATTTTCTGGGTCTGTCTTGCTATTGTATAGCAGTTAATTAACCATTTCCTTTTATGATCACAATTTTAAAAAGATAATATAGCAAATTAGTACCATCCTCTGTTTTTAATTTGATTAAAAATAATTGTAAAGTTCGAATTCGTATTTGTATGTTCTTTGATAATTATTCGATTGCTAATACCACGTTAACTTTTAATGTTGTCAAAGAAAATGAAAATGAAACTATTTGTCTGACAAAATAAGCGCAGGACCGTGGTGCATTATTGTTGATTTTACTGGTGTTCGTGTTTCAACTATAGTCTATTCTTGTAAGAATGTGTTATGAAGGTTTTTCTGAAAGTTGACTTGATGAATGTTAGTTCCCCATATGGTTGGTCCATTTCACATGATCCAGAAAAGAAGAAATTTGTTGCTTGACCATTTTATAATGAAATGAATTTTCATTTGTGGATTTTTACTTTATTGCAGTGTACAAAAATTATTTTATAGTTTTATCTTTTGACTATATATTCTCACCTGTCTGACTAAAGAGTGACAATAAGCAAATGATTATGGATGCAATAGATATACGGCCATATATATACCTTATAAATAAATACCAAAAATAATAATTTTAATTTTATAAATTTTTCCTAACTCCAATTGGCAGCCATTTTTATTTTTCGAAACATGCTGGTTCCTGCGTTTTTAGGAGTTTACATTAATTAATATTACTCAGAACTGGTGTAACCATTTATTGAAGAAAGAACGGCCTAAATATAATGTGCAGTACATGTTTAATAAAATTTTGATCCAAAATCCATCTCAAAATGTGACATGAGAATTGATAAATTTTCAATTATCGAAGGCTTATTACCCCAAGAAGGAATCTAATCTCTGGCTTAATATTTTGGTAATTTGCAACTACCTAAATGGACTATATTTAAAAAACAAATATCAATCCTTAGATTGGCTTCAATTTAAAGTAACTAATTTACAAAAATTGTGAATTTAAAAAAAAAAATCGAATTTTGAGACCTTATATCTTTGTTGGGACAAACTTTAAAAATCTGAAATGTTTGCGGGGACAGAGAGGGGGGGATTTGATGGTATGGAATACCTCCCAAGAGGAAGGCACAAGAATATTGTGCGTCATACTGCTATACAAATTTCATGTTTCAGAATTATCAATCTGGGGTTTGAGGTGGGTTTGGAGATACGGAATACCTCCCAAGAGCAAGACAAAGTCTTGACACTGCAATAATGTAGGAATCTACAAACAAAAAATCATTTCATTATAAAATAGTCAAGCTACATCACTGGACAGACCTGAAATGGACAGACCTTGATACCCTTGATACTCGATACTCCAGCTCAACAACCGACAGCGAATCCTGAAAAAAGACAGAGACGAAAAACAGTTGCTCGTTGTTTCCGTTTTTTATCTTCACTAGACAAATGTTAGCGTCATGAATACGCTTCTTTTACTATCACAGCTAGCCTAACTTGAGAAAAGTATTAGCTATTTAGAATTTATAGAGTAGCTCCTAGACAGAGCTAGGAACTATAAAAGCGGAGGCAGACATACAGACGGACTGTGGAGAACCGGTCCCAGCTAGAATAGCAGTGTTGCCGGCTCTAGTCTGAGTAATTACTCCTTTCGCTCTGGCATCTTCTCCTAGTCTCTCTCGATTTTTCCATCATATGTCTGTGTCAAGAATTTATGTTTTGGAAAAGAGTAGGGAATGCAAACAATATGGCTTTGTTGAATCTGTTATGCCTAAAACCGCATCAAGATTTAAAATGGAATAGCTCTTATTCTTTTTATGTTCTCTTAAAAATTTAATATACAAAATATCTAAACTCGAAAAATGAACATGAATTTGAAGAAAAATTAAAGTTAAAACAGATAGATACGAAATAGCTGTCCATAGAAATACAGTCGTCATTTAATTAATTGAAAAGATATAGTAATAGTATAAGTAAAAATGGATACAATATGCAAAAAGAAACGAGATAAAAAAGATATATATTTTAACGTGTATGTTAGGACAATATTTTGTAATTGGAAATATATAATTGGCATTAACAAAATAAAACAATAGGTACTTTCTAATCCTTGATTACAACAATCGAAACGAGTAGGTCAAAGAAAAATACAAATAATAGAACAAATAAAAACACATTTTTTTGTAACAGTTTTTTAATTAAAATTTGTTATTAAAAATTTCATAAAACTCACTGATCAGCAGTTTCTTAGTTCACAGAATCATAACTGATCCCCCATTTTCAATTTATAAAATTTGATCTCAAGTACCTCGAAAATCTCCGAGTTTTGAGTTAGATCATTAAAATTATATCAGATGATTAGAAATCCTGGTGTCATTATTTTCACAAATGTAATATAGTTTACCATTCTTGGCACAACATATTGGATTTTCAAAAATCGAAGTAGATCAATTAGGTCAAATTTGAAAAACCTTCCCTAATGTTGAGACCTTTATTATTATTTATTTGAAGGAAAACAACATTGGGGGGCTTGAGGGTCGTCAGGCTGAAACAACAAAAATTATGTTTCCATGTTTCGACTTAAATTTAGGTCAATTCTGGTATAATTTAAAAATTAAAGTATAAATTTCCTATATACTGTACATGATGAAGTAATTTTAAGGAATTACATACTAGATCTGGAATATAGGTAATATATAATAAATTTTAATTTTATGCTTGAAAATTACCTAAATTAATGTCGAAATAAAGATATTTGTAACAATAATTACTTATTTTTATATTTCAAACTGATTACCTGCCTTTAAGCTCTTAAAAAAAAATTCTTCAAATGCTACGAATCAATTAGTTTGCCTTACCTACTGATTCGTAATTGCCAACAAATATATATATATATATATATATATATATATATATATATATATATATATATATATATATATATATATATATATATATATATATATATATATGCGTTTTACATTTTTTTTGTGATTGGGAAATGATCTATTGAAATAATGATATGTGGCATAATATGGATTAATAATAATACACGACCAATAACGTTTAAAAATTAGAATCAATTATGAACTACTATTTTAAGAATTTTTAAGCAGAAAACTACTATGCTCTTAAAGGTAAAAAAACAACTAAAAAACTTACGATAATGATTTAATTAGATTAAAGGCATATAAGAACTATAATATTTGTTTATTTTATTATAGGTATCATTTAAACAATATAATATGCTCAGTAAATTTTAATCACCAAAGATTGTGCTCTCGATATAAGTTGATTTTCTGGCTATATTTTTATTTTATTCTTTAATATTAAGGAGATAGAGTGAAAAATTCTCACGGGTTGATGAAATTTGTTTTTACTCCAAGACAATGTATCTTTGATTTTTCCATGTTTTTAAATAATTTTATTTTGAACCCACAATTCTAGTTAATACCTTTTGTATATCTACTAATTTTGTGTTAAAAAAAATATAAGGTTTTTTTTTTCCAGATTTGAGTAGCTAAGATCTCCGAAGCGTTGCTTTTATCGTAATCTAAACATCTCACGTTGTTCGTTAGAACCACATCAAGGGAGAAGATACGCCACTGACATGCCTTAAAAGTTAACGAATCGTAAGATTCGAGCATGAACAAATAAGCATCCTTTGAATTAAAATATCCTTTGATATACAGTCTGCTTTACCCTTACTCCGCTCTTGAGGAGAATACATAATGTATTACCCGCAGTTGATTGTGATACCCTCGGTGAATCGTTAAATAATAATAATAATATACCGCTGTAACTATAAGGATTAATATTCAAAGAATGAGCTATGAGTAATATTGAAATTAGTAGCCAATAATGATATGATAATATAATTTTTTACACTGTAATGCTATACCATCTCCTTGTTTAACATAGATATTGTAGTACCAGCGGGAAATAGATTATTCATGGTATTTTCCAAAGTTCATTAAGTGAATATTTTTATTTACCTTTATCATCTATGAATCATCATAAATCACTACATTTTCTGTATTATGTAGTTTGTATTCAATTTCATGAGATATTATTACTGAATAGACCACACATTGCGTGTAAGGCGATCTCTTTATGATAAGTGGTTATAAGGACAAAATGTAAATTTGATTCTAAATTTGAATTAAAAGTCATGTTTTTCAAATTATTTCTATTTAAGAATCCGATAAATTAGTCAAAAACTCGTTCTTACATCATGTCAATATTTATGATTTTATCTTAAAAAATATTCTTGGTTATCGTTATATTTTGGTTTGGTTACATAAAGTACTTAGTGATATGCATGTTTTATGAATGGATGTTAGTATATCCATTCATAAATCATTCATCAGGTTTTTCGTCCGTCATCGATTAGCTATAACCTTGTCAAAAGTTTTTGCAAAATGATCTCGGTGACTTTTTAAAAATTCTCATATTTCCAAAGCGTCTACCTCTAGTTTTATACTGAATTTTCTGACGTCAATTAAATTCGAGTGAATTGATAAAACTTTAAAATGGAGCCTTTTAATCACTATTTCATGAATACGGCCAGTATTCAGAAACTTCGGCTTACATATTTATCAAATCCATACAGCACACTTCTGTTCTCCTATTGGATACAATGGCATCCAAAAACAGATATGAACAGTTGTATCCAGGAGATATAGTTCAGCATTCAGTTGCAAAGAAATATTAGCGCTAATGTAGATATCGCTGTGTGATTTGAAATAAATGATCATCAGCACGATTACGAAGAACAGATAACGAAAACTTTATAAAAAATATTTTTCTTACTAAACGCAATGATATCGAAAACGGAAGGTTCACTGTTAGGTAGGTACAGGTATTCAATTTAAGATGTAAAGCAGCCATGCCAGTTACAACAGTCAGTGTCTTTGAGATTATGGGGCATAAGTTGAAGCCAATGAGAAGCCAATCTTACAAAACTATATATTTTATAGTAAGAGCCTATAGCCCTTGTCTTTATAATCGAAAGTATTTTCTTATTTTTTTTTGTTTTTATTGCATTTTTTACTGTATAGGCAATGGGGTATATGCATATGTCACAGACATTAGTGAATCAACTTTTGGACGATAGATTTTATTTTAAAACTACGATTTCCAAAGTTTGATGTAAATCTGTTCTTTATTTAATAATTTATAAGCCTATTGATTTTTATTCGGAAACCGCAGTATAGTCGGCATGACGTCATAGCTTCTTATCACAACAAAAGAATGGTAATATTATATTCAGTTCCATTTAATGAGAATTAGTAACTAGGTTGTAAAAAGTCACTTAAGGACTATGTTCTGCTAAACGTAACATGAATAAATACCCAAACTTGTTAGAAAAAATGTATTTAAAACTAATGATCCTCACAAATATATTGAGATGTTTTAGGAGAAAGGTCAGTTGTAGAGATGGGCAAAAAGTACTCTGAGTGAGTAACGAGTACCGAATATTTGACTCAAATACTATCGATATTAATATAACGCGTTGATCTTTAGATCTTTTAATTTTTTTTTCAGATTTCTTGGTTATTCAGGTGTATTGTTACCGGAGGCGTAATTTTTAAGAATACTATCGATAATAAAATCACAACTTTATTTATTCAAACTTTTCCGATTTCACCGATATTATATAAGGTCTATTATTATGTAATCGAAATAAAAAAAATCTGAAAAGTTTAAATAAATCAATGAGCGCACGATACTTCTGAAATTATTTATTTGTTCTTTATAAAAAGCCTATGATTCTAATGGTGGCAACAACCCGTCTTCGTTCCTTGTTTCTGTTCCTGAGAAGACACATTTACTGAGATAGTACACTGACCTAGATTGGACATCAAATATGATGCGTAGTGGTAGGGGCCCCCTGTGAGGGAGGTGTAGCAGATCTAAACCTGGGGAGGAGATGTTCTTTGATCAGTCGGGCGGACGGTGCAGCGTCGCTCAGCCGGCTCCGCAGCCACCGAACCGACTTAGTTGCACCTCCAGCCTTAACCATCTTAACTTTTTTCTGTACGTGGAGCACTGTTGGCGAAATCTTATTATATTTGTCTATGCTTAGGTCATAAAATAATTTAATTACTACTATTTATAAAGTTGGAACACATGCACACCTACTTTGATGATTCAATCTTCCGATTAGTTAAATTTATCAAAATAATCTTAAACTTGATTAAAACATTTATTGGCCTCGGCGCACCGTGGTCAAAAACCGGCCTTTTTGTGAAAAAACTAGCCTCTCATCTTGCTTTATCTGAAAAAGACTACAAGAGGTTTGTTCCAATGTATTTTTTTTTAACACTGAATCGAATGCAGCAAACCCCGATAGTAGTTAAACATTTCAAGATATAATTCAAAATATATTTATACTTTCGACTCACATTTGCTTTGAGAACGAAGTGGCCAAAAGTCTTTAGGATAAAATTTGTTGGTAATTTACTCTTGTTTAATTTAAATTTATTTATTAAAATTAATTTTTTCAAGTAATGAACAAAAAAGAAAAAAAAAACATATTTTATTTGTTTGCATTTTTTTTCATACCGCCAGTAAAAAATTGAGATAAAAATGTTGCAATTCGTAATCAGCACTTTAATAAACATTTATCAGAAAATTTTCAGGAATTCTCCAAAACTTTCCACCAAGATCCCTTTCTGGACACGTGTAGCCAGAACAATGGTTTTACGAATTAAAATAAAAATATTAACAAAATTCGCTGATTAATGCAGCTGGACATTATTTCCTCACGTAAATAAAAGCTTGATAGATTAATATAAACATGTACACTGCGCTCGGCTGTGCTCAAAAGAAGCACAACTTAAAAAAAAAAAAACTATTTAAACAATTAAAAAAAAAGTACAAAAAATACATAAAAAAACGCTTTTCAATCATTCGCAAGTGTCATATATGTCAAAAAGATGTGCCAACAGTATCGGGTCATATTCATAAATAAATTTGTTGAAATGAAGTGACTTAGAATTTTGAAATCAAATTACATACTTCAGAGTACGATTTATGATTGCTGCTTGTTTGAGCTAAGAAAATACAACTGTAAAAATGCCATTTTCTCCGTAATCCTGGACATGGGCACGTAAAATATTCTAAAATGATAGAATTTACTTGAGGCGACATTTTGTAAGGGCTGCGATTTAGGTTTTTTTCACGTTTTGACTACTGTGGGGCATAGAATACTGTAGAGTCAATGAATTGAAGACTGACAAACTAACAGTCGCATATAAACTAAATTCATCCAGGAAATAAGTAATTGAAAAAATCTTATCAATTACGAAAACTAAACCGTGGCTCATGTTATGAAATAGTCTCGAAACTCACAAATAGACTTTAAGAAAGACTATTATACTTAGCAAGCAGCCTTTTCGGTATGGATAAAACTTTGAAGTTACATTTTTTTTATTCGTATGCAGTTTGAATTTAGTATTATTATTTTCTTTTGAGGAACATAACAGATTTCAGTGTTTCAGGCAATGGGCTCCTAATTACCTGTTTTCATTCAGTCAAGAGTCAACTCAAATCGAGAGACCCATTATGGGGTAAACCTAGCCACAAGTTGGGATCTGGTCACCATTATTGGTACAGGTTATTTTTTTTCACTTCATTTTATTTCAAAAAGTTTACGTGAGACCCTTATATAAATATTAGGATCATCCGAATTGATCGAAATTCGATAATAAAAAAAATATTATTTCAGTGCTGTGATTTATTTATACTATTAAAATGAGCCGAAAACATTATTTTGTTTTGTTTATTTAATTTGATTATCCGTAACAGGCAATTGTTTTTTAATTGGTGTTTACCTCCTCACAAACTCCACACAGTACAACAAACCAGCTGAATAGTTTTAAAGCGTTCGTCGGGCTTTCTTTGTGGTAAATAAAACTATACATCTCCCGGAATGTTCAAGTTTAAAGAAGTTTAAAGGTAATTTAAAGAATAACTTAATTGTTGTGTTGGACTTTGCAACCAAAACAGTAAGGAAGTTTTATCAAAATTCTTTGAGCTGTTTGAGCTCTACTGTTTCCAGAAAAACACCTTTTTGGGCTGTTGCGCAGCAACGATTCCGCACAGCGTGCTCGATTTAGTACAGATTCATCAAGTGCCGAAACTCTTCAAACCAAAAAAAAAATCAGCCCACTCTTTCAAGACTTAATCTTGGCATTGACAGACCAATTGCCAAAAATGTTTTTTTTTTAAACTGATGTTGTGGGGACTGAAACGCATAAATCCGTTGATAACTGCACTTCGAAAATTATTTTCTAAATTGTGAAAGTAAGAACATGGCTTTATAGTTTTATACTCTGTATCTTTGCTAATTATGGCACGATATTGATGATTTTTTAAAGGAAATTTAATTACCTTTAAAACAGTCATACGTATATTTAATTCACGAAAAAATGTATACCTACTTTTCGAGTTACGCTCAAATATAATATTACTTTTGTTATAACTTTTTTTGCTGCATTTTCTGCGGGGTTTACCATATGTATGGATAGTTAAAGGCTTTAGGGAGAAGACTTAAGGCATTTTCCATAAAAGTCTACCGTCTATAAAAAACATAATGATCCGATTTCGATGATTTTTGCTTTTGGCACGACAATACCCATCTAATGACGATATTTCTATTTTGCCCCTACTATGCACTTGTTACAAAAGTCTTTGTAAATTAATTCATTGCTGACATTAAAGTCTCCATTTAAATCCTTATTCAACACTGATGTAAGCAATGCATATATCGTTGTTTATTTTGACTAATCCTTTATTTAATGATGTATACCCACCATCTCTACCTTTCATTTCGTTTTGTAAATTTCATTGATAATGCTGGAAGAAAAAAATGTCATTCGTGGTCTTTTGAGGTACTACTGCAAAAAAGTACTAAGAGCGAAGACAGCTGCTGAGAAAATTTATGCGGTGGAAGGTGAAAATGTCTTGCATCGTAATACAATAGCGTTTTGGTTCAGGCGATTCAATTCTGGGAATAATTGTTTCAAGGTAATCTTTGTGTTTGGGGGAATTATGAGGATGTTTTGCACTTTGATTTGGTCCCAGCGTCAGGGCTACTGACGTTTAGCTTTACTACGAACAACTCGAATGAGCATATAGAGTTTTAAAAGTGGATTCCCCTGCTTTCATCATCCTTAGCGCGACAATCCATTACTGGATCTTGGCTGCCTCAAAAAAAAAAAATAAAAAAAAAATGAAAAATCCCCTGCTTTGGTCAATCATATTATACTGTTGTTTCAGCAAGACAATGCTCCTGCCCATCGTTCAATCTTAATAAGAAAGAGTCTCAGAAATGGAAGGTGCTAGCATCTTACCCCACCCTCCTTACAGTCCTGACATTGCACTGTTTGGCTATGGTCTTTTACGGTCAATGGCACTTTTTTTGAAAGCAATGTCAAATCAGGATGTGGGGAGTTTTCCGCCTTGAAAACCAAGGACAACCAAATTCAACTTCTGGTATAAAGGTGGTTTAAAGTAATTGGCAATGATGGCCTATATTTTGAAGAATAATTTTAATGTGTAGATTTTATACTGAAATTTTAATAAAATGTATTCTATGCATAAAGACTTTTGTCACAACCTAGTAAATAGGAGGAGTAATCGGTATGATAAAAAAAGTGCTTGCATATTAATATTTAGATAACTTCTTTCTGACTACAATTAATTATACCTTAAAAGTTTTCGATAACAATATTGGTTATATTGACATTATCGAATATTTATATACATCGAATGGTTATATATTGGTTGGCTGACTTTTGGCTCAAAACATTGAGGTCTAAAATTTAGAACCTAAAATAAAATCTAGCTTATCAGTTGTAAATCAATGAAAAAAATAAAATAAAATAAACGATAAGGCAATTTTTTGAATGCAGTCGTAATCCTAATGATAAATTGGTACTAAAAAATAACTTACTGTTATACTCTGCTCTACGAATTTTTCTTAGGATACTTTAATCTGATTATTTAAATTTTATCAGTAAATCACTAATTTAAAACCTGTATTAGTTGCTAGAAGAAAATTAAACGAGCGTTCAAATTTTAAAAATTCTTTTGATTATTAAATGTAAATTAACTATTCGTTGTTACTGATATACTTAAATAGCAGTGATTAGTAGCAGTGTCTGATGGAACGGATAGCGCGTTTAGGTACTGTCCTGGATCATCTATCATCTCCTGTCATTCAATGATGGATCTCCTCTACTCAATATCGTCCCTTATTTTAACAGTATTGCAAAACGCATATATATATATATATATATATATATATATATATATATATATATATATATATATATATATATATATATATATGTATATATATATATAGGGAGAGAGAGAGAGAGAGAATTTTAACTGTTTTGTAATTCATACGTCGGCATTAATAACTATGTATAAATTACCTTTTGTAAAATTTATCTCCGCACTTATAATTTGCGTTATCATATTTTCATTTTTTGCATCTTGAATATATTTTTTTCACTACTGCCATCATTAATTTGATAATAAATATTCACTTATGATAAAGTGAATCATTCTTTCTTTTAACAACATCGGTTGAAAACAAATTTATTTTGCGAATTCTTGTTTTTGACGGACGTCAAATTGATCTCTTTCAATGCGGATTTCAAATCGATCTGCAATACAGAAGTTCCAGAAAGGTCATTGTAATTGGCTCTTTTTTGTAAACAAGATGAGTTTTGTTACTTGCCTAGATATGAATATGTTTATGTTTTGATTTCTAATGGTTCAGTTTCACTTCCCATTATTTATAACAGTCTTGTATGCATAATTTATGATGTTAATGCTGCAAGTATATGGTCTGCGCATCTCGCGATAACCTGCAAGTCTTTTTTAATGTCACGAACTGTTTTCTGTTTGGAGCCTTGAGGAACTCGAGTTGAAATAATTTTAATTGATGAAATCTCTAACAATTGGTGATCAAAGAAGAATAGGCCAGGGAGAAAAATTATAGAACAAGGTAGTTAGTTTTTGAGTTAAAATAATGTCAAAACCAAGAATTATTGCATTTACTATATATCTTTTAAATGAAAATGGAAGAAAAAAAAAGGAAGATTATGAAAAAACATTTTATTTCATGAAGAAAATTGCCATTTTGAATTAGCGATGCATTATGTCATACACGAAATAGGTGGTCAAAAGCAATGTATAAATAGAAATTATTTTTGTTAAAAAATAAAAAGTTATCTATACATACATTGAATTATTTTTCATTTAGACTTATCGACTACTTCTGAAAAGGTTTTTCCAAAAAATTTCAGTTTATTTACGCCAAAATTTGTGAAGTTAAGCAAATCTTAGTTTAGAGCAGATCCGTCACAAACGGGATTTTCCTAGGACCTTTTTTCTACTTATAATCAATGGATATGGCCAAGTGAAATTCAGAATCTTACCAACCCCACGACCATGCTCACCCACCCTGCAACCCAACTTATGCAACTAATTATGTCTTTGTTTTCTCTTTTATGTTTGCTAGGAGAGTGTTCATCGTCCCTCATGGTTAAAAGCTTTATCTTCTGGATCGACCACAAAGAATCATATATAGATTTAAAACGTATTCGTAAGTCTTTCAATATATCAGCTCAATATTTCAAGGAGTTAGTACATCGTATCCTGTAGTACATATCCTGTCTTTAAATAATCAGTAATATCAAACCTTCTATGAGAATCTTGTGTTATCTCATCAACAATGAAAACTACATTGATGTTTGACGAATTTTCCAGGGACAACTTTGAATACTAATGCAAAATGGCATTTGCACTTCTCCAATAGGGTATGAGACTCTTATTAAATTTATTTTTTCTCCTTCGATTATTATTGATAGAGTTTCTTTTAATGATTAATAAACGTTTTGTGCTTTAATGGACTGTTGCTGAGTCGAGGATTAATGTAATCTGAGATTCAAACTAGCCAAACCTGTTTCGTACGTAGTTATTCCTAGTCTTAAAGTATAAAAACATTACAAGTTATGACACAATGGTTTATTATTGATCATCATTATTTTTTTAATGTTTTGAAATTATTATTATAAAATTTATAGTTTTCCTCTATCTTTATACATGAATGGTCGAGTTCCGAGTATAATCCTGGGGTTGCCAGTGATTTGGTTGCCAAATTTCAAAAATATCGGACGGACGATTTTTTGTTTATTGGATTCTATGTATCTTGCAACCAAAAGCCTTAGGTTTTTTCTAGATTGATTATAAAGGATTATGCCAAAATGTATTGATGAGTTCCTTTTAGTCTCGGAGTGAAATAATTTAATATTAGTTTGATTCATGAGTTGACCCTATCTAGAGTTATTATTATTACTTATACATCAAACAAATGTAAGTATACAATATATTTTATGTATAATTATTATATATATATATATATATATATATATATATATATATATATATATATATAAATATATATATTATGCATAAAATATATTGTATACTTACATATATTTATTCTAATATTGACGGATAGAATAAGGCTCGCTTAGATCCACAGCCTTTCTAAGACTAAACCTAAATACTGAACCAGAAGCAGGTTCTTGAGAAGAATTTGGGTTCAAGCTTTTTTCATTTTGTCTTATTCATTTTCCTTTTTCCCTTGCTAAACAGAATCTTTTCCGCTTAAAATGAGACCTGTCAAATTCTGTAACCATGCCGTCGTCAAGCAATAAATGTTATTGCATCCTGACCGGAGCTCGTTGCACAATATTATGTTATTTAACAAAATGATGTGGTTAAAATGTGGGATAGTGAAGCTGTATATCGTTTTGTTTGGTTTTTATCACCAGTCCTCTAATCAAATTTTTGATAAATGACAAATTGCTTTATATGACTTTATAAATTAATAAAGAAATATATTTTTGTTTAATGAATCACAAGCATTTTTGGTACTTGTTAAGATGTACTAACTCCTTGAAATATTGAGCTGATATGTTGAAAGACTTAAGAATACGTTTTAAATGTATGTATGATTCTTTGTGGTCGATCCAGAAGATAAAGCTTTTAATCCTGAGGGACGATGAACACTCTCCTAGCAAACATAAAAGAGAAAACAAAGACATAATTAGTTGCATAAGTTGGGTTGCAGGGTGGGTGCGCCTGGTCGTGGGGTTGGTAAATAGCGGAGTTCACGTTTCTGGAATCGCCGGCATAGCTAATGCTGTATCGGATAATAGATCTGTGAGTCGGGGAAAGTCTATTTGCTGTTTAACATTTGAGGATATCTCACATGAATCGTGTCCCAAAGAGGGCCTAACAAATTAATGAGTGAAAGGGTAACGCACAGGGAGAAAGATGTGATGGTGTGGGCGATCCTTGGATTGGATTAGACTTCCTGTATCCGATCTGGCAAATCGAATCCTACGCCGTAGGATGAATGATATTTATTCATATTGTCTTCAAAAATCGAATCAATATTAATGAAGGTGTGTATTTATAAACAGAAAAGTTATTCCAGAGAGAGCTCTGATGAATTAAGTATCTGTAAGGTGGATTACGAGAACAATGTTAATTATTAGAAAATTCAATCAAATACTTCTTTTTAAATTTTGGATATAACAATCTTATTTTTCTCCAATAATGATCATTATTTTTTTTTTCAATCCTGATCCGCTGACATGTAGTCATCTATAACAAAATGTTACCTTAGTCTTCCATATCCGTGTAAATATTTTTTTTTTCATATGATACAAATATTTACCATTATGGCTGTCAATTTTTTTTCCTTTTCTTTTTTTTGTTAAACATTGCGGCCTGAACCATTTAAGTTCAATAAGTGATTAAGATAAATGTACAAATTAATGCTATACATCCTAAAAGTCAATTAAATAAAAATATATAAATACAAGAATAAAAAGATATTATCTCAATTGTAATATTTTTCTATCTCTATTTATTTATGATTTTTATATAAAGAAAAAAAAAAAAGAAAAGAACTGCAAATTATTAATAATGGTTTATTATTTCCAAATAATTATTTATCCAAAAAAAAAAATGAAAATTACCTATTTAGTTGTTTTTACTTCCTTGTACGAAATAAAATATTGTAATAAATATAGTATTGTAATCACGAAAATTTTCGGTTTTCAGATTTCAACGGAAAAATCCATTTTGACTATCCCTGAATTCATTTTGACTAGTTTTGTCGTGGCGTCTGTACGTACGTACGTTCGTATGTACGTTCGTATAACTCAAAAACGGTTAGCTGTAGAAAGTTGAAATTTTGTATTTAGGATTGCTGTAAAACCTAGTTGTGAACCTCCTTTTTTGGTTACTGCTTGATCACCGGAAGTGCTACTTTACTTGAAAGTCATAATTGATTTCCATCAAAAATTATATTAAAATACTATGCAAAACTTCTTAAATTTAGTATTTATAACTTATATATTGACTTAAATAACTTACTAGATTTTGGTCTAAATTGGAAAACCGGAAGCGGTTCTTTACTTGAAGATCATAATAGATTTTCACCAAAAATCATATTAAAATATAATGTAAAACATCTCAAATTTGTTAAATAGGTCTTTTATATCGATATGAATGTATTTACTACATTTTAGTTCAAATTGGTGAGCCAAAAAGGATACATTACTTTAAGGTCATAATAAGCTTACATCAAAAATTATATTTAAATTAAATACATAAATCATATGTTTCAGTAATAAAGGTTACAAAAGCAATTCGGTTTCCAATCCAATTAAACATTTTTATTACTTGTGTTAAGTGTTAAAATTGAGTGTAAAATACTGGTTTTCCTCCCCATTTGTTTGTGTGTGTGTGCCAATAGATGGAAGTCGCGACGCCGAGTGTCGTTTTTGAGATACTGCAATCTTCGGAAACTAGTAACCAAATTCAGAATCATTTTTTGAGGCACCGATTTATGGTTTAATAGGCGTACAAGGAAGTCATGTGTTATCCACATCAGATATTTGTCTATACGCTTTGGTATAATGATTTTAAAGCACGTTAAATATTCCCTGTAAGAGTGTATAAAACCTTTAATAAGCCGTCATTTGAAATGAAATGGTATGGTAATTTCGAGTTCCGTGGATCAACTTGAGGTGGTCTGTGATGAAGGTGCCAAATCTCAAAAAAATCGGTCCAGCGGTCTTGGAGAAAAACCGCGAACAGCAGACGGATGGATTTTTTAAAATTCGATTTTTGGATTCTTATTTTTCGTAACTTGAAATCTAAAGTTTTGAGGGAGGTTGAAAATGTATTTCCTAATTGTTGGATTAAAAAGGTTCATCATTGAACATAATGAACCAATATCATACATATCCAAGATAATTAATTATAATTATTATTCATCTATTTATTTTTCTTCTGGTAATGCGCATAATATTTATCATACTTTATTCTTATCAGGGCATGCTCTATGTCATCATTATTTATTTTTATAATTAATGTTATTTATGAAATGTATTCAATTTTTTTTTAATGGGACATTAGCTGACGGATTGGCTAGTTTTGTAGGAATCGTTTATTGCAGCTCCGAAAGAACAATATTAGGATAGAAGATGAACAAAAAACTTTGACGAAATGGAATGAGTAACTTGTTTTAACTTTTTGTTAACTTGTAAATGGCATGCTGTTTTTAATTGCATCCAACTCTTATTGTGTCCTAAGATGTCCATTATTTGATTTAAACCAAATTCTCTATAGAATTGATATTTGATAATAAACGCCTGGGGAAATATTTTGTCCACCGAACAATTTTATATTAAATTTTCGTAACATCTTGCAAATTAAAAATTACCTATTCCAATGGATAAATATTTTTTAATCGTTAAATTACATATCAATAACGCCTTCAATCATAAAAAAACGTGAGCAGAAGAGCTCCATCACTAAGATTTTATTTTAAATTATCTTTAATAGTAAATAAAATACAACATTGAAAATATCAAAATGGCGGCGCTGGAAGGAAATAGTTGAGATTCTCAAAAGGCACTTTTCTAACACTAACTCAATTCACATAAAAATTTCAAGCCCTAAAACAATTTTCAGGGTCTGTAGAGGTGCACTAAAGATTAATAACCCGAAAAAACATTTGGACATGTCAAAATTTTGACTGAAATTTCTCCTCTCTCCCACTTCTATGACATTGCCTAGGAAACAACCATACCTACCGAATTTATACCAGACATCCCCGAAACCCCCAAAAGGGTGTTCTAGGGGTTATAAAACGGATTTAAAATGGAACCTCCAACCTCCTCCGATGGCCTTCGCTACAGTGCAAAAGTCTATTATTCTCGGGTAAAAAACGAAAATTAAAATAAATGTATATAATTATGTATATTTTACAAAACTTAAAGAAAATTGTTGAAAGCGGGCGCGGAAGTACTTGAGTACACGAGTAACTGCTTTCCATTTTCGTAATCTGCTCACGCTGCTTATAGATGGTCTTTAATACTAACCGCATAGATCCTTCGGCTTTCTAAAATCTCTTCAGAACTTTCGTCCTAGAATATAATAATTTATTTTTTTGGAATATATATATTGTTATGTTGAAACATTAGTTTTTATTCATTTTAATTGAGAACTTATTATTGATTATGTCGACTCAACATATTTATTATTAGCTAGCCTTCAGAAATCAAAACAACACTTAAATGATCTCATCTAAATCAAAGGGCTACATTTTTATCTGAGTTACTACTCATTTATCATCACGTGTAATCCCAGCAAGTTACATTAACGTAATCTAAAGAGGAAAGTAAACCTACTTGTCATATGGTATAATTTCATCCGTCACTGTCCGTAAGTCTGGGACACCGATCATCATTTAAGTTGGAAGGATCCTTGCATTTTAATCGAAACAAAACGAAAAACTATCTGTTTTCCGATGATGCTTTGGCTAGACAAATTGGATTTTCGGATAATCATGATTATTTTTGAAACCAGACTCCGATTAAGACTTTATTTGAGACCTGAAACATATTTTTAGATTGAACCTTTTTTATACAGGATGGATGTCTTAGTGGTACGTTTTTCAATGTCTAAGATACCCAGATAGCCTTCTAATCCACGAAGCCACCGCACTGACCAGCACACGGTGCAGGAAGTCGAGTCCGGTTATGCACGATAGAGGCTGCAGTGAAAGGAATAGAGCGAAAGTAGCGTTGTGTAATGGTGTCCCTTCCCCATTATGTATCATCTATCATTATATATTGGCCGTCTTTTATGTAAGTCCTTGCGTTGTTTAAACCAAATTTTCGCGGGCTCCGTGTTAAGTTGTAGCATTCGCGATGAGAACGCGTACATTTAGTACGCTCTGATTCGTATCCAAGACTTTTCAGCAGATCTATATATCTGTAGTACTCATATATTAAGTGGCCGATGGTGTCGTTCGTAATGTTAATGCATACTTTAACCATTCTGGATTAGTGTTGCAATATAATCGCTGCTATTAAACTGGCTCAATATAATCTCCTACCTCATTCAGTTGCTTTTTATTGATTGCTAGCTTCAGTTCTCAAGTAAAGTGAAGTAGATTCACCTTGCATAATACTTATTTAATTATTTCAATCTTATGCAAGAGCGAGATTTTCAAATACCGCGAAGTGGTTGAATAAGTTCAGTAAGGGATGACCAGCGGATTTGATCTGTATCTCGGAAATTAGTACCTCCATTAATTTTGAATTGAACCAGTAATTTTGGGTGGGATGTCACCAGTAGCGTACGTAGGGGAAGGCTGGGAGATATCGACGTCATTTTTTGAAAAAGGCTTAAGCGCCAAAAATTCGAAATTTAGGCTTCAATTTATTACCTCGTAATAAATAACCAGGAGGTTCTCCCGATCCCACTGGGCCAATCCACGACTGAATGCAGATAAATAATTATCTAATTAGGGATGAAAAATTATTTGCCACTTCTATAAATTTGTTTTATTGAAAACTAGTTTCGAATGTTATACATTCATTTTCATTTCAAGGATTAAATGCATTATATCAAACAGAAAAGTTTGTACTGGTTTCTTCTCGCATTGAACTAACAATGCATTGTTAGTCGCATTGTTAGTTCAATGCGAAAAGAAACCAGTACAAACTTTTCTGTTTGATATAATCCATTTAATCTGAAGATGGATGTATAACATTCGAAACTAGTTTCAATAAAACAAATTTATAGAAGTGGCAAATAATTTATCAATCCCTTAATTAGATTGATCCTTTTATAACATCATGCGGATGTCACTAAATAATTATCTGTTTCAGCCAGTCTCGGTCCCGGGATCTTGAGATTAATAGCACAGTACTTTACTTTTTAGCGGAATCAATTCAGGCAATGGATACATATACACGTTAAAGAATGATAAACATTTCATTAATTAGAATATATCAATTACCAATATATTATCTACTTCTTCAGTTTGTTTGCGTTGTTTGTTGATAAGCAATTTGTGTAGGAGGGTCTTTGTTATTGTAATAATGATAGGATGATCATGCCTCTCCTAATTATAAATAATTGTTCCTTTATTCGTTAATGGTTAAACATCTTTACTAAGATAGGCTGTATCAACTACGATTAGACTATTTAATTTAATTAATTTCGTACAAACCATTAATTTGGTACGGGTTCTTGCGGAAGCTGGGATATAGTAATTTGATCTTAATGGACCAATCTTAATTCGTAGTAGTTGGATCCCTATGAACAAATCTTGCTCAATATAAAATTGAGTATAAATTTGGAAAAACAAAACACGCATCATGCCCCGAAGTGTCCAGCCTGAGAAGTAATATTTGGTTGGAACATGTGAAATACCAGTTCCTGGGGTTTGAGGAAAATGAAAGAAAAACAAACTTTAATGTCATGATTTCAATTCAAAATAACTTCCGTTAGCTTCAATATATTTCTCTTAACGCCCAACAAATTTTTTCATATATTTTTCAAAAAAAAGCTTATGGGTTTGAATCAATAAACTCGAGAAATGGAAATTTTACCTCGTTTTATGTTGTAATATTTTTAATTCTGAATGGCCATGGACTCTGAAGAAATGGTAGTCAGCTGGAAGGAAGTCAATAACCATATTCTGGTGGAACTTCAATTTTTTGATCACGTCTTGCAACATGCTTATCAGCCAATTTTAAACATATTGCGTCCGTAGTAAACAAATTATGTTTACCACCACAAACATCTGATTTCTCTGCAACTGATTACCATTTCTTCAAAACGTTTGACGTATTTATAAAAAATAAAATATTACAAAATGAAAACGACTGAAAAATTTTATTTTTCGAGTTTATTGACATAAATCCAGAAACTTTCTTTGAACAATGAATAAAAAATCTTGAGAGGTGGGAAAAATTTATTAAAGTCAACTGAAGTTATTTTGAATTAAAAATAATATCGTTAAACATAGATACTCTATAAGGGTAAGGACAATGCTGAATTTTTATAAATACATTATCTATTAATAGATTTAAACAATTTTTTTTTGTTACTACTACAATTTATTTATTATTATTTTTTGTTTGCATTTAAAAACAATTATAAATATCTGTAAATATAGTTATAAATAATGGCTTGTTGCGTTACTATATATAATATATGGTATATATATATATATATATAATATATAATATAATATATTGTATAATATACATATAATATATTATAATTATATAATATATGCATAATATCTTTTTAAGTTCAACATTTTATTCACATCTTTCTAACAGTAAAATTAAATTTAGAAATAATTATTGCTGCTATAATTTGTAAGACTTGAAATGTTAGTTATGCTGGTGAATTTTATGAAATAGGAACGAATACAATAACAATTTATCGATAGGTAAATTAGCTATAAATTGATAGCAGAGCTGAAATTCTGTTTCAATTCTCCAAAATAATTACTCATTAATTATTATTTATTTTGAGTTCGATTAGGAAAAAATAGTTGGTACCCTAAGGATTAAAAATTAATGTTCTTTAGCCCCCACTGAACGAATCAGCTTCCTATAAACTATTTTCTTAAAAGTGAAGGGTTAAAAATTACCGATCGTTACGAAGTGTCTTACAAGATATTTTTCTTACAAGTTCCAACCTTTTATGAAGATGTAATTAAACCAATTGGTCATTGGAACTGGTATATTAATTGGGCGAACAAATTAATTGATAAAATTAAATCACATTAATTTTTTATAAATTAAAATTGACATTTCATGTGATAAAACCGTAATATATTATTATTATTATTATTATTATTTATTATTATAATTTTATTATTCTTTAATTTACTTGTACGGAGCAATAATTCAAATATTGGAACATATTCATGATACATATTCTTTCTAATGTTTTCCATTCCTTATATTATGGATATAAATTTTCATAGATACATTATTTATTCAAGTTTTCTTCTTTTTTCATATTTATAAATTTTAAAAAATAATTATAAAAATAAATAAAATTTTGAAAGTAGCTCTTCCGGTCAGTCTATTTTGACGAAAAAGTAGCTGTAACATCTCATGAATATACTTAGTACCTTAAATACGTAGTTTCAGTTTCGTACAACTTCTCGTTTTTGAGCTAGACTATTCACATAACACAGACACACGGACACACAGACTATTTTGCGAGACTTGGTTATTTGGACTCAGGGGACCTTAAAAGGTGTATTTCCGTTATTAATATTCCTAAATATCTGATAATTATAATTGAATAATGATAAGGCAGAAAATTAAAGAAGTATAATTTTAAAGCACCTTCATTTTTTTTTCAATGTGGTGGTCATTTTTAATTGCCCGCTAAACAAGCGTCGCCCAAGTACAGAAAATAATTTATTTTTAGTTAATGATTAATCATTACGTACATTATAAACTGTATTATTTTTAAAATTCTAAATTTTATTTAGTTTGAGGTTCAAAAATGTTTTTAAATTACATAATTTTGGCAAAATGAAATATCGGAGCCATTTGCGAAAAAAGAGGAATATACGAGACAAAAACAAAACTAACTTAATACTGAGATATCGTTTAAAAAAAAAAAAACTTTTATAACTGAGAGGTGATGTTATTTAAAATCTCTAATTAATAAATATGCATATTATCTTTTAAAATAATTTAATTTCCTGACACCTGAAATGTCACTGTTACTAAATCGCTAATTTCTGTCCGATCGAATCCTATTAAAATGGGAATAAATTCAAAGCTTGCCCTGAAGGGATGAAAATAGCTGAGGTCAGAAGTTCATAAGTTTTTTAGGTCATGGGACCTATTGTCGTCAATTATGTACATTAACCGATTGTGATACTCGTTAGCAAATTTCTCGTCCATTTCTCTCTCAGTTTAATCTCATATAATCCAATACCCGAAATTTTAAATAATAAAAATATTTCATATACTATCCAATATTTTCAACACAATAGTTTATTCCTACAAGTACAATTTATAACTGTAGATAGATATACTGAAATTATAGATGATAAACAAGGCTGTAGGAAAAAATAAATTAAGTCAGAATTAGAATAAGGACTTAATACATCGAGTTGCAGTCAATACACTCCATTGATATGAATTGAGGTTAGGTCTATTGACATTCAACCGTCAAATATCGCAGCATTGACCTAGGGACGCTCCTGTGGTATGAACCGTTCAGATCAGGGCAAGATTGCAACATAATTAAATAAATAGTTTTTAGGACACAACAAAATATTTATAAAAGGGTTTTAAATTCAACAAACAGAAAACAAAAACTTTATTTATTTTTTAATTCATTCTTTACTTAGATGGATACATTCGAATAGTTATGTCCATACAATTTCGAACGTTTCGCGGTTTCAAAGCAGAGTTATCCTATTTCCAAATTTGGATTGTTCTGTTTTTTTCACTTAAAATAGTTCGGACCACTGCGGATTTGATGCAGAAGTATATAATACCTAAGATATTATAGAGAAGTAAAAAAGTATCCTATGTCAGAATTACTATCTTAATTTTAGAGCAAAAGTATCTTAAGTTAAATAGAAAAGTCTAATTACATTTTGAAATGGAGTTAAAATATTCCTATTAAAAAAAAAACAAAAAAACTATCTTATGTTCAGCTAAGAGTGGGATTAAGATAATTCAGTATTTAAAATACTTTGCTACATATTGCATGAGACAAAATATGATATTCTGAATTTATTATCCTATTCATGTTATGAAACGATAAAACAAACAATAAAAACCTTCTCCTGTAAAATTTGAAGTGGCAATTCTTCATTGGAGAAACCTTATCACTGATTTGAACATAGCTACTACCATAATTACCTCTAAACAGTTAATTTCAAGGGATTATGAAGTTTTCGACAATTTGATTTTATTTTTTCGTACTCCACTGTTCAAAACAATAAACAACCATGATGATTTAAATAAAAACTTATTTTATATCTATATTGTTGTTGTTGAGTGCCTACAAGAAAAAGATAAAAAATGTTTGCAACCTTACTGGTAATTTAACCATCAAGTCATTGTAAAGTATACAATACACAATTCATATCTAGCACACCCAAATAAACTTGCAGACATCTTTTCATATGTTTGGTTAAATAAACAATTAGAATTAAATACGTTATGTTTAGGAGAGCAATCAAGAATTTTAGGCTGCAGTGATCCAAAACTGTATAATTACCAAAAAAATTATGTCATTACCGTGCTAATACTGCGGGTCTGGTAATGGCATGAGTTGTCAACTTGGTAATAACATTTCCACTTTCTTTACTCGTCCAAACTAAAATTGAAAAATATTGTTTCTGTCAAAATTCTTACACCACACGGTAATCAAATTTAAATTATAAAAATATTTGAAAAGGTACAGTAATAATAAAGGTTGTGGTAATGGCAACAATAAACATATGCGTCTTATCAAACAAATTCCTTGTCTATCTGTAAATGACTTTATAATAATTTTTGTTTTTATATTTATTGTATCAATAATATATATTTTTTAGTAGTTAAATTGGTTGAAAAAAAGGAATATATCCGTTGATAATTAGTTTTTATCGCTGTTACTAATAATAGTTTATAGCTTATAATGATTTGTGATCTTGTTTCGTATATTATTTTAATAAGATGACTTTTGGCTCTGCTTTTATTATCTTGACTTTTGTATTTGCATTTTTAAAATTAATTTTAAAGCATTATGTATATATTGTTTTATTTGCTTGTTTCTTATCTTAATAGTTTATGCATGCTAATAATAATTTTGTATGCTTATATTGATTGTCATAATTTCTAATTGTTATTTCTAGTCTGTGATATTTTATTTGGTGTAGTGTAGAATTTGTATTTGTGTAGAATATTTGAATTTTTTAAAAATGGAAAAAAAAGCATGTGTAATAATAATTGTGATGATAATTTAGAGATAGACTCTATTTATACAGGGTTCTTCCCTCGAAACAAATGTAAATAAATAAAAATAAATGAATATTAAAACTCGTGGTAATGACAACAATAAAGCTACGTGACTTATCCTACGACGAAAATGCATTAGGGGCCTTAATTTGAGTCCGTTGTCCGCTGGTGGACGGTCCTTCATTTAGAGCTACCACTACACTCGGAAACAAATTTCCTACTTTTTCATTCTTATCAAAACTTTATCTCTGACAAATTGTTTTTTGAATGGTTATGATCTCAAAATGAGCGGAAAAATTTGGAAAGTGCATAAACATACTTCACTGTTAACAAAAATTAAAAAAAAATATGATTTGGAATTATAGTGATCCTTCGGGAGCAGAAATAAATTCAGAATCATTTAACGTACGCTACGAAAGAAAAAAAAATACATATTTACTAGAAAACTGAGGGTGGGACTTATGTATATCGTGATAATGGCATCCTGGAACATATGTAATTATTCTTTAATATTTTATTATAAAGAAATGTTTCTTCGCCGTACAGCAGTAAGAAAAAAATTGAGGTTAGACTTTACTATTGAGTAAAAATTGGAATGGATTAAAACTTGCCCGTATAATGAGAATAACCCAGATAAGGCTGGTTACATCCTTTCAATAAACATTTATATTTCATAATATTCTATATATATTTATGAAAAATGTATTTATTAATTACTTGAAGTAATAATTACGATTAACATTCTTACATAACTGGACATATATTTTCAATTATTTTTTAATTATCGTATTAAAATATTATTTTAATACTTATTATTATAATACCATGTAATACTAATCATAATATTATAATACCATACAATACTAATCATAATATTATAATACCATATAAATAATACTATTATTTTAATACCTATTATTTTTGTTTTATAGCCTAATTTAATTTCCTGTTGATTGTCATAACTATTCCCTTCTGTAATCTGTTGGAAAGCAATTAGAACCAATTTATAGATGACAGTTGTCCAAAACTTTCCAGCTATGTGATAGCTCTAAAACTATTACTTTCTTAATGCAAGATTCTTTATTTATGATTTGTTCAAAATATTCTTTTTATATATACTTATTTCCAGTTGTGTTTATTTTTTCAGTTATATTACTTCAGTTCGACGTTGTTTTTTTTAAAAAGGCTTAAGCGCCGTTTAGCAAACTTTACACGAAACACATGAAACAATTTTTCCCAAAATAATGATATTTTTTTTAATTTTATTCTTAATTGTATAAAATTTTTATAATTACAATATATTTTTCTCTAAAGGATTCTAGCACTGGTTAAGGCCAGAATGAGGACTGAGAGTCGTTATTATTTGGTGTTTACATTATCAATATTCGACTTTTAGACCATTTCCAATTTTTTTTCTCGATATCTCGTGAGCGGGAATCTATAGAGTGGGTATTTACGTCCCAAAATCAATTGAAACCTAAATTTCGAATTTTAGACTCTAAAATAATATTGAGGAACTTTGAAGTTGACCTGTTAACAGGCAGAAATTATAGTAAAATAATTTAATAAAAATATTTACTAAATTTGTTTGTAATAATCCTTACTTAAATGATCTAGTAAGTATATTAAAAATATTAATATAATCCCGAAAATATTTAGATACAATAAAAAAGTCAATTATAAATATACTGTAGAATGTGCTGATTTCACTAAGATGGTCAAACCGTGGCTATTATTAATAGTGCTATTAGTAATTAAGAAGTATATATACTGGGCTAATTGCCCTGTTTAATGATAGAGGAGATTGAACGTGTACTATCTGAGTGAGCAGGTGGCAGTTCCCCGCACGCTACTTCTCGTGTTCTCGAGTGTCTTCTATGGTCCTATCTGTCCCTGCTTTATTCCCATACATCACAGCTTATTTACAGTAAATCAAATATATGGCTTTGTCAAATTGTGTTTCACGATATAAGAAATGTCTCTATATCGACGCTGTCGATATTAAGACTCTTCTATAATAGAGTTTTATTATAAAGAAATTTATATATATATATATATATATATATATATATATATATATATGTATATATATAATTTTATTGATCTATAATTCCCTTAATTATTCTTCATTATTTACTCGTACTCAAAATTTTTAGGTACATAGTACAATATTGATACTACAGACACTTCAAGTTATAAATAAATTAATCTGTTCATAAGAAAAACTTTAAATATGAGTACACGAAATTCACACTCAAACCAGTTTCAAAACAAAAAAATGTTAAATAAAAGTAAAGTTTTCTTGTTTTGTTTTTTTCAATTTACGTAGGCATTTTTAATTATAGAAAATAATTTAAAACATTATGAACTCTTATCTTTTCTATTTTATTGTGTAATATAACATTCTGTCTCAATTAAGGACTATGGTAACAGTGATAAAAGAGTTCATTCACACTATATTTACAGAAAATTAAATCAATCAAATAATAGTCAAATAAAAAACAGGGAAAAAAATTAAGCTTAAATAAAATAAACATCTTCAACGCCAATAAACTTATATACACTATTTACAATCAGCCTGGGATCCCAGAGCCAGGCTTGACCCCCCACTTATGGATGGAAAAGCGGGACTCCAGGATATCCCAGAGTTTCTCTCTCAATCGCTTGTTGAAAGTCGTGGAGACTGAGCAAGGGTGATATAGCCACAGACACAAAGAGCTTGAGTGGAGAATTTGGACATTGCCAGAATTCCAATATTGGTACATTTTTACAAAAGATCTGTGGACCACTGACGTTCAAACCTTCAAGGAGGATTGTAGGGATGGGTGGAGCTGTATAGAGATTAGGCTACAGGATTAGGACAATGAGTAAGGCTCTGTAGAATTTGGAGAATTCGGATGGAATGAGGTCTAAAACAAATTAAAGTCATGATGTACGGTATTGTTGGTTAAATTGTATGGAGCATTGACTATTGTTCGAAGTAATTTGAACTGAAACAATTGGATGCGTTTGAGGTTCTAAATTTTAGCTGTCTCCCACAGTTCGAGCCCCCAGTTAACTGTATAGTATTTGTAGATTTTTATTTTCTATGTAGGTTGGTGGATCCAAGCTACAAAAATCAACTTAGAAAAAAAATTAGTTTTATTATAAAATAGTCGGAAATTATTTCCAAATATACAGAAAATGAGATCTTCCTTCTGAGGCGTAGTTTTCTTAAACTTATATTATTACTTTAAAGTAAGAAACCGAAAATTCATACCAAAATAATAAGATTTTATTCCTAGGAAATTATTAGAAGTATCATCAACAGTTATAGTTTACCATCTTTGTGGATAATAGAATTAAAACAGAATGGATAATAGAATTAAAAATAAGGTCTGATTACACATAAAACTATTTTAGACACCGACATTTTTAAAAAGCATGAAGCATTTCAAGCGTGTGTTTTTGTCTGCATGTATCTTTTTTTTTAATTTGTTAAATTTTTTTATTGGTCTGTGAAAAAACGTTCATAACCTACATGCATACACAAAATTTCCATTTACATGATATGAAATTCTAATAATAATTAAAATTTTACTCGAAGTTATTAAGTAAATTGCATTTGAATACGATACGGATTGATTACGAAATTACACAAAATTTTCAATTACTTAAACAATATTTTTGTACAAGAGGTAATTGATTAAAAGGTTAACCACAATTTTTGAGTTTGATGCAATCAAATACTAGACTATTCAATCATTTTATGGTTTGATGTAAGGAAAATGTACTGTTATTTACACATTGTACTCTGTATTTCTTCTTACTTGAAATTGAAAAAGTTATCTATTATGTTATCCTAATATCACATTGTCTCAGTTCTTAGTCTTTTGCTGTAGGAATCAATTATAAAGTAAAGCATCAAAAAATGTATATTAATTTTTGCTCGAAGAATTCTTCTTTCAGAATTTTCTTACTGCCTTAGTTAGTACGTGGGCCCACAACAAATTCGATTTCACTATTCGTAATTAATAGTGTCAAATTTCTCATGAGACAGAGTTATTTCAAGTCTTCTGAGTTACTTGAAAAGTGCACCAATATTAGGCCAATCATTTGTTAATTTCATAAAATTGAAAAGCTTTGTTCATAAATTGGATTTAAAGCGTAAAATTTATTTAGTCTTAGAGAAAGTTTTACTAGAAATTTCTGTTCCTTTTTTAGCTTTTCAACACTGGCTCCAAGAATTTGGCCAGGAATAATTAAGGTATGTTGCATTTATCAGTTGTCTTAATGGCTTTTAGATGCTAAACTATTTACCAAATTTTGGGTTTATTAGTTTGTTTTCGCTATCCAACAGAGTAAAGTATTCGATATTCGTGATTTGTTTATGTTTTAAATAAATATTTCACGAGACGAAGCAACGATGTCTAGTTTTTTCCTCGTTTTTTTTTTCTCTTCTTTTCTTGTTTCTTGAAAAAATGTTTAATTAAATTTAATTTAATTAAATGTTTAATAATCGATGAGAAATACTATCAACTTCCTTTACTTTCGATTTCCGGCTGATATCTGCCTATTAGCATTTTATTCATGGTGATCTACTTGCTGCAATATTACCCCGTGTTGTCTCGGTATCTAGAGTAAATAGCCTTCTATTTTATTGATAAAAATGGTGGAAATAATATATATTATGAAAATTGTATATATTACCCATATAAATCAAAACAAATGAAACTAAGAATCTAACTTTCACGTAAAAAAACAAACAAGTTGTTTTTAAAAATATAAAATGATCATGTAACCTGTTCCACAAAAAAAGTTGAACATATTAAAAAAATTATTTATATATTTTTTCTGAGACATTTTATTTATAAATAAACTTTCAGTTTCATAAAAAAAATATGTGAAATTATTACAGTAAATGACCTATGGAATTTTGCTGGAAAGTCCCAAATTAAATGGAATTTTGATTTATTACGACAGGTATTTTCTACTCAGTTCGAATGTTTTTTTTAAAAAAGACCATAGCTCTGTTTTTTTTTTTTATTTTGGAATTTGAAATCTTTCAAGTTTTTAACCTGCATTTTATTTAAAACATGTGTTTAGACAATGGACCTCGTGCATTATGTTATGGTTTTCAGTTAGAAAATGTATGCCCCGTTTCTGAGTCAAGAGTTAATTTATCCTTATTAATTTATCTGAGGCCGAAGAAATGTATTGCCACTAGTCTCAACTATTTTTTATTTCTTTTCGTTCTGCAGCTTCCTTTGTAATGTTGTTGTTTGGAGCATTAATTGAGCACAATTCCTGTGCTGTAAGAACATAATCTCTTATTTATCGAGGGTATGCAAATGCCTGCATACAAACTATTTTATAGATTATTAATTTCATGGTGATATGAGGGGATGAAGATGACAAAAATAAACAAAAACTATTATTCATATATGTTTAACTGCCATGGAGTGTTGTGCTATATCCATCTACTTAATCTTTTTAATCAACGCATTGCTTGTGAAATGTAATATCCCAGGTCTGCATTTTTTTGATCCCACATAAGCTCACGGTTCCAATGTTATAAAATCTAGGCAACTATCTTAGTTATTAATTATGTGGATTCGATCCCCATCAGTGATACCAAACGTTTAAAACTAGGTATACTCTGCAGGTAATATTTTTTGTTTTTATCATTATGTTCCGCCGAGAAAACCGTTTATTGAATCATTGATTTTTTTTGTTTATTAAATTTATTTTTAAACCAGCTCAAATATCTGGACCCAGGGCTCTGTATTTTTCGATTTCAATACATAAAATAGACTCATGCTATCACATCCGGAGCCTCCTTGCTATCTATAAATATTATAAAATTACTGTGCATTTGATGAACCGGTTTTACCATCTCGTTAATCTCTTTCCATTGCTTTGGTCACATGCCAGGGTTAGTATCTAAAACTGTTTTATGGCACTATTTATATCCAGCTCATTTTCTTTATCTTTAGGCCAGTCCTTCCCCCCGACCCTCTCTCTTTCACACACACACACACACTTTGTCTTTTTTTCTTGAAGATAATAGTGATATGTCTCTATCGCACGTGCGGAATACATACACGGCACTCCAAACGGTTTAAACTGTGTGGTACATATCCACACCGTTTTATGAAAAAGGCGTAAGCAAACATTACAGGAAACATATAAATTTTTTTTTTTAGTTTTATTCATATAATTCGAGAGAAAAAAAAGGCGCGATTATTTTTTGGTATCAGTATTACTCAGGTCGCGCATTTTGTCCAGAAACTTAAAAGTTAGAATTTACAAAAATATTATCCTTTCTACTGTTCTGTACGGGTGTGAATCGTGGTCGTTAACCTTGCAGGAAGAACATAGACTTAAGGTCTTCGAGAATAAGGTATATTTAAAATATTGGGTTCCAAAAAGTATGAGA
The DNA here is from genome assembly GCA_948150685.1 of Rhaphigaster nebulosa. Taxonomy (NCBI): domain Eukaryota; kingdom Metazoa; phylum Arthropoda; class Insecta; order Hemiptera; family Pentatomidae; genus Rhaphigaster; species Rhaphigaster nebulosa. The sequence continues at coordinate 122,302,749 of OX411308.1, read as the reverse complement.
CTACAAGAGAATTTAGGAGGTTATACAACGCGGAGTTGCGGAGCATGCACTCTATTAATATAATCGAAGTGATATCATGGTAACGGTTGAAATGGGCATGTAAACTTGGTGGGCTCAGTGACGAAAGAATACCTAGAAAGTTAATAAACGCTGAGCCGATTGGTAAGCGTCCGAGGGGTAGACTGAAAAATTGGTGTGAGGATTGCTTTAAAAATGTTCTTAAAGATTTGGTTTTGGACGGTAGTCGGTGGACCAAGGTTTGTAGACAGCGATTGGTGATATCGGCATCTAACGTTCGGTTTCGCTAAGTCTTTTATTATTATTATTTTATTATTTATAGTATAGAGTAGGAAATTATTAAGATGGCAAAACTTTTATAATTACAATATATTATCGAGACTTCTAGTACTGGTCAAGATCAGAGTGACGACTGAGAGTCGCCAGTATAGGGTGTTTACGTCCTGAATAGTCGATTTTTAGACCGTTTCCATTTCTTTTTTCTCGAGATATTATGAGCATTTTACGTCCTATAAAATGTTGAATCCTAAATTTTTAATTTTGGGCCTTAAGCCTTTTTAACAAAACATCGATACGATCTGCTAAGACGATGAAACAAGTCAAAAAATATGCTGTCAGTTTAAACAAATATATGATATAACTAAAGGAAATAACAAGTTTATCTTGATGTACCGTAAAAACAAGAAGAAACTGGTCACGCAGTTAATAACAACTTATAATAAGGAGACCGTTATCATGAAAATAGTCTGTTGCTGTATTAATCTAGACTGACATTAACTTTTTATAACCCATTTCAGAAAAAAACTTGTCTGTGGGTCAGAAATACACCATATAAACTACAGTTATTGACTTCACTATACATAAGCCTACATACTAATACTACTTCGAAAAATGCCGTTATTCGGTCATTAATATTTTGCGACACTCCACTGCCTTTGAGCATAAGCATATGATACATGATAATGGAATGGTTTAACAAATATAAAAACATTTCTTCCTTTTATGAGAAAACAGAACATCAATATCAAAATGCTTAAGAACTTTAGAACAGCAGAATAATATATCGACTGCCACAATGAAAAGTGTTTTGATACCCTTCAGCACCCAAAAAATCTATTGTCTATTAGTTTAATTACTTAAGCAGTCTCCAATCGACGGTAGGTTGTTGCAGCGTCCCAATCGTATTTCTTATTGTTAAAAAGTAAAGATCCAGCTGGCAGTTTGATAGAACCATTATTTTATTTAAAATATTATGTTATAATTCTTTGAAACGTTTTAAAATGTATTCCACATCCAGGAACGTTGGTAAAATTTATTGGAGAGGGGATGTGGTGACAAAATCTAAAATTTTCCAGATATTTTGTTGAGATTTCCCAACAATCATTTTCGTTTCTATTTAAACACATCATTGTATCGATAAAGTCCCAATTTCTTGACTTGAAATGTATTGCTGCTGATTTAGCAGAGAGAGTTTTAGAGTGTTAGTAAAATATTTTACTACAATTTTAACAGTTTTAAGTTAAATTACAAATTTCCTAACTTTGGGTTTTCAAATTATTTAGGAGAAACTCCTACCCCGCCCTAGGCGAAGACCCTGCCCACAACCAAGACAAGAAAGAAAATGTAGGAAAAACGAATAAATTCAAGAAATATTTTTTAAAAACGTCTCTCTTTAAGAATATTTAACTTGAAAGGATTTTGACTAGAATTTTAAATATGATAATTAATGATTAATGAAAAGAATGTTTTTATTTCTCTTACACTCTCGATATGGTTAGTTTATATTGAATTTTGGTTTATATTTTTGTTTCTTAATTTGTATTGTTTCCTAAAAAATATTTTTGTGATTGGTGAATCAACTTGTATTATAGTGATTCATAAATTAACGTTTATAATTGGAAAACATTATTGAATAATTCGTTCGGTAGATGGGATCACTGTATAAGGGAAATACTGATATGTACAATTTTTTACTTTCTCCTCCGATTCTGCGCAATTCCTATTTCACAATGACACTATTCCATTTGTAATATAACTTTTCATTTAATGCATCGATTAGGCACCTAAGTGTCTATTTCTTCTCGTTTTATTGGAGAAAGTGGAAGAAATTGCTTGCGTATGTAGAAAGAGAAAATTTCTCAGAATGATTAGTCAGCAGGAACTCGTAGACAGGTTGGATGCGGTCATCGATTTCTTCTACTATCGATAAAGCACTTGATTGTCTATGACTGTATATCCATTTCCACAAAACAATTAAAATTAATTTTGGTTTGTTGGTAAAAATTCTTTCCTCTTTTTTTAAAATAGTTTCATGCTAATACTATGTATGTTAATTTATTATAAACTAAAGTTTAGAGTATTTTCAAATGGACCAATTCGTTACATTTTCCTTCCGAAAGGAGTTACAACCGCTAAACTGGTACTTCCTCAAAATACAACCGCTTTATTTACATCCTATTGAATAGAAACGGAGTAATAAAATAGTTAAATGGAATGTAAATGTCTCTTAGGATTTCAAAGCCAAAGCCGACGATTCCTTTCTGTTGACCGAAACGTGGATGAGAAAATAACAAATCACTTGTTTCACTTGGAGGCAATTTGATTGGAATGCATCGACGGATGCATGAAATCAATATATGTATTTATCTCTAGCCTCATGTTCATGGGCGTAAATAGCAGGTCGCAAATGCCAATGCTACGGTCCCCGGCCTAGGTGAAGTCTGGAATTGGCCTTTATAACAATAAAATACACTAGAATATTAATAAAGACTGCTGAATCGTCATATGAATTAACGAGATTAAGGAATAATATTGTCACTATTATCTGCGACAAGTGCGATTGAAGATCTGAAGTTAAAAAAAAACAAGTTCATATTTGTGACTAAAAGAAAAAAAAATCAACTATTTCAAGTAATGATGTCTCTTAGAAACGTAGGTCAGAAATAATAGTGTTAAATAATTATGGATCGAAATACTTTGTACTGAATACATTCTATTTATTACAATAAGCATATACGATTGAAATTTCTTCTTTTGTTAAGTTGATATATCAAATTAAGCATTTTTTAAGTAAAGAACCATTTTTGCTTAATGTAATTTTTTTTTTCTTTTAAACGTTGAAGTTCTAATTCAGTTAGGTAACCCGTGTATTTACTCTTTAATTTCACATAGTGGCCTACCTCACGTTCCTATGGTTTCTATTTATGAAGTACAACAGGCTGAAGTTATTTAATAAATTTTGCATATTTTTTTGCTTGATGAAAATAAGGAATAAATTAAATCCGTAGATCAACTTGACTCATTAGAAACAAAATCGCAATCGAAGCCATATTTTCTGGTTCGAAAATACAGTAGATTCTTTATTTTACATAACAAAGCGAGTAATTTGAATCATAGAGAAATTTAAGCTTAAATTATCTCCATCGCAACCATCAATCTTATACCTATGAAACTAGACTTAAGCCGTGCCGATGAAACAATTTAAATAATATTTTCACTAACGACAAATGTTGCTTTTATTGTATTTCTATTCTTATTCTCCTTTTGACCTTTGTTCACTATTTATTTTTTAGTGCAGTGCAATAATTTCTGTATTTTCCTTTTAAATTTTATTATTTTTAAATCTATGTTTTCATTACTATAGCATCCACAGAGTAATCCTTAAATTTTAGCTATGGAAACAAATAAATAATACTGTTTTGTATCGGTTGTGCGAATTTCCTTAACGATTTTTTTTGCGACAGTTGGTACATTCTATATTACTTTTTACATTTGTTGGATTAAATAGTTATCGTTCTGATACAAAAATTAAGAACAAAAAAAAAATGAGAATGTTTTGCCATTCGAATATTTGAATCTGTGCAACTCTACTCTGAGGAGAGGTGTATTCTTTATCATAGATTCGGCCAACAAAGGACCATTGTCTTAGCCATCAGTTTATCCTTAACCGAAGAAGTTTCAGGAGGCGGATGACATCCTAGAATAGCTGGAGGAAGGAGGAATGCAGGTAGGAAGTGCAGGCGGGTGCATATTCAGACGGTGGAGGGGCGAGTGAGTTTTTGCTCTAACGGTACCCTTCCAGGTTCAATGATCTCCATCCCTCTCTTCTCCAATCTTGTATTAAGCCTCTTCTATCATCTTTATCCTCTTCTATTGTCCTTTACATACTTGTTTCAAATTTTCAATATATGTTTATGATTTTTCATTATAATATATCTTTATGATAAATAGAATATTTCTAATTTCATTTTTAAATCCACTGCCTTTGACTGTGTATTTTGTTTAAAATAAATACTATCTATCTTACAACACATTAGTTTGCGTAAACCAATAAAAACCATAGGCGATCTGAGACCTTTTACTACAGTTTCTTTCTAATTAATATTGATTTATAATAGAAAGCGGGATCCTCGCATATTTTTTTTCTTTGGTTGAATTTCGCTGCTATATGTGTGATTTTAAATACCTATTTACTTCTTTCTCATTCATAAAAATATTATCTTATTCAGCATATTAAAGTTATGAGTATCAAAAACCTAGAGAGGTGATTTCCTCTTAAATGTGAAACATGAAGTGCCCTTCAAATTTCTTTAAAACCTTCCTGTAATAAGTAGTAATTTAATCTTTTCGGATTGCTTGATTGTTCTTATACATATGTTTATCATATAATTCAACTTAAATTTTAAATCATCCATTAAAATTTATATTATTTCTGAACTGGACTGAAATGTCACCCAGTGGTTGCATCCACCATTCTTTTTATGTCCACACCTCTCTAATCATTTTTCTCGATCTCTTCAAGGAATTGTCATTCAATTTTTTTTTCTAAGTAGGTACTTAATTCTTGTTTTTTCTTTCTTTCTGGATATACAGCTCATTGCTAGTAGTCCATTTATGTGTCTAGAAATTTCTATTTTTGCTGTTTATGGTCTTGGTTTCTACTACTAACGTAGTAATACTCAATATTATGCACTTATATATATTATTTCTAAATTTTGGAATGATTCTTACTCCCCTGTAAGAAGTAGGTACTGAGTTGAGCATAGGTTGAGGATAGCAGATTTCTTCAATCTGCTATCCTTTTTTTTGCTTTATGTCTCAGAAACAATCTATTTCAATTATGCAGCCTACTATAGAACTGCAGTACGTCTCCTGGATTCAGTTATATGTGAAAATTGACATACACTTTGTTTGTTTTTGTTTTACTCATAATAACAGACCGCTTTTCTCATAATTTTCTTTCAATTTCAACGATATATAACTAACAGCATATTAATTATAAATTTTAGTGTTTAATAATTAAGAAAGATTTGTATGTATATATATATATATATATATATATTTGGTCAGAAAAGGGTTGAGTCAACTGAAGAATTTAGGAGGTTACACAATGCAGAGTTACGGAGCATGCATCCTGTTAATATAATCGAAGTGATATCATCGCGACGGTTGAAATGGGCTCGTAAAGTATATGGGCTAAGTAACGAACGAATTCATAAAAAGTTAATAAACGCTGAGCCGACTGGTAATCGTCCGAGGGATAGACCGAAACGTAGGTGGGAGGATTGAGTTAAGGGTGATCTAATGGATTTGGGTTTGGACGGTAGTCGGTGGACCGAGGTTTGTAGACAGCGATTGGTGGTATCGGCATCGAACCTTCGGGTTCGCTAAGCCTTTTATTATTATTATAATATATATATATATATATATATATATATATATATATATATATATATATATATATATATGTATATATATGTAATCAGCTTCTTCACTTGCGATTTAAGTAACAAAATAATAAATTTGTAATAAATATTTATCTAAGTTTTAATAACGGAAAAGGTCTGTATATTAGGTTAGATTTAATGGTATCGTTATATTTCGTCTTGGCTCGCTCCTTACATGGATTTTATATTTAATAATTTTTTGCCGTTGGTGCAAACAATTTTATTGAAAAACTGTTCGATTCGGACAATCTGGAACTTTTATTTTAATTAATTTTGTATGTTTTCATTTCTATTTTTGAAAATGGAACTCGAAATAGAAAATGCATATCTCTTATTTATTACTTTTTTAAGCTAGATATAAGTATTTCTATATTATTTCACTACTGACTAGCAAACAGAGAGTGGAAAGTTAATCTCTGTAGACAGTAAAAGTTTTACAGAGGCGTCGGCACAGATTTTTATGTTGGCGTATAAAGAATCAGAAATCCGTACTTTATAGCTGGTGGTAACAGCTCATGCCACGGTATTTATGTAATGGCCCTAGTCTCTGTATGACAGAACATGGCTTTCAAATACAATCCGGGTAAAAGACACTCTAAAAATAAGGATAGAAAGGATTTCTTAATCGTTAAAAAAATTGTTATTGTGAAATTATAACTTATCTGTGTTGTAACGGGTAGACTGTTTTTAAAATTATATCATAAAAAGAATTACCACTTTAATCAGTTTAAGTTTTCTTTATTATATTAAGACAACAAGTAGCTTTCGGTAAGCTAAATTCATCTGAAATTTTGAAACATCATATAGAAAAATATAATTACAATTGAGTTATCACGAATGTAACAGGGAATCAGAGTATCTTACCATATAATTTTTGATTCGTTATTTGAATCTCGTTTGAAATTTTTATTAAAAATACTTTTCCTATCGGTGAATTTGATGAATTAATATAATTGCGGTTTGAGACCTAAAATTGTTTAAAAATAGACATAATAGTTATTAATAATTCTCGAGAAGAATTTTTGCCAAATTAGTAACTCGGTGTTAAATGGAGAAGAACTTTCTCGCATCTTACCAAGTGTAATCTGACTTAAACACAGAAAAGTTACATCCATCCTCTCGTCTTCCTACCCCCTTCTACTCAAACTGATCAATCAAAAAATAAAAAATCCTACAATTTTTCTAAGCATATTTACTACATATGAATTGCTAATAATTTATTTTATTTTATTATTACAACTATTTTAATAAGGGGTATAATTCATTTTAATATAAAATTATATATACATGTGTATGGCGCTAAAAAAAAGAAAAAAAGAAGCTACTTGTCTTAATTAATAAAGAAAACTGAGACTGGTCATAGTGGTAATTCTTTTTATGAAATGTCTTATTTATTTAGAATTTATTTTACTCTAGCGTTCGTTGACTATTGATGTTTTTTTAGTTTATGTAAAAAAGAATCAGTACCTGAAGGTGGTGAGCTCTTTCCTTGGATCAATCAACCACGGTTTACCGCAACAAGATGAAAACGAGATTGGAAAGTGAAATGAAAAATAATAATAATGCTGCCTTTTTCTTTCAAATTGTCGGGTACTACATTTTTAGAGGCATTATTAAATATATATTTGTAATATTTTTTAATTTTTGTCTGAGATGAAAAAACTTTCAATCATTGAAATGATGGTGCTGAGAGAAGGCGGGGTGAGGCGGTTGTAAAAGTTAATTATCGCAAAAAGGAACGAAAAATTGAGAAAACAAAGTCTAATATTCTAAATATAGAGAACAAACTCACTTCAGATGAAACAGTCTTGAGCTGCTGATATTTTACTTGTGAATTAAGTGGCCTAGAGACATACATCCTCAAGAGTTTCCAGGAGAAGAAAAACATTAGGATAGGGTTTTTCTATTTTAAATGCAGGGTTTAATCCTAGTTTTTTGAGTTCCTTGATTCCATATTACGGCCCTTTATCCACTAAAGTCGGAAATGAATTGAAAAAACTAGGTTTAAACCCTGCATTTAAAATAGAAAAAACCCTATCCTCATATTTCCCTTCTCCTAAAGACAAAATAGTCCCTTTCCAAAAAAGCAGAGTATACGAACTAAATTGTAATGATTGTGCAGCCAAATACACGGGAAAAACCGGAAGATCGCTAAATCAGAGATCAAAGGAACAAATATGTGCATATAATAATAAGACAGAGAATTCCAACTTTGCAATTCATTTAAATGAAAAAAAAAAAAACATAAATTCATCAAAGACTCAGTAGTTGAATTAATACATCACGTTGAAAACAGCCTCAAATTAAATATATATGAAGTACTTGAAATAATAAAATCCTTCAAATCCAATCTAGATTTTAAATGACCAAATAAATATCTCCAATAGTCAAATCTTAAATTTATTTCCATCTAAAACAGAAAAAACAATTACTCACCGGTATTACTGGAAAAACTCCGACCCTTAAACCGTTTACCTATAAACACCCCACCTTTCTTTCTTTCATTGCTAGTTCAGTGCGAGAACAAACCAATACAAACTTTTCTGTTTGATATAATCTACTTAAATCTTGGTGAGTACCAACATGTATTTGATTTCGTCTCTTAATTAAATTCATAATTCATAAATGTTTTATAATACTAATATATATTACATTTAATTTAATATGTATAATAATACCAAACTGTATTTTGAATTGCTTATTTTTGTGTCTTTTCAGAACTGAAGATGAATGTATAACATTCGAAACTAGTTTTCAATATATTGCATATAGGCATGAATGTGTTTAAGATGACTTATTTTATTTTCACTTAACTTTATTTTTCTTTTCTTGGTTGTTTACTTATTTTGTTATTATTTAAATTAACATTCGAAACTAGTTTTCAATAAAAACAAAATCATAGAAGTGGCAAATAATTTATCAATCCCTAATTACATTTTTTTGTCCTTAAAAAAAAACATCATTCCAAAGTTTTTCCGAAGCTTCAAACTTTACATTTCAAATATTTTTACGCAAAATTTAATATTCGTATTTTATTACTAATTTTCCCGAGAATATTTAAGAACTTTAATGATTTGGACTTGATGGAATCTTGAACAATTGTTGGTAGTTGGTTTTCACAGGATTTGATATAATTTACGAAAAGGCTGGAATTTTTTTTTTGGTAATAACACATTGATTAATGTACGAAAAACCACAGCTCGTTTACATACCACGATAGACAAAACTGAATAAGTCGCTTGTGTTGTTTATCAAAGCTATGGAATTATTTAAGTTATATAATGAGTTATCCTTCGACTGCCCATATCTCCTCATCGGTAGATTATTATTTTTTTTAACCATTACGTTCTTCGCGATTGATGCAATCTCTTCATGATCGGTTTTTCATCGAAAAAAGTTCAATAACTTATGTGAACGTGAGGTCCGTGGTAATATCTTATGACAAAAATGACAATGAATTATTATAAATGATATGGGAGAGTAAAACGTATAATTAAATAAGAAGCTAGAAAAGAAAAAAACTATGACAGATTGCTATATTTTCACTACTTCATCTAGTTCACAGTTGTTGTTATTATTATTTAAGGATTTCCCTTCTTTTCGGCATTTGCCGGTGGTATAGTATTAGCATATAATGGCGTTCACCATCATTTCCGGGATCAAGCTATTTTTCGAAATGATCAACGGCAAAACCCATACTTACTCAGGTTCATACATTTGCTTCAGTTCCTCACCTAGATCGAGATTTTTTTCGAATTTTTCTGACAACCTTGTGAATATTGCCAACTGGTAGTATGTCTATTTCTTATTTTATCTTTGGATGGTTTTTCTTCTTTCAAGATCAGTTAAATATCATGCTTGTTGTGATGAATAGTGTGATCAGTTATGATGTCCTAGTCCCAATATGGACGGAACAAACTATCAGTTACTTAAAATAAGATATCGCACAGAATTTTGAATTTATTGTCGAATTCTCGGTGAACAATGTTCGCCATATTGTTATGCCTCAGCAAATGTTCCTTCTCAATGAGCATTTGAGAGCCTGATGTGATGTGCTGAATTGATTCTGTTGTTCTACACAGTCGACATGATTCATTTACAGCACTCCACGTATACGGTATTTGTAGGTCTTTGCAGCAATTACCTGGTCCTGAATAGCTAAAACTAATGTCTAGATATTTGCATGAATTCTTTTCGTCCAGACTGTCAATTACTGCATTATTAG